>FR997767.1:7500-25000 GCA_905475315.1 Autographa pulchrina | reverse complement strand
TCCGCTTTAATGAGCTGGAGGTCGAGGTACACCTCAGACGCCTCAAGAAACCTACGCCAAAGGTTAGGGGACAACTGGAGGACCACATGGCACAAGATCGTGCTCTTGGCCCTCTTCCGGTATTTGACCTCGGCCCGATCGTCATCGGTTGGGAGGTCGCGGAACAGGTTCTTGTTCTGCATCCTCAGGAACTCCAGGATTTCTTCATCCTTGTGCGATCCAAGGACGTCCCTGAGGATGATGAGGGGGTCCTGGTTTTTGACGACCAGGACCTCGAGCTGGTTATCTGCTGCCTCGATTCGTAGTTGAACTCTGTTCCGTTCCTCTTCGCTTCTACAGCCGATGACGATCTTCCTATCTTTGGCCTTCCGGATGCGGTCAATGTTGATCCCCTCAGCCTTTGCGTTGATTGCCGACCTAATACGACCCAAAACCTCCTCCCCGGTTTCCATCTCATCCCTGGATGTGACCACGACCGAGTGCAGCGCTGTGGGCTCCGGGCGTTTACGCCCCTTTGCACTTGCCGCCACACTCGCGTACGTAGGCACCTCCAGGGACTCCCTCTTTTCTAAGAGGGCCTCCCTTAATTTGTCCGCTCTCTCGTTGCTCTCCCTCATCAGCTGACTATGTTCAGCTAATGAGGAGAGCAACTGCGAGACCTGGGCATTTCCCACTGCGTGGTTTGCTGCAGGTTCCTCTTCCCGCGGCCGTGGAATAACCGTTCGCTCCTCCACGCCTGCGCTGCTAGGCACCGGCGGGGACGAGCACACGGGTTTTCCAGTTTTACCGGCTTCGGCCTCTTTTATAATCTGGTACAACCTGTCGATGGCCTGGGTGACGGAAGCCTTAATGTCGGACTTCAAGTTGCGAGACGCGTTAAGAGCCATTTTGGCTTTCGTCACCCATGCCCTCGCCTGCTGTAGCCTGTTAGGCTGTATCGCCGGAGCCGGGCTTTCCTCCGGGAAGAGGACCTTTGCCGTGTCCTGTTCCCCCATGTTTCTCCGGACTTTCGTCTGGGTGGTGAAGACGTCGGGCTTATGCGTTTGTCTTGGGGGAGAGGTTGGCGATGATGAGGCAGATATTTTCTTAGCAGGGGTGCGGAACATTTTGAAAGGAGGGTGGTGCCTCGGGGCTTTTCCCTACACCAACTCTAACCCAACCTGGGAGTATATGTACGTGGTAAATTTGTAAAAGTAGTAAATTCAGTAATTTTTTGTATAAATTTGTAAAAGTTGTATAATAGTGATAAAATGTGTATAAATATGTGTAAATTATAATGAAAAAGTTAAAAATATTAGTTTTTTAATCTTTTGTGCTTGCTGTCACCAGGTGTATGCTGCCCAACAGTGTTTCAACGATGAAGAGGGTCCGTCGCTCTGTCCTGTGGACGCCTTAGCAGGGATACGCTTCTTGCAAAGCAAGAAGCGTCCAAAAACGGCCTAATAACGTTAAAAATTTTTGGCCTGTTACACAGGCACTGATGCCAAAACACGGTCTCTCTACTTAGGGCTTCGAGACCAATATGTAAAGAAAGAACGGCTAAACACCTGTCCAACGACACAAACCACAGCCCTCTAGCTCTATCGACTCCGGAGCTATGGCCTCCCAAAGTGAATGGGGTGTCAAAATGTGTTTGCCGAAAGCCTCCGGAATCGATATGGCTGAGAAAATATGGGTGGGTGGGAGGGCAAAAAACTCGAAATTTCTTCGGCTCGAGGTAGTCGGAGCGCCACGTGAGTGGTATCGTTCTCTTCGGCTGGACGTTTGCGAGCGAATGGCGTAATAAAATTTAGGGGTCCGGGAACAAATTTCCCTGGAAAACCGGGAAAAACTGATTTTTTACAGGATTTAATTTAATTTTTAAAGTAGAAAAATATTGAAGTTCTATATAATCACACGATACGTGTGCTATATATTTAGGAAGGTCTTTAAGAGACCTACACACAGATATGACTAAATGAAATTTTTACTAAACCGTTTTTGAAAAAATGACTTTGAAAAATGATAGTAATTTAGAAGGTTTTTTGTCAAAAAAGCTATTTGTTTTTAAAAATGGGATGCCAAAATTATACTCAAACGATAGCAGACGTCTTGAGCTGTGAGTCAACAAAGAAATCGCGACAATCCACCGATAAACAGCGAAGTTATCACGTGTCAAGTGAAATAATGTACCGCTATATAGCAATAACAATAACAATTTTCGTAAAAATACGAAAAATATCAAATATTTTCGCGTGTAAAAGCGCGTAGGTCAACAATAAGGTTAAAATGGACACGTTTACAAAAAAGTTTGAACAAAATCGCACAAAAATGAAAAATTTTGTATACGGTTAGGTTAGGTTAGGTTAGGTTAGGTTAGGTTAGGTTAGGTTAGGTTAGGTTAGGTTAGGTTAGGTTAGGTTAGGTTAGGTTAGGTTAGGTTAGGTTAGGTTAGGTTAGGTTAGGTTAGGTTAGGTTAGGTTAGGTTAGGTTAGGTTAGGTTAGGTTAGGTTAGGTCAGGTTAGGTTAGGTTAGGTTAGGTTAGGTTAGGTTAGGTTAGGTTAGGTTAGGTTAGGTTAGGTTAGGTTAGGTTAGGTTAGGTTAGGTTAGGTTAGGTTAGGTTAGGTTAGGTTAGGTTAGGTTAGGTTAGGTTAGGTTAGGTTAGGTTAGGTTAGGTTAGGTTAGGTTAGGTTAGGTTAGGTTAGGTTAGGTTAGGTTAGGTTAGGTTAGGTTAGGTTAGGTTAGGTTAGGTTAGGTTAGGTTAGGTTAGGTTAGGTTAGGTTAGGTTAGGTTAGGTTAGGTTAGGTTAGGTTAGGTTAGGTTAGGTTAGGTTAGGTTAGGTTAGGTTAGGTTAGGTTAGGTTAGGTTAGGTTAGGTTAGGTTAGGTTAGGTTAGGTTAGGTTAGGTTAGGTTAGGTTAGGTTAGGTTAGGTTAGGTTAGGTTAGGTTAGGTTAGGTTAGGTTAGGTTAGGTTAGGTTAGGTTAGGTTAGGTTAGGTTAGGTTAGGTTAGGTTAGGTTAGGTTAGGTTAGGTTAGGTTAGGTTAGGTTAGGTTAGGTTAGGTTAGGTTAGGTTAGGTTAGGTTAGGTTAGGTTAGGTTAGGTTAGGTTAGGTTAGGTTAGGTTAGGTTAGGTTAGGTTAGGTTAGGTTAGGTTAGGTTAGGTTAGGTTAGGTTAGGTTAGGTTAGGTTAGGTTAGGTTAGGTTAGGTTAGGTTAGGTTAGGTTAGGTTAGGTTAGGTTAGGTTAGGTTAGGTTAGGTTAGGTTAGGTTAGGTTAGGTTAGGTTAGGTTAGGTTAGGTTAGGTTAGGTTAGGTTAGGTTAGGTTAGGTTAGGTTAGGTTAGGTTAGGTTAGGTTAGGTTAGGTTAGGTTAGGTTAGGTTAGGTTAGGTTAGGTTAGGTTAGGTTAGGTTAGGTTAGGTTAGGTTAGGTTAGGTTAGGTTAGGTTAGGTTAGGTTAGGTTAGGTTTTTTTTTTTTTTTTTTTTTTTTTTTTTTTTTTTTTTTTTTTTTTTTTTTTTTTTTTTTTTTAATACTAGTACCACTGGCATGGGGATCCAGTGCCTATTCTAACTGCGCCTGATTCATTCCAGTTCTCGCTTGCATGCCTCTCGTACTTTCATACCGCATACTACACTTTCATTCGTCATCTTTTATACTTACTACGGGTGGGATGCCCGTCTTGCCTCTATGCTAACTATATCTTTTTACTTATTACTATGCTTTACTGTGGGTAAATAAATTTTTGTAGGGGGTTTTTATTTAATTTTAAAAAAAAAAAAATAATTTGTAGACATCTTACATTTTCTTGCACTTATTTTGTGCCCTTAGCTTATAATTCTATTACATTGATACCTTAATTTTAACTTATTTACTTACATCTATGTTACAATTTAGGGTACAGTTTACTTAAGCCCTAACTTACATTATATTCTTATCACTATTTATTACTACTTTATCCACTAGATTTTAATGCATTTTATCTGCTTGATCACCTAACCGTGTATACTTATTATACAGGTTGGTGATCTTTTTAGTTTACTTATTACTTTTATTAACTATTTTTACTATTTTAATACAATATTTTATAAACTTATTTCTAGTTTTGCTTTTTGCTATTAAATCGGATAAGTTGTTTTTACCAACTTTCTCATTTACTTCACTTTCAAATTCGTATCTAATTTTATCGTAGATTGGGCATTCCGTAATTATGTGTTCTACCGTTTCATTTATGTTTGGGTCGCATGGGCATGCCGGGTTGTCCTTGCATTTGAACTTGTTCAAATACTCGGAAAACCCGCCATGTCCAGTCAGCATCTGCACAAGTATTGGATTTAGCTCTATCTTTTTAATTATCTTAAATGCCTCAGTTGCTGTCGGAAAGAAGAGCTTTGTGGTCTTTGCAGTTGTTTCGAGGCCGTACCTTTTTTCCCATTCTTGGACCGTTTCCAATCTAATGCTGCGTTTTACAAACGACACCGGGCACCTGTCGTAGTCCGGCTTGGTCTTTTTTCCTAGCGCAGCTTCTTTTGCGAGTGCGTCTGCTCGTTCATTGCCCCTCATCCCCGCGTGGGCTTTTATCCAGTTTAGTTTTACTGATTTTCCATTGTTATTTGCATCTTCGATGTTTTTTCTGGTTTCCACCGCTAAGGGATGTAGGGAATCATCACGCGTTATAAGTTCGAGCGCGGATCTAGAGTCGCTATATAGTGTGAAGACTCCGCCGGTTTTGTGTGTTTTTATGATGTGTGTGGCGTGTGTGATTGCTAGGAGTTCGGCCTGGAAGACGGTGCAGAATTGCTCCAGCTTGAATTTTTTGACTTTGGTCTCCACGCCATTATCCCAAATGGATAATGACGCTCCGACCTTACCCTCAATTTTACTACCGTCTGTATAGACTTGTGGTCCATCATTTTCATGCTGGGCCAACTCCTCACCGTCCACGATCAGTCCGAACTCCAGGTGTGTGTGTGTTGCTGGGTGTGGTGCCTCGGTGTAGGGTATAAGGTTTTCCATCTCTCGGTCTCCCACTACTCTACTGGAGTGACCTTTTTTGACCTCATATAGTGAAGCTGCCTCCTTAATCCTAAGGTCTAGTGGAAGTAAACCGGAGAGTATAAGGGCCGAGTTTAAGGACGTGGTCCTGTAGGCTTTTATAATCTTCTGTGCAAAGCCACGCTGCACCTCGTTAAGATGCTTCCTGGTTCCCAGTTTGCCAGCTGCCGTCGCCCATGCGCTCGCCGCATACAATATTATTGGCTCAACTGCCGCCACATATATTGTCCTAACTATTTCCGGGGAGATACCCCACTCGACTTTAGCTGCTCTTGCCAGATGTTTATAGATGTTGATGGCCTTTGTGCATACGTTTTTAACATGCTGGTTAGGTTAGGTTAGGTTAGGTTAGGTTAGGTTAGGTTAGGTTAGGTTAGGTTAGGTTAGGTTAGGTTAGGTTAGGTTAGGTTAGGTTAGGTTAGGTTAGGTTAGGTTAGGTTAGGTTAGGTTAGGTTAGGTTAGGTTAGGTTAGGTTAGGTTAGGTTAGGTTAGGTTAGGTTAGGTTAGGTTAGGTTAGGTTAGGTTAGGTTAGGTTAGGTTAGGTTAGGTTAGGTTAGGTTAGGTTAGGTTAGGTTAGGTTAGGTTAGGTTAGGTTAGGTTAGGTTAGGTTAGGTTAGGTTAGGTTAGGTTAGGTTAGGTTAGGTTAGGTTAGGTTAGGTTAGGTTAGGTTAGGTTAGGTTAGGTTAGGTTAGGTTAGGTTAGGTTAGGTTAGGTTAGGTTAGGTTAGGTTAGGTTAGGTTAGGTTAGGTTAGGTTAGGTTAGGTTAGGTTAGGTTAGGTTAGGTTAGGTTAGGTTAGGTTAGGTTAGGTTAGGTTAGGTTAGGTTAGGTTAGGTTAGGTTAGGTTAGGTTAGGTTAGGTTAGGTTAGGTTAGGTTAGGTTAGGTTAGGTTAGGTTAGGTTAGGTTAGGTTAGGTTAGGTTAGGTTAGGTTAGGTTAGGTTAGGTTAGGTTAGGTTAGGTTAGGTTAGGTTAGGTTTTTTTTTTTTTTTTTTTTTTTTTTTTTTTTTTGTGGTTTGGATTCTTTCATCCCTCTGACATGGGGGTCAGAGTCCTTGGGATACGGCGTGACGTTTTTGCAGGGTGGAGATTAAAGAAGGGTAAGGAGTTGTGGCAGGTGTTGCTCCACCTGCCGAGGTGCTTCATCAGTCTTGCGATGGTTTTCTACTGTAGGTTGCCAGTTACTTTGAAAGGTTAGTGATGCGTAGCATACACCTTGCCTTTTCATTTCACCTTGTTTTCCTTTTCAGATTTTCGCTTGTTCGAGACGATGTTGCACCAGCGGCAGGAGCGCGCAGCGAAGACGCGGTTGGGTCTTCCTCGCCCGGTAGAGGTCCTCCTCGGATTTTGCCGATTGGGAGTCGCAACGACAGGTAAGTCCGCTTTTTTCCGTACTAATTTGACCAGTTTCGCATGAAACTGGCCAGAATTTGTGTTGTGCAGCTTTTGTTTTAGTACCGTGCCGTTGCGTCCTGGCTTTCCGCGTTTCCTGCTGTTCCGAGGTTTTTCCACCGGGTTGGATAAACCCACCGCGCTTGTCTCGCGGTCATTTGAGCAGCCACTACATGTTGCCACATGTGTCGCGTGGCGGCCCTCAGCAATACGCCGTCTTTGCTCGAGCCAACGCATCCCACCTGCGGCGGACGGGACACTCCATGCTAAATGCACTGTGTCCCGTCACTTCCAAGCTTGCTTTGGTGCAATTGCAGCAGGTGGGTGTTGCGTTGGCGAGCCTCTCCGCGCAGTTGCTGCGGTGATGAGGGCCGCTGCAGTGTCCACATCTCTCTACGGTCTCCGTGCAGAGGCGTCTGCTGTGCCCGTATCCCAGGCACATCGAGCATTGGACCAGAGGGGACTGGTCCTCCACTCGGATGAGCTGCAGGTCTACGTACACCTCAGCCGCCTCCACCAGCCTACCCCAGAGAGCTGGGGACACCTTAGCAACAATGTGGCACATTAGCTCGTTTCGGGCCTTCTTCCTAAAAAGGATCTCCACCCTGTCGTCGCCAGCTGGGAGGTCACGGAACAGTTTCCGGTTTTGCACCCTCAGGAAGTCCAGTACGTCCTCATCCTTATGAAAGGTGAGGACATCCCTGAGGGTGACGAGGGGGTCCTGATTTTTGACCATCAGGACCTCTAGCTGTTGGTCTGCTTCCTCGATTTTAGCTTTAACCCTGTTCCGCTCCTCTTCGGTTCGACAGCTGACGACGATTTTTCTGTCTTTTGCCTTTCGGACCCGGTCGACGTGTAGGCCCTCAACTTTGGCGTTGAGGGCTGTCCGGATCCTCCCAAGGACCTGTTCCCCCGTGTCCATCTCGTCCCTGGACGTGACCACCACCGAGTGCAGCGCAGTAGGCTCCGGGCGTTTCCGCCCCTTTGCGCTCGCCGCCACACTCGCGTACGTGGGCACCTCCAGGGACTGAGTTTTTGCCGTTTGGAGGGCCTCCTTGAGCTGCTCCGCTTGCTCATTGCTCTCTCTCATTAGCCTACTATGTTCGGCCAATGAGGAGAGCAACTCGGAGACCCCCGATTGAACTCCCGCCAAACTGCCCGCGGCCTCCTCCCGGGGCTGCGGCTCATCTGTGCGCTCCTCCACTACGGCGTCAATAAACGCCGGCGGGGAGGAGCACACAGCCTTGCCAGCTTCGCCGTCTTTAATGAGCTGGTACAGCCTATCGATGGCCTGGGTGACGGAGGCCTTTATGTCTGTCTTTAGATTACGCGATGCGTTTAAAGCGATTTTGGCCTTCGTCACCCATGCCCTCGCCTCCTTCAGTCTGCTAGGCTGCACCACAACGTCCGGGCTCTCTTCCGGGAAGAGGACCTTGGCCGCCTCCCGCTCCCCCATGTCCCTCCGGACTTTCGTCTGGGTCTTGAAGGCATCGGTTTTTGTAGCTTGTCTCGGGGGAGAGGTTGGCGGGGATGTATCAGTAGATTTTTTGGCGGGAGTGCGAAACATTTTGCTTTTGAGGGATAAAAGCTGATGGGGAATCGGGATGAACCCAACTCTAACCCAACGTAACCTTGTCTTTTCTTTTTATGATCTGTAAATTTGTATAAGTTGTAAACTCAGTGTTAGATGTATAAATTTGTATAAGTTGTATAATGGTAAAATTGTAAAGTAAAATGTAAAAATAAAATTAATAAAATAAATTAAAAACAATAACGTATTTTAAGATGGTTCTGCGATTTTCTGTCTCTGGTAGACGCTGTTTAGAACGGCCCAAACGCGTTGGGACGTTGAAGAGGCTATAGACACACCTATATGAGGTCGCTTTCTGGAATGTGCGCTTTTTGCGGTGCAAAAAGCGTCTAAAACGTCCTAAATTATAAAATTTTTGGGGGCCTGCAGCACAGGCACAGCTGTCAAAAAGGAGTTTCTGGGCCTAGTGCCTCAGAACTAACTTAAAAATATAGAACGGTCTAGCGCCCGTTCAACGCCACAAACCGCAGCCCTCTAGCTCTATCGACTCCGGAGCTATGGCCTCCCAAAGTTTTTGGGGTATAAAAAGTGTTTGGAAAAAGTCTCCGGAATCGATATGGCCAAGGAAATATGGGTGGGTGGGCGGGCAAAAAACTCGCAATTTCTTCGGCTCGAGGTAGTCGGAGCGCCACGTGAGTGGTACCGTTCTCTTCGGCTGGACGTTTGCAAGCGAATGGCGTAATAAAATTTAGGGGTCCGGGAACAAATTTCCCTGAAAAACCGTGAAAAACTGATTTTTTACAGGATTTAATTTAATTTTTAAAGTAGAAAAATATTGAAGTTCTATATAATCACACGATACGTGTGCTATATATTTAGGAAGGTCTTTAAGAGACCTACAAACAGATATGACTAAATGAAATTTTTGCTAAACAGTTTTTGAAAAATTGACTTTGAAAAATTATGTGATTTTAAGAGGTTTTTTGTAAATAAAAGCTATTTGTTTTTAAAATGGAATGCCAAAATTATACTCAAACGAAAGCAGACGTCTTGAGCTGTAGGTCAACAAAGAAATCGCGACAATCCACCGATAAACAGCGAAGTTATCACGTGTCAAGCGAAATATAATACCGCTATATAGCAATATAAACAACTATTTTCGTAAAAATACGAAAAATATCAATTATTTTCGCGTGTATAGGCGCGAAAGTCAACAATAAGGTCAAAATGGACACGTTTACAAAAAATAATAGTTAAAATCGCACAGAAATAAAAATTTTTGTATACGAGTGAACTGTTTGTGCGACCGGCTTAGGTGGATTTTCAAGTACTTATATACTACTCCACGAGATGTTGTTTTGGTCGGGAACACAAATCGCAATTTCCTCGGCTCCAGGTAGTCGGAGCGCCACGTGAGTGGTACCGTTCTCTTCGGCTGGACGTTTGCAAGCGAATGGCGTAATAAAATTTAGGGGTCCGGGAACAAATTTCCCTGAAAAACCGTGAAAAACTGATTTTTTACAGGATTTAATTTAATTTTTAAAGTAGAAAAATATTGAAGTTCTATATAATCACACGATACGTGTGCTATATATTTAGGAAGGTCTTTAAGAGACCTACAAACAGATATGACTAAATGAAATTTTTGCTAAACAGTTTTTGAAAAAATGACTTTGAAAAATTATGTGATTTTAAGAGGTTTTTTGTAAATAAAAGCTATTTGTTTTTAAAATGGAATGCCAAAATTATACTCAAACGAAAGCAGACGTCTTGAGCTGTAGGTCAACAAAGAAATCGCGACAATCCACCGATAAACAGCGAAGTTATCACGTGTCAAGCGAAATATAATACCGCTATATAGCAATATAAACAACTATTTTCGTAAAAATACGAAAAATATCAATTATTTTCGCGTGTATAGGCGCGAAAGTCAACAATAAGGTCAAAATGGACACGTTTACAAAAAATAATAGTTAAAATCGCACAGAAATAAAAATTTTTGTATACGAGTGAACTGTTTGTGCGACCGGCTTAGGTGGATTTTCAAGTACTTATATACTACTCCACGAGATGTTGTTTTGGTCGGGAACACAAATCGCAATTTCCTCGGCTCCAGGTAGTCGGAGCGCCACGTGAGTGGTACCGTTCTCTTCGGCTGGACGTTTGCAAGCGAATGGCGTAATAAAATTTAGGGGTCCGGGAACAAATTTCCCTGAAAAACCGTGAAAAACTGATTTTTTACAGGATTTAATTTAATTTTTAAAGTAGAAAAATATTGAAGTTCTATATAATCACACGATACGTGTGCTATATATTTAGGAAGGTCTTTAAGAGACCTACAAACAGATATGACTAAATGAAATTTTTGCTAAACAGTTTTTGAAAAAATGACTTTGAAAAATTATGTGATTTTAAGAGGTTTTTTGTAAATAAAAGCTATTTGTTTTTAAAATGGAATGCCAAAATTATACTCAAACGAAAGCAGACGTCTTGAGCTGTAGGTCAACAAAGAAATCGCGACAATCCACCGATAAACAGCGAAGTTATCACGTGTCAAGCGAAATATAATACCGCTATATAGCAATATAAACAACTATTTTCGTAAAAATACGAAAAATATCAATTATTTTCGCGTGTATAGGCGCGAAAGTCAACAATAAGGTCAAAATGGACACGTTTACAAAAAATAATAGTTAAAATCGCACAGAAATAAAAATTTTTGTATACGGTTAGGTTAGGTTAGGTTAGGTTAGGTTAGGTTAGGTTAGGTTAGGTTAGGTTAGGTTAGGTTAGGTTAGGTTAGGTTAGGTTAGGTTAGGTTAGGTTAGGTTAGGTTAGGTTAGGTTAGGTTAGGTTAGGTTAGGTTAGGTTAGGTTAGGTTAGGTTAGGTTAGGTTAGGTTAGGTTAGGTTAGGTTAGGTTAGGTTAGGTTAGGTTAGGTTAGGTTAGGTTTGGTTAGGTTAGGTTAGGTTAGGTTAGGTTAGGTTAGGTTAGGTTAGGTTAGGTTAGGTTAGGTTAGGTTAGGTTAGGTTAGGTTAGGTTAGGTTAGGTTAGGTTAGGTTAGGTTAGGTTAGGTTAGGTTAGGTTAGGTTAGGTTAGGTTAGGTTAGGTTAGGTTAGGTTAGGTTAGGTTAGGTTAGGTTAGGTTAGGTTAGGTTAGGTTAGGTTAGGTTAGGTTAGGTTAGGTTAGGTTAGGTTAGGTTAGGTTAGGTTAGGTTAGGTTAGGTTAGGTTAGGTTAGGTTAGGTTAGGTTAGGTTAGGTTAGGTTTTTTTTTTTTTTTTTTTTTTTTTTTTTTTTTTTTTTTTTTTTTTTTTTTTTTTTTTTTTTTTTTTTTTTTTTTTTTTTTTTTTTTTTATACTAGTACCTCCAACATGATCGGAGCCTATTCTAGCTTTGAGTCTGATTCATACAAGTTCTCGCTTTTATTCCTCTCGCACTTTCATTCCTCATACTTCACTTTCATACGTCATCTTTTGCGCTCGTTACGGGTGGGATGCCCGACTATTAATATTTGAGCTAACTACTTTTATTCTTATTTATTATAGGTGTATTTAGCGGGGTAAATGAATTTCCATAGGGGTTTGTTTTAATTCTAGATTAACAGATTCTTAATGCATAATGTGTATGTTCTTACATTTTCTTACTCTAACTTAACAATTTCTTAATACATAATGTGTATGTTCTTACATTTTTCTTACTCTACCTTAACAATTTCCTAGTACTTAATATGTATGTTCTTACATTTTTTCTTACTCTTATCTTATTTTTATTATCTTATATCTAATACAAGGGTTTAATTAATTACTATTATATTTGTACTATATATGGTGTGCCGTAATATTAGCAAATATTATGCCACCATATTCTTATTTACTATTTCTTTTGTTCACAATGCTTATTATTTTTGTACAGTACTGCATAAACCCAGTGTTGCGTTTTGACTTTATTAACTGTGGTAAGTTACTTATCGTTATTTTGCAGTCTATGCTGGTTTCTAATTCCAATCTTTGCCTGCCATACGCCGGGCACTCGGTCAACATATGTGGCACGGTCTCCTCCACGTTCGGATCACATTGGCATGATGGACTCGTTCCGCACTTGAAGCGGTAAAGGTATTCCGCGAATCCACCATGCCCTGTCAGCATTTGAGTTGTCACGAACGATATTTCCAGATTGCGGATCGTTTTGTATGCAAGCCTTGCTGACGGGAAAAACAGTTTCGTAGTCTTGGCGGTTTCGCCCTCGCAGTATCTTAGGTCCCATTTGTGAATTGATTCTTGCCGTAGTTTGTGTTTAACATACGACACCGGGCACAGGTCGTAGTCAGGTTTCCTTTTGGACCCTACAGCAGCCTCCTTAGCCAGAGCATCTGCCCTCTCGTTGCCCTCCATTCCAGCGTGTGCCTTTATCCAGAATATACTTATGCTTTTATTCTGTTGAGAAGCAAACTTCAGGTTTCTCCTGGTCTCAACTGCTAGTGGATGGAGGGAGTTGAGGTTAGTGATGGTCTGGAGCGCTGACATAGAGTCGCTGTAGAGTCCAAACGTGTCTGCTTTCGTAACCGCTATTCTCTTGGTTGCCTCACACACAGCCAGCAGCTCAGCCTGGTAAACGGTACAGTATGACGGCAGACAAAGCTTGACTGGCTTGGCCTCTACTCCTCTAATCCATATTGATAGGGCTGCTCCCACTCTGCCGTCAATCTTGCTGCCGTCCGTGAATATTTTGACCTCGAAGTTCGAATTTGCCTGTAATTGTTCCTCGTCTGCCAGGCCGGTGAACTGCAAGTCCGTGTACTCGGCGGGGTGAGGCATCTTTATTGCAGACTCCATTCGCTCGATCTCCCTATCACCCAGCCCAGGTAGCGGCGCCCCCCTCTTAGCCTCGTACAACGAAGCAACCTCCTGTATACGAAGGTCAAGGGGTAGCAAGCCAGCCAACAACAGTGCTGAGTGCAGGGAGACCGTGCGATAAGCTCTGCAGATCTTCTGGGCGAAACCGCGTTGCACTGCGTCCAGCTTTTTCCTTACACAGATTTTTCTTGCGGCTGGTGCCCATACACTGGCTGCATACAGTAATACTGGCTCCACCGTTGCCACATATATTGTCCGGACGATTTCCGGGCTCAGTCCCCAACTTGCCCTGGCAGCTTTGGCGAGTTTCTTATATATCCCTATGGCTTTTTGGCATTGATTGGATACATGCGTGTTAAATGTAAGTTTCCGGTCTATGATAACTCCCAGTAATTTAATTTC
Organism: Autographa pulchrina; assembly: GCA_905475315.1. Taxonomy (NCBI): domain Eukaryota; kingdom Metazoa; phylum Arthropoda; class Insecta; order Lepidoptera; family Noctuidae; genus Autographa; species Autographa pulchrina. Next base: position 11,800 of record FR997767.1, on the reverse strand, counting down.
GTCGACTATTCCAATGTCAATTCCCCCCATACTGAGCCGTGGATTGTCATGCTTCAGTTTTCTTGTAATGATCATAGCGTTAGTTTTATGGGCAGCGAATTTCAACTTGTTTCTATTTCCCCACAGCTCCACCCTTTGAAGGGCCTGGTTTGCTTTCCTTTCAATTTCGAGAGCCTCCATTCCCTCGAAGACGAGTACTACGTCATCCGCGAAAGCCTGGCAGTAAGTTCCGTGTTGTTGAAGCTCGTTGAGAAGGGGGTCTAGTAAGAGGTTCCACAGAGTGGGGCCAGCTATTGACCCTTGTATACACCCTTTGGTAGTCTCTGTGGTTGCCTCTACCCCCCCATACCTAACCTTTACAACTCTGTCTGCAAGGTAGCTGTTGAAAACCTTCCTTATCTTAAGGGGACATTGTTCCTCCTTCAGCCTCATTTTTAGAGCCGGCCACCAGGCGTTATCAAAGGCTCCCTCTATGTCCAGCGACACGACGGTAAGTATTTTCTTTTTATCCAACCCTTTTCTGATGTGCCGCATTAGGGCATAGAGGGAGTCCTCGGTGCTTCTCTGAGGCATGAATCCGAACTGGTGATGGTTTGTTCTCGGAAGGAGGTAGTGCCGCAGTCTGTAGACCATCATCTTCTCGTAAATTTTTCCCAAGATGGGAAGCAGCCCGATTGGTCGGTAAGATTTTGGCTCTGTGTAGCTGGGTTTCCCTGGTTTTTTGAGAACCACGACTACGGCTTCTTTCCAGGCTTTCGGGAAGTAGCACTTTTCAAGGCACTTATTGTACAGGGAAAGGAAAAGCTTCAAATCGTGGTTAATGGCTGCGAGGCAAATGTCAGCTGTGAAGCCGTCCGCGCCTGGAGCTTTCTTTAGGTTAAAGGACGCGCTAGCTCTCCTTAGTTCAGTTATTGTGAACGGGGGCTCAGAGTTGTCATCTTCGTTCTTACTATTATCATCTTCCGCCATCCTTCGAACTGATTTGTGGTAGTTGGAATCCACGCTAACAGAGTCCATCGGGAAGAATGACTCCGCCAGTAGCTTGGCCGATTCTATGGCGTTTAACGTTTTCCCCTCTCTCTCTAGCAGCGCGTCCTCTTCCCTTTTCGTAACTCTGCCGATGACCCTGTATATACCATCCCACACGCTCTCTCTATCCTGTCTCTTGCAGAAGTCTTTCCAACTTTGGACCTGTGCTTCATTTGCTCTTGACTCATATTCGATCTTCTTTTTCAGGTACTCTTCCACTACGGCCGGTCTGCGGATGGGCGCTGCACAGCGGATTCTGCGTTTCCTTCTCGCGAGTTCGGACTTCAAGGCAGCGAGTTCCTCGGACCACCACGGTAAGTTAATTTTTTCCTTATTTTGCTTTTTAGGTATGGCATGATTACATGCCTCTGATATAATTTTGGTTAATTTTTCTATTATTAAATCTATACTATGGCTATTAGTTAATTTATTTATTGCTTCTAAGTTCAATTTATTTTCTATTTTGAATTGGTCTAGTTTGATATTAAACTGGGCCCAATTAGCTTTTTTAGTATTGTACATCCGCGTTGTTCTTTGTATTTTTATTCCTTTTGATTTTTTATTATTTATTCCAAAAATTATACCGTTGTGGTCCGAGCTCGTGAGGTCCTCGACGACTTTCCAGTTAACTATCCGATTCAGAATACCCACTGAGCAGGCCGTCACGTCTACGTGACTTTTGTAGTGTACTCTTCCCCTGATAGTGTCGAATGTTGGTAGCACGCCGTCATTGAGAACGTGCAGGTCTAGTTCATGCAGGGTCCCGGCGAAGTCTTCGCCTCTTGAATCCGTGGATGTACTCCCCCACCAGTTGCTTTTTGCGTTTGAATCGCCGCCCATCACTATGTCGATCTTTAGCGCCTTTATTATTTTTGTTATTTGGTTCAGGTAGGGTTCGATTGGGTGGTTGGGCTCAAAGTAGTAGGAAATTATGGCTAATCTCCATGCCTCGGTCTGGACTTCAATTACTACTATATTGGTTGTGGTCAACCCAGGGTGCTGAACTACGTTCAGGTCTGGGTTGAACACCACCACTGCAGCTTTTGTCACACCTTCGTCCGCGTCGGAGGCCTGGAATACTCGCGTTCCTCTATATCCTCGCATTCTGCTTGAACCACCCACATAGGGCTCCTGGACCAAAGCAACTGAAATGCCCCGTTTTTCGGCTTCTATGAGAAGCTCATTAGTTGCCAACTTTTTTCTTTGTAGATTGGTTTGCGCCATTTGATAGGGGGTATTGTTCTTTTGGCTGCCCTTAGCAGTATGCTACTGTTGAGCGAGCCAAGGCATCCCACTTTTTCCGTATTGGACAGGAAGAGCTGAATGCGTTGTGTTCTACGCTGTTATATTTTGCTTTGTCGCAGTTCCTGCACCGAGGCGGTATTCCTGCGACAAAATCGGGGCATTCATTTTTCACATGCGGGCCGCCGCAGTGGCTGCACAGATCAACCGGGTCAGCGCAAAACCGCTTACTGTGACCGTAGCCCAAGCAGCGGGTGCACTGTACCAACGGTGTCTGGTCTTCAATTCTAATTGGTTGGAGATCAATTTGCACCACTTTTTTAGCCACTGCCCTTTGCCAGATGTTAGACGACACAGCGATGACCGCGTGACACGTATGGGGGTTCCGAGCTCTCCTTCTGTAGCGGAACTCTACCCTGTCATCGTGTTTGTCGAGGCCACTGAAAAGGTCTTTGTTTTGGTTCCTTAGGGCCTTCAGTATGTCAGCATCGCTGTGCATACTGAGCACTCCCCTCAGAACCAAAAGCGGATCTCTGTTTTTAACCTCTTCTACAGTCAGTTGATCCTTTGCCGCTTTCAACTTTTCAGTTAACTTTTCTCTTTCAGCTTTTGAACTTACCCCTATTACGATCTTCCTGTCCTTAGCTTTTCTCACATTGCGAACCTCGATCCATCCTTCCTTGGCATCAACCACCTCCCTTATCTTCTCAAGCACCTTTTCTCCGGAGTCCTGGTCATCTCTGGAGGTGACAATTACGGAGTGGAGCGTTTCCCTTCCCCTTTGTGCGCTCTCGCTCTGCACCGCCGTGTTCGCGGTCACACTCGCGTATGTCGCTGTAGTCACCTTCTCCAGTAACTCCTTGTGCCTGTGCATTTCTTCCTTTAATTCGGCCATCATTAGGCCGTTTTCCCGAAGTAGCTTCAGGTGTTCTCCAATCTGGGAGGCCTGCGGGGCCACTTCGGGAGCCGCTCCCAATGTGTCCGAAATCGTGACTGTTTGGTTGAGTGCATTCGCCTGATCCCCTGGGAGTGCCGACAAACCTTTCAACTCGGTCTCTATACTTTTAATCAAGGAGAAGAGTTTTGTAAGCGCCGACAGAACCTCCTCCTTGATTTCCCTTTTAAGGTTGCCGGCTTTGTTGAGGTGAAGTTTTGCTCGTGCAATGCACTCTCTGGCTTCGATTATTTTAGTCTTGCCTTGTCGGGGGGGTTGGATTCCGGTGGCGGTTTGTGGAGGTGTTCTTAGGGTCTGCGGTGCAGGATGTCTACTCAAAGGGCTGCTGTTAAGGTTGGTACCTGCCCTGGTCGTCTCCCAGTCTTCTATCCTTTCACCGATGCTTCTCCTTTCTGATGCCCCCGCCTCCGGTTTCCTTGGCGAGGCTTTTGTAGCCTTTTGTGGAGGGGTCCTTATGCCTGACATCATATTAGTTGGTGGTACGCGTCAAACAACAATAATGAAAATAAAATATGTAAAATAAAGCCTAAACTAATGCAGCAGCACTAGACAGCTACTGCATGTGGTCCAATATAATAGTTGTAAATAAAATTTATCAAAAATTTAAGAAAAAGTCGAAATAAATATTTGCTCTACCGTGTAGAGAATGTCCGGTGGTCTACACTGAGTTAATGCAGTACCGCAGTATCAGTAACGCAAAGTTGACAACAGAAAACAAAAAAAAAAAATGTCAAAAAATTTCACAAAAAAAATTTTGGGCTGGTTATAGGCCTATCCTGTAGCCCCTTCTGAGACCTCCCCAAAGACCCCAAGAACCCCCAACCTATCTCTAATAGTTCCGGAGATATGGAAGTTCAAAAAATCCAGATTTTGCGCGCGCACCTTGTCTGGTGGTTTAAAAGTTGGATTTCTCCGGAACTATGGCTCGGATTTGGGCGTGCTTGGGCTCGTTGTGCAGGGCTCGTCACTGTCTACAAGATGACAGGGTCAAAATTCTTGAAAATTTCAGACTCCTGAAAAGCTGAAATTCACAGTCTAAGATGTTGTGGCGGTCGTGCCTATGTGCCCTAAGAA
>FR997767.1:0-2500 GCA_905475315.1 Autographa pulchrina | reverse complement strand
GACGTTTTTAGTTTTTTAAGAGTTTCGTCGCGCTGTTGCTGAGTCTCGAACTCCACTCGTAACTTATTGTTAGACACGGCCTGTATTCTAGACGGTGCGTACGAGGTGGTGCGGAAACTGGCTGCATTCTTGAACGACTGCACTACGTCCTGACGCGTTTGGGACGTGGAGTCGCCCTGCGGCGCAACAATCAGCGCGGGTTTATTAGACGGAGGTGGTGGTGTAGTCGCTGGACGAGGGGGGCGAGGTGCCGGGGCGTTCGCCGCCTGCGCATAAGACCTTGGTGCGGGTGGGAGTGGTAGTGGTTTCGCGATCGTGGCAAGGTGCTTACTAAGTTCCTCGCGCACGCAGGTAGCGATTTCCTGTCGCAGGGTTCCGTCTTGGGATGCGCAGATTTCCTGCGGGGACGAAAAAGTGGGTATTTTAGCGGCCACGCACCGGATCTCATTCGCCGCGGTAGTAATGAGTCGCTTGTTGACGGCCGTAACGTTCTTTCCTTCGGCGATAGCAGCCGTGATGCACTCGGCGAGTTTGTTAAGCGTGCTTATGCACGACTCGAGACTAGTTGCATCTGCTGCATTCGCCGGGAGAGACGGGACTTCACCGCTAGACGGTGCCATCCTGAGCGGGACCAAATATGAAGGGTCTTAAGGAAGAAGAGAAGTTTGTACGGTCGTCAAGAAGTTATACGTTATTTTCAGTTTTGTAGTGGTTCCCAGTCGAGTACAAGGGCGCCGGTGAGTGCAAAAATGCTCCCAAGGGGTCCAGGATACTCCAGGGATTAAATTCCGGAAACAAAAATTTTTCGAAGGGAAAATGACCAAAATTACCTTCCTTTTCCTATACAGAGCTTAAATGATCTATCATGCGCCAAAAGGGGGGGGGGGGAGGGCAAAAAAATGCGTTTTTTTTTGCGAGCTAGCCGCACGTGGGTGGTGTCGTTAGAAGCGCCTCGGCGAGGGCTAGCTAACCGTGTAATAATCTAGACTAAGTGTAATATAAAAAATTAAATTTAAGGTCTAAAAACTAGATTTTCAGTACAAAATTTACAGTTATTTATACAGAATTACAATTTATATGCCGAAACTGGTGGTTTCGAAGCGCACAATGCGATCTAGACACCGGCCCCCGACAAATGAGCAAAGTTGAATCGCTAATCAGTACAAGTAATTAGCGCAAAACAATGAAATTTAATTAATTTTACCAAAAAAAACGTTTATTTTGGACAATTTTTATGTTATAAAAGGTAATTATTTCGCACCTAGACGGTATAAAACGCGCCTAGGGGTTGGACGGAGCCAAGGTAAGGTGATAGAAGCGAAAACAGCGCAGTAGTACGAGATTTCTTCTAAAAGTGTTTTCGTATGTATGGCGGTTTCGTTCTATACAGGTGGATTTCAGTGAACTAAGAAAATCAACGAAAGGTCAATTTTTCGCGTTTTTTGCGAGCTAGCCGCACGTGGGTGGTGTCGTTAGAAGCGCCTCGGCGAGGGCTAGCTAACCGTGTAATAATCTAGACTAAGTGTAATATAAAAAATTAAATTTAAGGTCTAAAAACTAGATTTTCAGTACAAAATTTACAGTTATTTATACAGAATTACAATTTATATGCCGAAACTGGTGGTTTCGAAGCGCACAATGCGATCTAGACACCGGCCCCGACAAATGAGCAAAGTTGAATCGCTAATCAGTACAAGTAATTAGCGCAAAACAATGAAATTTAATTAATTTTACCAAAAAAAACGTTTTTTTTGGACAATTTTATGTTATAAAAGGTAATTATTTCGCACCTAGACGGTATAAAACGCGCCTAGGGGTTGGACGGAGCCAAGGTAAGGTGATAGAAGCGAAAACAGCGCAGTAGTACGAGATTTCTTCTAAAAGTGTTTTCGTATGTATGGCGGTTTCGTTCTATACAGGTGGATTTCAGTGAACTAAGAAAATCAACGAAAGGTCAATTTTTCGCGTTTTTTGCGAGCTAGCCGCACGTGGGTGGTGTCGTTAGAAGCGCCTCGGCGAGGGCTAGCTAACCGTGTAATAATCTAGACTAAGTGTAATATAAAAAATTAAATTTAAGGTCTAAAAACTAGATTTTCAGTACAAAATTTACAGTTATTTATACAGAATTACAATTTATATGCCGAAACTGGTGGTTTCGAAGCGCACAATGCGATCTAGACACCGGCCCCGACAAATGAGCAAAGTTGAATCGCTAATCAGTACAAGTAATTAGCGCAAAACAATGAAATTTAATTAATTTTACCAAAAAAAACGTTATTTTGGACAATTTTATGTTATAAAAGGTAATTATTTCGCACCTAGACGGTATAAAACGCGCCTAGGGGTTGGACGGAGCCAAGGTAAGGTGATAGAAGCGAAAACAGCGCAGTAGTACGAGATTTCTTCTAAAAGTGTTTTCGTATGTATGGCGGTTTCGTTCTATACAGGTGGATTTCAGTGAACTAAGAAAATCAACGAAAGGTCAATTTTTCGCGTTTTT
>FR997766.1:14869517-14874517 GCA_905475315.1 Autographa pulchrina | reverse complement strand
TAACCTAACCTAACCTAACCTAACCTAACCTAACCTAACCTAACCTAACCTAACCTAACCTAACCTAACCTAACCTAACCTAACCTAACCTAACCTAACCTAACCTAACCTAACCTAACCTAACCTAACCTAACCTAACCTAACCTAACCTAACCTAACCTAACCTAACCTAACCTAACCTAACCTAACCTAACCTAACCTAACCTAACCTAACCTAACCTAACCTAACCTAACCTAACCTAACCTAACCTAACCTAACCTAACCTAACCTAACCTAACCTAACCTAACCTAACCTAACCTAACCTAACCTAACCTAACCTAACCTAACCTAACCTAACCTAACCTAACCTAACCTAACCTAACCTAACCTAACCTAACCTAACCTAACCTAACCTAACCTAACCTAACCTAACCTAACCTAACCTAACCTAACCTAACCTAACCTAACCTAACCTAACCTAACCTAACCTAACCTAACCTAACCTAACCTAACCTAACCTAACCTAACCTAACCTAACCTAACCTAACCTAACCTAACCTAACCTAACCTAACCTAACCTAACCTAACCTAACCTAACCTAACCTAACCTAACCTAACCTAACCTAACCTAACCTAACCTAACCTAACCTAACCTAACCTAACCTAACCTAACCTAACCTAACCTAACCTAACCTAACCTAACCTAACCTAACCTAACCTAACCTAACCTAACCTAACCTAACCTAACCTAACCTAACCTAACCTAACCTAACCTAACCTAACCTAACCTAACCTAACCTAACCTAACCTAACCTAACCTAACCTAACCTAACCTAACCTAACCTAACCTAACCTAACCTAACCTAACCTAACCTAACCTAACCTAACCTAACCTAACCTAACCTAACCTAACCTAACCTAACCTAACCTAACCTAACCTAACCTAACCTAACCTAACCTAACCTAACCTAACCTAACCTAACCTAACCTAACCTAACCTAACCTAACCTAACCTAACCTAACCTAACCTAACCTAACCTAACCTAACCTAACCTAACCTAACCTAACCTAACCTAACCTAACCTAACCTAACCTAACCTAACCTAACCTAACCTAACCTAACCTAACCTAACCTAACCTAACCTAACCTAACCTAACCTAACCTAACCTAACCTAACCTAACCTAACCTAACCTAACCTAACCTAACCTAACCTAACCTAACCTAACCTAACCTAACCTAACCTAACCTAACCTAACCTAACCTAACCTAACCTAACCTAACCTAACCTAACCTAACCTAACCTAACCTAACCTAACCTAACCTAACCTAACCTAACCTAACCTAACCTAACCTAACCTAACCTAACCTAACCTAACCTGACCTAACCTAACCTAACCTAACCTAACCTAACCTAACCTAACCTAACCTAACCTAACCTAACCTAACCTAACCTAACCTAACCTAACCTAACCTAACCTAACCTAACCTAACCTAACCTAACCTAACCTAACCTAACCTAACCTAACCTAACCTAACCTAACCTAACCTAACCTAACCTAACCTAACCTAACCTAACCTAACCTAACCTAACCTAACCTAACCTAACCTAACCTAACCTAACCTAACCTAACCTAACCTAACCTAACCTAACCTAACCTAACCTAACCTAACCTAACCTAACCTAACCTAACCTAACCTAACCTAACCTAACCTAACCTAACCTAACCTAACCTAACCTAACCTAACCTAACCTAACCTAACCTAACCTAACCTAACCTAACCTAACCTAACCTAACCTAACCTAACCTAACCTAACCTAACCTAACCTAACCTAACCTAACCTAACCTAACCTAACCTAACCTAACCTAACCTAACCTAACCTAACCTAACCTAACCTAACCTAACCTAACCTAACCTAACCTAACCTAACCTAACCTAACCTAACCTAACCTAACCTAACCTAACCTAACCTAACCTAACCTAACCTAACCTAACCTAACCTAACCTAACCTAACCTAACCTAACCTAACCTAACCTAACCTAACCTAACCTAACCTAACCTAACCTAACCTAACCTAACCTAACCTAACCTAACCTAACCTAACCTAACCTAACCTAACCTAACCTAACCTAACCTAACCTAACCTAACCTAACCTAACCTAACCTAACCTAACCTAACCTAACCTAACCTAACCTAACCTAACCTAACCTAACCTAACCTAACCTAACCTAACCTAACCTAACCTAACCTAACCTAACCTAACCTAACCTAACCTAACCTAACCTAACCTAACCTAACCTAACCTAACCTAACCTAACCTAACCTAACCTAACCTAACCTAACCTAACCTAACCTAACCTAACCTAACCTAACCTAACCTAACCTAACCTAACCTAACCTAACCTAACCTAACCTAACCTAACCTAACCTAACCTAACCTAACCTAACCTAACCTAACCTAACCTAACCTAACCTAACCTAACCTAACCTAACCTAACCTAACCTAACCTAACCTAACCTAACCTAACCTAACCTAACCTAACCTAACCTAACCTAACCTAACCTAACCTAACCTAACCTAACCTAACCTAACCTAACCTAACCTAACCTAACCTAACCTAACCTAACCTAACCTAACCTAACCTAACCTAACCTAACCTAACCTAACCTAACCTAACCTAACCTAACCTAACCTAACCTAACCTAACCTAACCTAACCTAACCTAACCTAACCTAACCTAACCTAACCTAACCTAACCTAACCTAACCTAACCTAACCTAACCTAACCTAACCTAACCTAACCTAACCTAACCTAACCTAACCTAACCTAACCTAACCTAACCTAACCTAACCTAACCTAACCTAACCTAACCTAACCTAACCTAACCTAACCTAACCTAACCTAACCTAACCTAACCTAACCTAACCTAACCTAACCTAACCTAACCTAACCTAACCTAACCTAACCTAACCTAACCTAACCTAACCTAACCTAACCTAACCTAACCTAACCTAACCTAACCTAACCTAACCTAACCTAACCTAACCTAACCTAACCTAACCTAACCTAACCTAACCTAACCTAACCTAACCTAACCTAACCTAACCTAACCTAACCTAACCTAACCTAACCTAACCTAACCTAACCTAACCTAACCTAACCTAACCTAACCTAACCTAACCTAACCTAACCTAACCTAACCTAACCTAACCTAACCTAACCTAACCTAACCTAACCTAACCTAACCTAACCTAACCTAACCTAACCTAACCTAACCTAACCTAACCTAACCTAACCTAACCTAACCTAACCTAACCTAACCTAACCTAACCTAACCTAACCTAACCTAACCTAACCTAACCTAACCTAACCTAACCTAACCTAACCTAACCTAACCTAACCTAACCTAACCTAACCTAACCTAACCTAACCTAACCTAACCTAACCTAACCTAACCTAACCTAACCTAACCTAACCTAACCTAACCTAACCTAACCTAACCTAACCTAACCTAACCTAACCTAACCTAACCTAACCTAACCTAACCTAACCTAACCTAACCTAACCTAACCTAACCTAACCTAACCTAACCTAACCTAACCTAACCTAACCTAACCTAACCTAACCTAACCTAACCTAACCTAACCTAACCTAACCTAACCTAACCTAACCTAACCTAACCTAACCTAACCTAACCTAACCTAACCTAACCTAACCTAACCTAACCTAACCTAACCTAACCTAACCTAACCTAACCTAACCTAACCTAACCTAACCTAACCTAACCTAACCTAACCTAACCTAACCTAACCTAACCTAACCTAACCTAACCTAACCTAACCTAACCTAACCTAACCTAACCTAACCTAACCTAACCTAACCTAACCTAACCTAACCTAACCTAACCTAACCTAACCTAACCTAACCTAACCTAACCTAACCTAACCTAACCTAACCTAACCTAACCTAACCTAACCTAACCTAACCTAACCTAACCTAACCTAACCTAACCTAACCTAACCTAACCTAACCTAACCTAACCTAACCTAACCTAACCTAACCTAACCTAACCTAACCTAACCTAACCTAACCTAACCTAACCTAACCTAACCTAACCTAACCTAACCTAACCTAACCTAACCTAACCTAACCTAACCTAACCTAACCTAACCTAACCTAACCTAACCTAACCTAACCTAACCTAACCTAACCTAACCTAACCTAACCTAACCTAACCTAACCTAACCTAACCTAACCTAACCTAACCTAACCTAACCTAACCTAACCTAACCTAACCTAACCTAACCTAACCTAACCTAACCTAACCTAACCTAACCTAACCTAACCTAACCTAACCTAACCTAACCTAACCTAACCTAACCTAACCTAACCTAACCTAACCTAACCTAACCTAACCTAACCTAACCTAACCTAACCTAACCTAACCTAACCTAACCTAACCTAACCTAACCTAACCTAACCTAACCTAACCTAACCTAACCTAACCTAACCTAACCTAACCTAACCTAACCTAACCTAACCTAACCTAACCTAACCTAACCTAACCTAACCTAACCTAACCTAACCTAACCTAACCTAACCTAACCTAACCTAACCTAACCTAACCTAACCTAACCTAACCTAACCTAACCTAACCTAACCTAACCTAACCTAACCTAACCTAACCTAACCTAACCTAACCTAACCTAACCTAACCTAACCTAACCTAACCTAACCTAACCTAACCTAACCTAACCTAACCTAACCTAACCTAACCTAACCTAACCTAACCTAACCTAACCTAACCTAACCTAACCTAACCTAACCTAACCTAACCTAACCTAACCTAACCTAACCTAACCTAACCTAACCTAACCTAACCTAACCTAACCTAACCTAACCTAACCTAACCTAACCTAACCTAACCTAACCTAACCTAACCTAACCTAACCTAACCTAACCTAACCTAACCTAACCTAACCTAACCTAACCTAACCTAACCTAACCTAACC
>FR997766.1:14852017-14867017 GCA_905475315.1 Autographa pulchrina | reverse complement strand
AAAAAGGTTGTCCAAATAGATCTACAACCAATAAGGGTAGAGGATCAAACTCCGCTGGTTCAGTGCACTCGCTGCTTAGGCTATGGCCACAGCAAGCGGTTTTGCACTGACCCAGCGGATCTCTGCAGCCACTGTGGAGGTCCTCATATGAAGGCTGACTGCCCTGATGTAGTAATCGGAACTGCTCCAAAATGTAGGAACTGTGAGATGGCAAAATATACTAACACCGAGCACAACGCCTTCGACAATTCATGCCCCGTAAAGAAGAAGTGGGATGCCCTAGCTCGCTCGACCGTAGCGTATTGCTAAGGGCAGCCAAAGGAACAATACCCCCTATCAAATGGCGCAAACTAATCTTCAAAGGAAAAGGTTGGCAACTAACGAGCTTCTTATAGAAGCCGAAAAACGGGGCATTTCAGTTGCTTTGGTCCAGGAGCCCTATGTGGGTGGTTCAAAAAGAATGCGAGGACATAGAGGAACACGAGTCTTCCAGGCCGGCGACGCGGACGAAGGAGTAACAAAGGCTGCAGTGGTGGTGTTCAACCCAGACCTGAATGTAGTTCAGCACCCTGAGTTGACCACTACCAATATTGTAGTAATCGAACTCCAGACCGAGGCATGGAAGATAGCAGTAATATCCTATTACTTTGAGCCCAATCACCCAATCGAACCATACCTAGATCAATTAACCAAGATAATAAAAGCGCTAAAGATAGATATAGTATTAGGTGGCGATTCAAACGCCAAAAGCGACTGGTGGGGAAGCTCATCCACGGACTCAAGAGGTGAAGACTTCGCCGGGACCCTGCATGAACTAGACCTGCACGTTCTCAATGACGGTGTGCTACCAACGTTCGACACTATCAGGGGAAGAGTACACTACAAAAGTCACGTAGACGTGACGGCCTGCTCAGTGGGTATTCTGAATCGGATTGTAAGCTGGAAAGTCGTAGAGGACCTCACGAGCTCGGACCACAACGGTATTATGTTTGGTATAAATAATAAAGCATCAAAAGGTATAAAAATTCAAAGAACCACGCGGATATATAATACTAAAAAAGCAAATTGGGCCCAATTTAATAATAAAATGGACCAATTTAAAATAGAAAATAAAATTAACCTAGAAGAAATAAACAAGTTAACTAACAGCCATAATATAGACTTACTAGTAGAAAAATTAACTAAAATCATATCAAATGCAAGTAATTATTCTATACCTAAAAAGAAGAATAAGGAAAAAATTAACCTACCGTGGTGGTCCGAGGAACTCGCTGCCTTGAAGTCCGAACTCGCGAGAAGGAAACGCAGAATCCGCTGTGCAGCGCCCATCCGCAGACCGGCCGTAGTGGAAGAGTACCTGGAAAAGAAGATCGAATATGAGACAAAAGCAAATGAAGCACAAGTCCAAAGCTGGAAAGACTTCTGCAAGAAACAAGATAGAGAGAGCGTGTGGGATGGCATATACAGGGTCATCGGCAGAGTTACAAAAAGGGAAGAGGACGCGCTGCTGGAAAGAGAGGGAAAAACGTTAAACGCCATAGAATCGGCTAAGTTACTGGCTGAGTCATTCTTCCCGATGGACTCCGTCAGTGTCGATACCAGCTACCATAAAGAAATTCGGATGATGGCGGACAACGCGAATACGAACAACGAAGATGACTCCTGCGAGCCGCCTTTCACAATTACAGAACTTAAGAGAGCAAGCGCGTCCTTCAACCCCAAGAAAGCTCCAGGCGCGGATGGCTTCACAGCTGATATATGCCTCGCAGCCATCAATAACGATCCCAACCTTTTCCTTTCCCTGTACAACAAATGCTTCGAAAACAGTTACTTCCCGAAAGCCTGGAAAGAAGCCGTAGTCGTGGTTCTCAAAAAACCAGGGAAATCCAACTATAAAGAACCAAAATCTTACCGACCAATCGGACTGCTTCCCATCCTGGGGAAAATCTATGAGAAGATGTTGGTCTACCGGCTGCGGCACTACCTCCTCCCAAGAACGAACGGCCACCAATACGGATTTATGCCTCAGAGAAGCACCGAGGACTCCCTCTATGCCTTAATGCGACACATCAGGAAAGGGTTAGATGAAAAGAAAATACTAACCATCGTGTCGCTGGACATAGAGGGAGCCTTCGATAACGCTTGGTGGCCGGCAATAAAAAAGAGACTGAAGGAGGAACAATGTCCCGTTAAGATCAGAAAGGTATTTGACAGTTACCTTGCAGACAGAGCTGTAAAGGTCAGGTACGGGGGGGGTAGAGGCAACAACAAAAACTACAAAAGGCTGTATACAGGGGTCCATAGCTGGCCCCACTCTGTGGAACCTCCTACTAGACCCTCTTCTCAACGAGTTTCAACTGCACAGTAATTACTGCCAGGCTTTCGCGGATGACGTAGTCCTCGTCTTCGAGGGAACAGAGGCTATTGAAATAGAAAGGAAGGCAAATGAGGCCCTTCAAAGGGTTGAGCTCTGGGGAAGAAGGAATAAACTGAAATTTGCCGCCCACAAAACCAATGCCATGGTCATAACCAGGAGATTAAAGTATGACAATCCACGACTCAATATGGGGGGAATTGAAATAGAAACAGTTGACGAAATCAAATTATTGGGGGTCATAATAGACCAAAAACTCACTTTTAACAAGCACATATCCAATCAGTGCCACAAAGCTATAGGAATATACAAGAAGCTCGCCAAAGCCGCCAGGGCAAGTTGGGGATTAAACCCAGAAATTACTCGGACAATATATGTGGCAACGGTGGAACCAATTTTATTGTATGCAGCCAGCGCATGGGCACCTGCCGCCAGGAAAGTTTGTATAAAGAAAAAACTAAATGCAGTACAACGCGGTTTCGCCCAGAAGATCAGCAGAGCTTATCGTACGGTCTCCCTGCACTCAGCACTGTTGTTGGCTGGCTTGCTACCCCTTGACCTTCGAATACAGGAGGCAGCCTCGTTGTACGAGGCGAAGAGGGGGGCGCCGCTACCTGGGCTGGGTGATAGGGAGATCGAGCGAATGGAGTCTGCAATGAACGCACCTCACCCCGCCGAGTACACGGACTTGCAATTCACCAACCTGGCAGACGAGGAACAATTACTAGAAAACTCCAACTTCGAAGTCAAGATATTCACCGACGGCAGCAAAATTGACGGCAGAGTGGGAGCAGCCCTCTCCGTATGGATAAGAGGAGCGGAAGCCAAGCCAGTCAAACTTTGTCTGCCGTCATACTGTACCGTCTACCAGGCTGAGTTGCTGGCGGTGTGTGAGGCAACGAAGAAAATCGTGGTCACGAAAGCGGACACATTTGGACTCTACAGCGACTCTATGTCGGCCCTCCAGACAGTTACGAACCTCAACACCCTCCACCCACTAGCTTTACAGACCAGGAGAAACCTGAGAGTCGCTTCTCAACAGAATAAAAGAATAAAAATATTCTGGATAAAGGCCCATGCTGGAATGGAGGGTAACGAGAGGGCAGATGCCCTGGCAAAGGAGGCTGCTGTAGGGTCCAAAAGAAAACCAGATTACGACCTGTGCCCGGTGTCGTACGTAAAACACAAGCTACGGCACGAGTCAATTAATGAATGGGACCGAAGATACCGCGAGGGCGAAACCGCAAAAACAACTAAACTGTTCTTTCCATCGGCAACACTAGCATATAAAACGACCCGCAAGCTGGGAATATCCTTCCTGACAACTCAAATGTTGACAGGGCATGGTGGATTCGCGGAATACCTACATCGCTTTAAGTGCGGAACGAGTCCATCATGCCAATGTGATCCGAACGTAGAGGAGACCGTGCCACATATATTGACCGAGTGCCCGGTGTTTGGCAGGCAGCGATTGGAACTCGAAACCAGTTTAGATTGCAAATTAACGATAGATAATTTACCACAACTAATACAGTCAAAGCGCAACACTGAGTTTATACAATACTGCACAAGAATAATAGGTATAGTCAATAAAAAGAATAGTAATTAAGACTATGGTGGCATAATATTTGTAAATATTACAGCACACCATAGATAGTATAAGTAAAATAGTAATTAATCAAACTCATGTATTAGACATAAGACAATAAAAATAAGAATAATGTAAGAAAAAAAACTGTAAGAATAGCAACATGTATTAAGAAACTGTTAAGTTAAGAATAATAAAATCCCCTAAGGAAATTTATTTACCCCGTTACAATATAAGTATAATAAATAAGAAAATAAGTAGTCAGCTCAAATATAAATAGTCGGGCATCCCACCCGTAACTAGCACAAAAGATGACGTATGAAAGTGAAGTATGAGGAATGAAAGTGCGAGAGGAATAAAAGCGAGAACTGGTATGGATCAGACTCAAAGATAGAATAGGCTCCGATCATGTTGGAGGTACTAGATAAAAAAAAAAAAAAAAAAAAAAAAAAAAAAAAAAAAAAAAAAAAAAAAAAAAAAAAAAAAAAAAAAAAACCTAACCTAACCTAACCTAACCTAACCTAACCTAACCTAACCTAACCTAACCTAACCTAACCTAACCTAACCTAACCTAACCTAACCTAACCTAACCTAACCTAACCTAACCTAACCTAACCTAACCTAACCTAACCTAACCTAACCTAACCTAACCTAACCTAACCTAACCTAACCTAACCTAACCTAACCTAACCTAACCTAACCTAACCTAACCTAACCTAACCTAACCTAACCTAACCTAACCTAACCTAACCTAACCTAACCTAACCTAACCTAACCTAACCTAACCTAACCTAACCTAACCTAACCTAACCTAACCTAACCTAACCTAACCTAACCTAACCTTTTTTTTTTTTTTTTTTTTTTTTGATAAGGCGGGGGAATCCTCATGGACACCCACCCACTCGGGGGAGCGGATGGGTAGTGTCAGACTCTTACTGACTAAACCTGAACCGCCGTGCACCGTCATCCGCGTTTAGCGTTGGCGCGTGGTAATGCGTTGCAATTCGTCACGCGCCAACCGCGGGGATCCATCGGCCAATAAGCCGATGGCTCACTTTCGTGATTGGAGGCCGAAGTGTAAAAGGCTTCGGCCTCCCCGCCTCGTATTGGAACCACACCCGATGCTACGAAATGTGGTTCCCCGTCGTGGGTCCTATACACGGACGACATGCACCCCCGTGCCTGTCGCCCAGGGCCCTAGTTAGGGCGGGAGATCGCGCTCATGCGCGGCTCTGCGCCGCCCCACTCGACGTCGGCGTATCTGGGGCGCGTCGGGGTCGTCCTCCCGAGCGCGCTCCGCCGCCTCCTTCTGGGACATGACAGTCTCACAGAAGGAGGACAGCGCGTCCCACGCTGCGCGACTGCTGAGCGCGGATGCGACAACAGCCGACAGCGCAGAGACGTCCACGCCTCCCAGCGCCGCCTGGAGAACGGCGCGAGGCTCGGCGAAGGTGGGACACACGGCCAGGGTGTGCAGCGCGGTGTCATCACTGGCACCGCACTGGTGGCAAGCCGTGGTCCCCTCCCTCCTGGCGACCCGGCACAGGTAATGGCCAAAGGCCCCGTGCCCGGTCAGTATCTGCGTGAGGCGGTAGGTCAATAAACCGTACCGCCTCTCCACCCACGGTTGGAGATGTGGGCGGATCGCCTCAATGGTGGCCCGTCCCGCCGACGGTCTCGCGAGCCGAAGCTCCCAATTCCGCATGGTGACGAGACGGGCCTGTCTTAGCCATAGCTCACGTTGTCTCGGCAGGGGGTCAGTACCCCGGGACCGGAGCTCGGTGCAACGGGTGTAAAGGTCCGTTAGCACCTTCGCGTCCAGATCCCAAGGCGGTGTCCCAGCCAAGACACACGCGGCTTCATGACCGACGGTCCGGTAGGCCCGGACGATCCTGTTGGCAACAGCACGCTGCGAACCAAGTAGGACCGCCCGGTCATCGGCCGTCAGTCGGTCACTCCAAATGGGTGCGCCGTACAGAGCCATCGATCGAATGACCGAGGCATAGAGACGGCGACACCCGACGTCGGGGCCCCCGACATTTGGCAGGAGCCTTCCGAGGGCTGCAGCGGCGGACCGAAGCCTCGGCGCCAACCGCTGAAAATGCTCCCGGAAGCTCAACCGCCCGTCGAGAACCAGTCCGAGGTACTTCATCGTACCCGACAGTGGGATCCTCGCGTCCTCCACCGTCAGGCACGAATCCGTACGTCTGCTCCGGGGGCCATGTAGCAAAAGTGCTTCGGTCTTCCCCAGAGCGACGTCCAATCCAAGCATCCGGATGCGACCTACGACGAGCTGTACGCCGCAGGTAGCACGCCGGATGCACTCCTCCTGGGTGGTCCCTCTGACCAACACCAGGGTGTCGTCTGCATAACAGACGACCTCCGTCTGACAGAGGAGGGCACCGCGAAGCACCCAATCGTACCCGATGCTCCACAAGAGAGGTCCTAAGACTGACCCCTGTGGAACACCGCGCCCGGTGGGTTGCAGCTGCGGGCCCATCACTCCGGAGTACGCGACATGCCTGTCGCGCAGGTAGTCCGCCACGATGTGCTGGAGGTAGAGGGGCGCCCCGTGATAACGAAGCGCCGACTCTATGCACTGGTGCGGCAGCGAGTTGAAGGCGTTCGCGATGTCGAGCGACACCGCTAGCGCCATTCCTCCCCGCGCCGCAGCCTCCGTGGCGAACCTCCTGACGTGGCTCAGGGCGTCCAGTGTAGACCGGCCCGCCCTGAAGCCGAACTGGGAGGCCGACAAGTCGGGTCCCGTGCCCGTCAGATGCCGAACGATGCGGGCGGCGATGACGCGCTCAAAGAGCTTGCCCGCCTCGTCCAGCAGGACGATGGGCCGGTAGCCCGAGGGCGAGTCGGCCGGGCGTCCCTCCTTGCGAAGGAGGACGAGCTGCCCCGTCTTCCAGACTTTGGGGAATCTCCCCGCCACTAAACAGGCGTTGAAGAGACCCCGCAGCCGGTCCTTCAGGGGACCCACAGCCAAGGCAATAGCCCGAGCCGGTACCCCGTCAGGTCCAGGAGCAGTCGTCTTCGTTCGGAGGCGTTGGGTACACGCCTCGAACTCTCCTTCGGTTATCTCCTCCAGCTGTTCCCGCGAAAACGCGGTACCCATAGCTGGAGGGATAAAGTCAGTCCGGTGAGATGGGAACAGGGACGAAACGATGTTCCGGAGGAGCTGAGGCTCCATGGACTCCGTAATCGGGGGCGCTGCGACGCGAAGTTTATTCCGCGCCGCCAGGTACGGGCGACCCCACGGATCCCGGTTCAGCTCCTCGTACATCTCCTGCCTTGCTGCGGCCTTCGCCTGCAGAATGGCCAGGCGGAGATTTGATCTGGCCGTGCGGTAGGCCCTGTAAAGAGGGGCCTCCGCGGCCTCGTCCCTGTGCCTAGAGCGATGGCGTGTGTACCGGCGTTGCGCCTCAACACACGCCTCCCTAAGCACTGCGATCTCTGGCGACCACCAGTAGACTGCCCGTCTGTTGGGTCTTCTCCGGACGCGAGGCATCGCTGCGTCGCAAACCGACGTAAGCGTTCTGCGAAACAGCTCCGCCTCGTCGTCAATCGAGAGACCCGACGGCGGTGCGCACCAGTCACTGATGATGGCCGCCTCGATCAGCAGTTCCCTGTCGATCTTTTTTATGGCCCATCGTGGAGGACCTGAGTTCGGGGTCGGCCGAACCCTGGGCCCCCCAGAGGGAGAGACGCTGAACCGAATGTACCTGTGATCAGACAGCGTCTCCATCCCTACAACGACACGCCAGTCGTTTATGCGCCCGGCAATGGCCGGGGAGCAAAACGACAGGTCCACAATGGACCCGCCATTATGCCGGACGCAAGTCTGGGTGCGACCCCGGTTTAGTAGGACAAAGTCCAACCCCAGGGCCCACTCCTCCAAGAGCTCCCCGCGCCGGTCTGTTGCCGGTTCCCCCCAAGCCGTGCTCTTGGCATTGAGGTCCCCCAGCAGAATGACCGGGCGAGGTGCCAGCACTCGAACAAGGGCCTCCAGTTCGGCCATAAATGACTCAAACTCGGAGAGGCCCCTGTTCGGTGAAAAGTACGCGCCGATGACGGCGTACGACCCCCATGACGCGGCGACATATCCAGAGCCCCTACGGATAGTGTGTAGGGGCTGGGAACGCGTGCCTGTTGCGGCGACGACAGCGACGGACCCGTCAAGGTCCCCCGCCCAGTTGGACCGGGGGGGGACAAAATAGGGCTCCGCCACCACCGCAACGTCAATCGCCCACTCCGCCAGTGCTTGTAGGAGAAGATCCTGGGCACCGGCGCAGTGGTTGATGTTCCCCTGGAGGAAGAGATGTGGACGGACTTGGTCCATTAAGTCTCCATCATCTCCTCCGTGCGGGGCGCGACCTGCGCCCTCGCCGCGTCATTTGGGGGCCGTACTGAGGCCCTCTTGTTCCTGGTCGGGGCCGGGGGAGCACATCCCCGGCTGCCCATCTGGTGGTCCGCCTTGCGCCCCCTCTGCACGCAGATGGGGCACTTGGCGGGCTCACTGCAGGATGCCGCCTTGTGGCCGGGCTGTGCACACCTGTAGCACAGCCCGCTGCGGTCCGTCTCGCCGGTGCACACGGGCCTAGTGTGTCCGATCTCCAGGCATCGGAAACACTTCATGGGCCGTGCTGCGAGTTGCACCACTCGAGCGGAGCTCCAACCGACCAAGAACTTCTTGGACCTCGTCGTGACGAGCTTTGGGGCAGCGACCAACGGGCACTTCACCAGGGCGGTGAACATGCCCCCGGGGCCTAGCCTAAGCTCGCCGACCGTCACCGTGCCAGGAGGACACTGGCCCTTCGCCATGACGGCGGCAGTGAGGTCCTCTTTAGTGACGGAGTCATCCAGGTCTGTCACCCGGAGCTCCGCGCACTTGAGCGGTCTGTGGACCCTCACTGTTCCCTCCTCGTATATGGCCTTCAGCCGCTCGGCCATCAGGTCCGCCCCCTCCCGGCTCAGGTTCCTGGGAAGCTCGAGAACTCGAGCTCCCGTCTGGGACCTTTTAATCTTGATGGGATCGACTGTCATGTCGATCCCCAGCTCGGCGACATTAATATGCCGCCGCGCCTTATCAAGCACCTGCGCGTACGTAAGCCCTTGGCTGGCAGCCTCGGGCTCAATGGTCAGGACAACGGCGGGCGTCTGAGCCGCACGCCGCTGCCTTTGGGCCATTTTCCGGCGTTGCCTGCCGCTCTGCTGCCTGGACTGTGTCTTCCTGGCGGGTCTGGGTTTGGGGGCCTCTGTCCTGACCCTGTTCCTAACCCTTTTCCGCCGGGAGACCTCAGTCCAGCCTCCAGCTTCCTCAGCGCCCGCACTCTGCTCTGGTGCAGCAGGTTTAGGCGCCGGTCTTGAAGCCGGTTTCTGAGCAGGCTTGGCGGTGGCAGGCTTTGCAGCCGCCCTGGGAGCCGGCTTGGGGGCCGGTCCAGGTCGTTGCTTCGGTGCCGGACCGGGAGCCGGCCTCAGTGCCGGGCCGGGAGCCGGCCTCGGAGCCGGTCTGGGAGTCGGCTTTGGTGCCGACTTCGGCTTCTCCGCAGCTTTTGGAGGCTGCTTGGGTGCGGGCTTGGCGGGCTGCTTTGCGGCTGGTTTGGGCCCTCTGCCCACAACCTCCGCACAGCTTCGCCTGTCCGCCGCCAGGGGCGGGCGTAAAACCCGCTCCGGCGGAAGCCGCTCCTTAACTCCGGCCAGCTTGGCGTCCATCATTGTCCCGACCGACAACATGATGGACCGCTGGAACTCGGCCATGTCGAACGCTGCAGGGGTCTGCTCGCGCACCACGAGCATCTGGCCCCTGAGGTCTTCGACTTCTTTGCTCAGCCGAGCGTTCTCGGCGAGCAACTTCTCCACGCAAGTAGAGCTTGTCAGGGAGCGAACGCCATCCTGGATAAGCTCCACCGCATCCTTAAGACGCTTGATGAAGGTCCCCTTGATATTCTTGGAGGTGCGCGCTACCTCCAATATCGACAGGAGACCACTGTCAATGCGTTTTTGTACAGAGGAGGGGTCGGTCGGCTGTGTGCCGGAACTAATGAGGTCCCGGACAGCCGCCCGAGCCTCCCTCCTCTGTCTCTCCTCCTCTTCCTTCCCTGCCGAAGCACTGGCGTCAGGTGACTGCGCCGCTTCAGCGGCGAGCGCCCTGTACAGCTCGCGCTGTCGGCTGAGCCCTACGTAGCGACCGTGGGTCGCACGACCGCGGGACCGCGTCGACGATGCTAATGAGGCATCGCTCTCGCAGCCCGAAGCGGCGCGGCTACCCACGTCGTCCTCTTCGACCAGTTCACGTCGTGGACGCTTCCGGCCGACCTTCCCGGAAACAGAGCTGTCTCGGGACCGGCAAGGCGCCGGCACCTCAAACTCCATTTCCTCCTCAGGGCGACCGGTGGTCGTCGCCTGAGCGTCCATGGCGAGCCTCTCGAGCACCACTCGAGGCTCTCTCGCCATGTTCTCCTCGTGACTCAGCCTGCTCGCAGACCGAGTCACCCTCCCCTCCCCTCCCAATGACGGCTCGTGGGTCTCCCCACTCACCGAGGCAGATGCTGGCGCCAGCAAATACGTGCGCCTGAGCTCCGAAGAGCCACGGGATTCTGGTCGACCTGAGGCCTCCCTACCCGCTTGCTGAGTATGTTTTGCGTCTGTCTGTTCCATGATTTTTTGTTTGTTTGATGCCCTAACGACGGAGTACCCCTCCGCCATGCAGCCCCTAGCCGGGCATCGGAAGCGTAGGCTTCAGGGTAATTTTTTATAGTGGTTTTCTTCCACGTAGCCCCCTTCCTGTAAGGGAAGGCGGCCCCCGGTCCCATCCTGAAAAGGACAGGATTACGGGTCGGCCGGCGGTGACCGGAGTCCTGCCCGACGAATCGGGCCCGCCGCCCGCGAATGCGCCCCCAATCTCTCAATAGAGAGAAAGGAGGGCAAACATAACGGCCGTCGCCGCGATTCGGAATACGTCCGAGACGCCGACGAGCCACTACCGAGTTTGGCCAGCAAAATACCGACCCAACTCACACACGACCACTCACCTCAACCGCTCCTCCTCTGACGAGGAGGTAAAGGAGAGAGAGCACCACCCCCCCGCTGCCGCTACCCGGAATGTCCAGGACGCCAGCGGGTCGCGACCGACAGCGTTCGCCCTACGCGCGGCGATCTGGACAAAGCCAGACCCCGCCGTCTTACCCACAAAGTAGGCAGACTCACCGCCCACCACCGCTACTCGGATAACGTCCAAGACGCCGGTGGGCCGCGATGTTCGACCAGCAAAAACACCGATCAAACCCGCACGTCCGCTCCCTCCGCCATCCCCCCCAAAAAGAAGGTCAGGAGGAGGAAGCACTGCGCCCGCTGCCGCTACCCAGAATGAGTCCAGGACGCCAGCGGGCCGCGATGTCCAGCCAGCAAAAACACCGACCAAACTCGCACGTCCGCTCCCTCTACCATCCCCCCCAAAAAGAAGGTCAGGAGGAGGAAGCACTACGCTCGCTGCCGCTACCCAGAATGAGTCCAGGACGCCAGCGGGCCGCGATGTCCAGCCAGCAAAACCACTAACCGAACTCGCCCAACAGCTCCACTCGACCGTCCCCCGCGCGCATGGGGGCACGGAGAGAGAGCGACCCACTGCCGCTACTCGGAATAAGTCCGAGACGCCAGCAGGTCGAACAACACGCGGTGACCTGGACAGATAGGCCACCGCCGTCCGCCCACCACATGGAGAAGTGGGCAGACACAACGCCTGCCGCCGCTGCTCGGAGTACGTCCGAGACGCCGGCAGGTTGCGACCATCCGGCCCGCAAGTAAACACAGGCCGAACTCGCACGACCGCTCACCTCACCCGTTTCCTCGCAAGAGGGACGGATGAGGGAGCACGACACCCGCTGCCGCTACCCGGAATGAGTCCGAGACGCCAGCAGGTGACCACCACGCGGCGGTCTGGACAGATCAGACCCCGCCGTCCACCCACAAGAATGTGGGCAGACTCACCGCCCCGCCGCCGCTACTCGGAATACGTCCGAGACGCCGGCAGGCCGCGATGTCTAGCCAGCAGTTGACACATGGCCAGACCCGCCGCGGCTGTCACCATCCTCAGGCTGAGGAGCGACCCCGCTGGCTGGAGCTGTCCGCGCCGGTAAACCGGTACCGCACATATCTGTGCGGCATTCCCTTATCCGCAACCTAGGGACGCGCCCGGTAGGGGTCCAGCAACCCCTCTCCCGCAGGATGCACCACTCCCGCGGGTCCGGGAACCTAACCTAACCTAACCTAACCTAACCTAACCTACACCTAACCTAACCTAACCTAACCTAACCTAACCTAACCTAACCTAACCTAACCTAACCTAACCTAACCTAACCTAACCTAACCTAACCTAACCTAACCTAACCTAACCTAACCTAACCTAACCTAACCTAACCTAACCTAAACCTAACCTAACCTAACCTAACCTAACCTAACCTAACCTAACCTAACCTAACCTAACCTACCTAACCTAACCTAACCTAACCTAACCTAACCTACCTAACCTAACCTAACCTAACCTAACCTAACCTAACCTAACCTAACCTAAACCTAACCTAACCTAACCTAACCTAACCTAACCTAAACCTAACCTAACCTAACCTAACCTAACCTAACCTAAACCTAACCTAACCTAACCTAACCTAACCCTAACCTAACCTAACCTAACCTAACCTAACCTAACCTAACCTAACCTAACCACCTAACCTAACCTAACCTAACCTAACCTAACCTAACCTAACCTAACCTAACCTAACCTAACCTAACCTAACCTAACCTAACCTAACCTAACCTAACCTAACCTAACCTAACCTAACCTAACCTAACCTAACCTAACCTAACCTAACCTAACACAACCTAACCCTAAACCTAACCTAACCTAACCTAACCTAACCTAACCTAACCTAACCTAACCTAACCTAACCTAACCTAACCTAACCTAACCTAACCTAACCTAACCTAACCTAACCTAACCTAACCTAACCTAACCTAACCTAACCTAACCTAACCTAACCTAACTAAACCTAACCTAACCTAACCTAAGCCTAACCTAACCTAACCTAACCCGAACCTAACCTAACCTAACCTAACCTAACCTAAACCCTAACCTAACCTAACCTAACCTAACCTAACCTAACCTAACCTAACCTAACCTAACCTAACCTAACCTAACCTAACCTAACCTAACCTAACCTAACCTAACCTAACCTAACCTAACCTAACCTAACCTAACCTAACCTAACCTAACCTAACCTAACCTAACCTAACCTAACCACGAAAACACTTTTAGAAGAAATCTCGTACTACTGCGCTGTTTTCGCTTCTATCACCTTACCTTGGCTCCGTCCAACCCCTAGGCGCGTTTTATACCGTCTAGGTGCGAAATAATTACATATCATAAACAGAAAATTGTCCAAAATAACGTTTTTTTTCATAAAATTAATTAAATTTCATTGTTTTGCGCTAATTACTTGTACTGATTAGCGATTCAACTTTGCTCATTTGTCGGGGCCGGTGTCTAGATCGCATTGTGCGCTTCGAAACCACCAGTTTCGGCATATAAATTGTAATTCTGTATAAATAACTGTTAATTTTGTACTGAAAATCTAGTTTTTAGACCTTAAATTTAATTTTTTAATATATACACTTAGTCTAGATTATTACACGGTTAGCTAGCCCTCGCCGAGGCGCTTCTAACGACACCACCCACGTGCGGCTAGCTCGCAAAAAACGCATTTTTTTTGCCCTCCCAGCTGCCCTTTTTGGCGCATGATAGATCATTTAAGCTCTGTATAGGAAAAGGAAGGTAATTTTGGTCATTTTCTTCGAAAATATTTTTGTTTCCGGAATTTAATCCCTGGAGTATCCTGGACCCCTTGGGAGCATTTTTGCACTCACCGGCGCCCTTGTACTCGACACTGGGAACCACTACAAAACTGAAAATAACGTATAACTTCTTGACGACCGTACAAACTTCTCTTCTTCCTTAAGACCCTTCATATTTGGTCCCCGCTCAGGATGGCACCGTCTAGCGGTGAAGTCCCGTCTCTCCCGGCGAATGCAGCAGATGCAACTAGTCTCGAGTCGTGCATAAGCACGCTTAACAAACTCGCCGAGTGGCATCACGGCTGCTATCGCCGAAGGAAAGAACGTTACGGCCGTCAACAAGCGACTCATTACTACCGCGGCGAATGAGATCCGGTGCGTGGCCGCTAAAATACCCACTTTTTTCGTCCCCGCAGGAAATCTGCGCATCCCAAGACGGAACCCTGCGACAGGAAATCGCTACCTGCGTGCGCGAGGAACTTAGTAAGCACCTGCCACGATCGCGAAACCACTACCACTCCCACCCGCACCAAGGTCTTATGCGCAGGCGGCGAACGCCCCGGCACCTCGCCCCCCTCGTCCAGCGACTACACCACCACCTCCGTCTAATAAACCCGCGCTGATTGTTGCGCCGCAGGGCGACTCCACGTCCCAAACGCGTCAGGACGTAGTGCAGTCGTTCAAGAATGCAGCCAGTTTCCGCACCACCTCGTACGCACCGTCTAGAATACAGGCCGTGTCTAACAATAAGTTACGAGTGGAGTTCGAGACTCAGCAACAGCGCGACGAAACTCTTAAAAAACTAAAACGTCCCTCACAACTCACTGCTGAACCAGCCAAACAATTGATGCCAATTGATCATTCTCAAGGGGATATCATTGGACACGCCGTCCGAAGAGTTGGTCGAAGTTATCCGCGGCCAAAATGAAGAGCTGACTGCACTTGCGGTGGACAGCGATGACTTGCGGCTCGCATTTAAGAGAAATAACCGCCACCCCAAATTGTATAACGCCGTCCTTATCGCCAGCCCGCCATATGGCGCAAAATAATAGATATGAAGCGTGTCTGCGTGGATCACCAGCGGGTACACGCAGAAGACTTCTCAACATTCCTCCAGTGCAGGAAATGCCTGCAGTTCGGTCACATTCAGTCAAAATGTACTGCGACACAAGCACCCTGCTCCTAC
>FR997766.1:14755842-14845842 GCA_905475315.1 Autographa pulchrina | reverse complement strand
ACTCGTATACAAAAATTTTTATTTCTGTGCGATTTTAACTATTATTTTTTGTAAACGTGTCCATTTTGACCTTATTGTTGACTTTCGCGCCTATACACGCGAAAATAATTGATATTTTTCGTATTTTTACGAAAATAGTTGTTTATATTGCTATATAGCGGTATCATATTTCGCTTGACACGTGATAACTTCGCTGTTTATCGGTGGATTGTCGCGATTTCTTTGTTGACCTACAGCTCAAGACGTCTGCTTTCGTTTGAGTATAATTTTGGCATTCCATTTTAAAAACAAATAGCTTTTATTTACAAAAAACCTCTTAAAATCATAAAATTTTTCAAAGTCATTTTTTCAAAAACGGTTCAGTAAAAATTTCATTTAGTTATATCTGTTTGTAGGTCTCTTAAAGACCTTCCTAAATATATAGCACACGTATCGTGTGATTATATAGAACTTCAATATTTTTCTACTTTAAAAATTAAATTAAATCCTGTAAAAAATCAGTTTTTCACGGTTTTCCAGGGAAATTTGTTCCCGGACCCCTAAATTTTATTACGCCATTCGCTTGCAAACGTCCAGCCGAAGAGAACGGTACCACTCACGTGGCGCTCCGACTACCTGGAGCCGAGGAAATTGCGATTTGTGTTCCCGACCAAAACAACATCTCGTGGAGTAGTATATAAGTACTTGAAAATCCACCTAAGCCGGTCGCACAAACAGTTCACTCGTATACAAAAATTTTTATTTCTGTGCGATTTTAACTATTATTTTTTGTAAACGTGTCCATTTTGACCTTATTGTTGACTTTCGCGCCTATACACGCGAAAATAATTGATATTTTTCGTATTTTTACGAAAATAGTTGTTTATATTGCTATATAGCGGTATCATATTTCGCTTGACACGTGATAACTTCGCTGTTTATCGGTGGATTGTCGCGATTTCTTTGTTGACCTACAGCTCAAGACGTCTGCTTTCGTTTGAGTATAATTTTGGCATTCCATTTTAAAAACAAATAGCTTTTATTTACAAAAAACCTCTTAAAATCATAAAATTTTTCAAAGTCATTTTTTCAAAAACGGTTCAGTAAAAATTTCATTTAGTTATATCTGTTTGTAGGTCTCTTAAAGACCTTCCTAAATATATAGCACACGTATCGTGTGATTATATAGAACTTCAATATTTTTCTACTTTAAAAATTAAATTAAATCCTGTAAAAAATCAGTTTTTCACGGTTTTCCAGGGAAATTTGTTCCCGGACCCCTAAATTTTATTACGCCATTCGCTTGCAAACGTCCAGCCGAAGAGAACGGTACCACTCACGTGGCGCTCCGACTACCTGGAGCCGAGGAAATTGCGATTTGTGTTCCCGACCAAAACAACATCTCGTGGAGTAGTATATAAGTACTTGAAAATCCACCTAAGCCGGTCGCACAAACAGTTCACTCGTATACAAAAATTTTTATTTCTGTGCGATTTTAACTATTATTTTTTGTAAACGTGTCCATTTTGACCTTATTGTTGACTTTCGCGCCTATACACGCGAAAATAATTGATATTTTTCGTATTTTTACGAAAATAGTTGTTTATATTGCTATATAGCGGTATCATATTTCGCTTGACACGTGATAACTTCGCTGTTTATCGGTGGATTGTCGCGATTTCTTTGTTGACCTACAGCTCAAGACGTCTGCTTTCGTTTGAGTATAATTTTGGCATTCCATTTTAAAAACAAATAGCTTTTATTTACAAAAAACCTCTTAAAATCATAAAATTTTTCAAAGTCATTTTTTCAAAAACGGTTCAGTAAAAATTTCATTTAGTTATATCTGTTTGTAGGTCTCTTAAAGACCTTCCTAAATATATAGCACACGTATCGTGTGATTATATAGAACTTCAATATTTTTCTACTTTAAAAATTAAATTAAATCCTGTAAAAAATCAGTTTTTCACGGTTTTCCAGGGAAATTTGTTCCCGGACCCCTAAATTTTATTACGCCATTCGCTTGCAAACGTCCAGCCGAAGAGAACGGTACCACTCACGTGGCGCTCCGACTACCTGGAGCCGAGGAAATTGCGATTTGTGTTCCCGACCAAAACAACATCTCGTGGAGTAGTATATAAGTACTTGAAAATCCACCTAAGCCGGTCGCACAAACAGTTCACTCGTATACAAAAATTTTTATTTCTGTGCGATTTTAACTATTATTTTTTGTAAACGTGTCCATTTTGACCTTATTGTTGACTTTCGCGCCTATACACGCGAAAATAATTGATATTTTTCGTATTTTTACGAAAATAGTTGTTTATATTGCTATATAGCGGTATCATATTTCGCTTGACACGTGATAACTTCGCTGTTTATCGGTGGATTGTCGCGATTTCTTTGTTGACCTACAGCTCAAGACGTCTGCTTTCGTTTGAGTATAATTTTGGCATTCCATTTTAAAAACAAATAGCTTTTATTTACAAAAAACCTCTTAAAATCATAAAATTTTTCAAAGTCATTTTTTCAAAAACGGTTCAGTAAAAATTTCATTTAGTTATATCTGTTTGTAGGTCTCTTAAAGACCTTCCTAAATATATAGCACACGTATCGTGTGATTATATAGAACTTCAATATTTTTCTACTTTAAAAATTAAATTAAATCCTGTAAAAAATCAGTTTTTCACGGTTTTCCAGGGAAATTTGTTCCCGGACCCCTAAATTTTATTACGCCATTCGCTTGCAAACGTCCAGCCGAAGAGAACGGTACCACTCACGTGGCGCTCCGACTACCTCGAGCCGAAGAAATTGCGAGTTTTTTGCCCGCCCACCCACCCATATTTCCTTGGCCATATCGATTCCGGAGGTTTTCGGCGAACACTTTTTAACACCCCACTTACTTTGGGAGGCCATAGCTCCGGAGTCGATAGTGCTAGAGGGCTGCGGTTGGTGGCGTTGGACTGACGCTAGACCGCTCTAAATTCCCTTTGTATTTTTGGTGCTCTCAGCCCAGAAATCTGTTTTTGGCAGCCGTGCTTGTGTCTCTGGCACTAAAAATTTTTTACTTTTTCGGTCTTTTTACACGCTTTTTGTTGGAAAGAAGCGTATATTCGTAGAAGCGACCACAGGGAGTAGCGGCTAGGGTCCCTCCGACGTCCTGACGCACTTGGAGCGCGAACACCTGAAACAAAAAACGAAGTTATTAATACACTTTTTATATAAATCGCCAAATTTAAACTTTTATCTTTTATACAATTTTATTTTTACACTTTTTACAACTTTTACAAGAATTAGGATTAAGACTGTATTTACCACTTTTACAAATTTACCACAAATATATTTACTCGGTTGGGTTAGGGGTATAACTTGGTTGTCCTATCCCTATCCTGATCCTAAATCCCCAAGGCACGATCCCCTCTACCAGCATGTTCCGAACCCCGGCAAAGAAATCCTCAGCCTCATCTCCGCCACTTACTCCCCCAAGACAAATGCACAAAACCAGCAGCTTTCATACCCAGACGAAAGTCCGGAGGGACGAAGGGGAGCAAGAGGCGGCAAAAATCCTTTTCCCAGAGGTGAGCCCAGCTCCAGTTGCGCAGCCAAGCCGGTTGCAGGAGGCGAGGGCATGGGTGACGAAAGCCAAGATGGCTCTCAACGCGTCGCGTAATCTGAAGACTGATATAAAGGCTTCCGTCACCCAGGCCATCGACCGGCTTTACCAAATGATTAAGGAGGCCGAAGCTGCAAAAACCGTGCGCAATTCTTCGCAGACACCTAGTGGAGCAGACGTGGAGGAACGCACGGTCTATCCGCAACCCCGGGAAGATGAGCGCTCACCAAAACAAGCAGAAGGGAATGCTCAAGTCTCTCAGTTGCTCACCTCGCTGGCCGAACATAGCCAGCTAATGAGGGAGAGCAACGAGAAGGCTGAGCAGTTAAAGGAGGCCCTAAAAGAGAGGAAAGAGTCCCTGGGAGTGGCTACTTACGCGAGTGTAGCGGCGAGCGCAAAGGGGCGAAAACGCCCGGAGCCCACTGCGCTGCACTCGGTGGTGGTCACGTCCAGGGACGAAATGGAAACAGGGGAAGAGGTGCTGGACCGGGTCAGGACGGCCATTAATGCTCGGTCAGGATGCGTGCACATCGACCGCATCAGAAAGGCCAAAGACAGGAAGATTGTCATCGGTTGTAGAAGCGAAGAGGAGCGGAACAGGGTACAATCGCGAATTGAGGCAGCAGACGATCAGCTCGAGGTCCTGGCGGTAAAAAACCAGGACCCCCTCATCATCCTCAGGGACGTCCTTGCCTCACACAAGGACGAGGAAATCCTGGAGTTCCTGAGGATGCAAAA
Source organism: Autographa pulchrina (assembly GCA_905475315.1). NCBI lineage: Eukaryota > Metazoa > Arthropoda > Insecta > Lepidoptera > Noctuidae > Autographa > Autographa pulchrina. The sequence continues at coordinate 14,841,512 of FR997766.1, read as the reverse complement.
CAGGAACCTGTTCCGTGACCTCCCAACCGATGACGATCGGGCCGAAATTAAATATAGGAAAAGGGCAAAGAGTGCCATACTGTGCCACGTGGTACTTAAAGTATCACCCGCTCTCTGGTCGAGGTTTCTCGAGGCGTCTGAGGTCTACCTCGATCTCCAGCTCATTGGAGCGGAGGACCAGTCTCCGCTGGTCCAATGCTCAATGTGTCTGGGGTACGGGCACAGCAGGCGCCTCTGCACGGAGAAAATTGAGAAGTGTGGATACTGCGGCGGCCCTCACCAGCGAAACGATTGCGCGGAGAAGCTCGCCAACGCACAACCCACTTGCTGTAACTGCACGAAGGCCAGCCTGGAGACGACGGGGCATAATGCTTTTAGCATGGACTGCCCCGTCCGACGCAAGTGGGATGCGCTGGCTCGAGCGAAGACCGCGTACTGCTGAGGGCCCCCCGGGAGACGACGTGGCGAGGGACGGCAGGGAATATAAAAAACTAGCGGATACACACGAGTCGACAGAGTCGATAAAACCAAGCCCGAGCTGCGACGGCGCGGTGCACAGAAAGAAATGGCGCAAAAATAATTGTATCTGGTTTTGTGAAAAATCAGAAAAATTAAAACCAGTAACCATACCCACCGTGCTATCGCAGATCGATGAATCCTCCAAGGCCCACACCGCAGTAACAAGTAGTTCCAATGATATTCCCTGCCCCCAGTATGGAGAAGCAGAGTGCAGAACACGACGTAGCGCTCCCCGAAAAACCGCACAGCACCTGCAAAAGAAACATAAAATAAGACAACAACACCGACACGCAGCGCTCATGGCGAAAAACGCAAAGCCAAAAATAAATTGTAGGGTGTATGTTATACATCACCCCATTTATTAAAATTGCAATAGCGAAACGGCCATAACACAGAAAAAGCGTGACAAAAAATACGGTGCTGAAGCAAGTGGCTCCTTCTGCTGAACTTGCCCAAAATCCTAATACTCACATATACATACCCAGCATTAATGGAATCAGGAACCCAAAGTCTCTGACCACGTTAGAGGGACGAAGAGCAAAAATCCTAAGAAAAAAAAAAAAAAAAAAAAAAAAAAAAAAACCTAACCTAACCTAACCTAACCTAACCTAACCTAACCTAACCTAACCTAACCTAACCTAACCTAACCTAACCTAACCTAACCTAACCTAACCTAACCTAACCTAACCTAACCTAACCTAACCTAACCTAACCTAACCTAACCTAACCTAACCTAACCTAACCTAACCTAACCTAACCTAACCTAACCTAACCTAACCTAACCTAACCTAACCTAACCTAACCTAACCTAACCTAACCTAACCTAACCTAACCTAACCTAACCTAACCTAACCTAACCTAACCTAACCTAACCTAACCTAACCTAACCTAACCTAACCTAACCTAACCTAACCTAACCTAACCTAACCTAACCTAACCTAACCTAACCTAACCTAACCTAACCTAACCTAACCTAACCTAACCTAACCTAACCTAACCTAACCTAACCTAACCTAACCTAACCTAACCTAACCTAACCTAACCTAACCTAACCTAACCTAACCTAACCTAACCTAACCTAACCTAACCTAACCTAACCTAACCTAACCTAACCTAACCTAACCTAACCTAACCTAACCTAACCTAACCTAACCTAACCTAACCTAACCTAACCTAACCTAACCTAACCTAACCTAACCTAACCTAACCTAACCTAACCTAACCTAACCTAACCTAACCTAACCTAACCTAACCTAACCTAACCTAACCTAACCTAACCTAACCTAACCTAACCTAACCTAACCTAACCTAACCTAACCTAACCTAACCTAACCTAACCTAACCTAACCTAACCTAACCTAACCTAACCTAACCTAACCTAACCTAACCTAACCTAACCTAACCTAACCTAACCTAACCTAACCTAACCTAACCTAACCTAACCTAACCTAACCTAACCTAACCTAACCTAACCTAACCTAACCTAACCTAACCTAACCTAACCTAACCTAACCTAACCTAACCTAACCTAACCTAACCTAACCTAACCTAACCTAACCTAACCTAACCTAACCTAACCTAACCTAACCTAACCTAACCTAACCTAACCTAACCTAACCTAACCTAACCTAACCTAACCTAACCTAACCTAACCTAACCTAACCTAACCTAACCTAACCTAACCTAACCTAACCTAACCTAACCTAACCTAACCTAACCTAACCTAACCTAACCTAACCTAACCTAACCTAACCTAACCTAACCTAACCTAACCTAACCTAACCTAACCTAACCTAACCTAACCTAACCTAACCTAACCTAACCTAACCTAACCTAACCTAACCTAACCTAACCTAACCTAACCTAACCTAACCTAACCTAACCTAACCTAACCTAACCTAACCTAACCTAACCTAACCTAACCTAACCTAACCTAACCTAACCTAACCTAACCTAACCTAACCTAACCTAACCTAACCTAACCTAACCTAACCTAACCTAACCTAACCTAACCTAACCTAACCTAACCAGTCTGAGTCCAAACGCGGGCCGAAACAGTTTGAAAATCAGTCAGTCCTCAGTAAAAAATTCCTAAAAATTGGTTTTTTTGAAGATACAGAGTCGCGAGTTACACCAAAATCTGCGTATAAGTGCCGCGCACCTGACAGTGAAAAGTGTTTCAGCCGGAAAAACTCGGGAAAGCCGCAAACCGCGGAAAACTGAAAAAACACGTGTTTTTGCAAAGTGTAAAAGTGCATAAAGTGAAAAATCTCGAAAAGTTGAGTGACGACATATAAATTTTTTATCGCCATATTGTTGGGCGTTACAAGGCGCAACTTTTGACACCTTGCAGTGAAAATTTGGACAAATAGAAAAGCCGCAAATTCAAATACAAAATTTTTTTCATAACCTCCAAGTGGCACGAGGTGCCCGAAATACTGAAGCCACGTTGCTGAAAATTTGGAGGCCTGAAGACATCACTTTACGAAGCAGGAAACAGGTTAGAACAGATTTTTATCGCGACTGGGTCTGGAGTTATTTAAATTAAAAAACCTGAAGTTTGGGGCTTAATAACTCTGAAACCAGATCCACGACATATATATTTTTTGCTGCCATCTGCTGCGCGCTAGCTGGAAGATCAACACCGTACCTAGAAAAAATTTTTTAGACTTAAAGTTAACACTAATATAATTAATTTAAGAAATTTTTCAAATTTATCAAAAATTGTTCAGCATAATTTTAAATTTACTTCTTTTTGCTAAATATTATTAAAGACCATATCTTTCTGCTAATTTAGACATTTTTTTCAAAATTTTATCTTTATAATTGATAAAGTTATTAATTTTATTGTAATTTTTGTAAATATATCTAGAAATAATTAAAATAATTAAAATTTTATTTTTGGGAAGTGTTTATAATAGGTTTTTCAGTTGGACTAACCCAAAGGACGAGACTGATAACTGTAAAAACGGCCGAGATAGGTATTTAGACTTTTTCAGAACTTTAGTCTGAAAACTTTGACACTCAATATCTCGGTCGTTCTTGGTCTTAGAAACCTCAGATTTTTTCTATTAGGTGCGCTCTGTCGCAAAGATTAATACTGTTAATTTTCAGGAGTTTTCAGGGACTGAAAATTTTCAGGCCTGAAAGTAGCTAGACATTATAAGGGAGGTAAAGCCAGGACCCTCGGTGGAAACCGGGCTTCTCTGCGATAAACGGTTGAGGAGTTACAGCCGTTTAAAAACGGCTTTTGACACTTCGGCGGCCATTTTGGCAATTTTCAAACGCCAGTAGCTCCCGACTCGGTGGTCGTAGAGGATTGGGGTTTGCTTCGGGGGCCTTAGGGTGACCCTTACTTTCAGCCCACATAGTTTTCAGGCGTTTTCGGGCCAAAAATTTTCAGGACCCTGAAAACCAAAAATTCAGACGCGCACGGTCACACTGACTGGCACAGCCAAAGTCCGGGTTTTTTGCGACTTCTGGAAGCGGAGTAACACTGGTTTTAATATTGACTTTGACAGTTATTGAGCTGTCAAACGTAACTTTGGAGCTAAATAACTACCGAACCAGAGGTCGTAGAGAGTTGGGGCTTTGATTATACACATAGGTACAACAGTCCCTACGACTTCAGCTGAAAAATTTAACTTTTCAGCTCCCTGAAATTTTCAGGAAAACTAATAGTGCTATCTTGTAGTGCTCGACGAGGCCATCACAACGAACCCAAGCACGCGCAGATTCGACCCATAGGTCCCGGAGGAATAACAATCTAACACCACCACCTGAGGTGCGCGCACATTTCCTGGATTTTTAAAACCCTATAACTCCGGAACCACTTGGGATAGATTGGTGGTGCTTGGGGTCTTTGGGGAGGGCTCAGACAGGGCTGCAGGATAGGCCTATAAGCGAGGCGAAAAAATTTTTTGTAAATTTTTTTTAGTTTTTTTTACTTTTTATTTTTTATGTTTTTGTGTTTATTGACACCACGGGACTGTATAGACTCAGTGTTGACCACTTAGACAGTCTCTACGCAGTAGAGAAAATTTATTTTGACAAAATTCAAGTATTAGAAGATTTCACTAAACTTGTGCATTTCATGCAGCAGCTGTTTAGTGCTGCTGCATTAATTTAAGTTCGGTTTTTTATATTTTTTACAATTTTACTAAAATTTAACTGTCGACGCGTACCATCAACAACAAAAATGATGTCGGGCATCAGGACCCCACCCCAAAATAAGACCAAATCACCCAGCAAACCGGTGTTGGGGGTGTCAGAGAGGCGCAGCATTGGCGAGAGGATAGATGATTGGGAGGCCGCCAAAGCGGGAACTAACCCCAGCCCCTCAGCTAGACAGTCTGCAACGCAGATAACGAGAACCCCCCCACCATCTACGACCGGAACTATACCCCCACGACAGGCCCCCAAAAGCAAAACAATAGAGGCAAGAGAGTGCATTGCACGAGCCAAATTGCATCTTGGAAAGGCAGGCAATCTAAAGAGGGAGATTAAGGAGGAGGTCTTGTCAGCACTGACGAGGCTCTTCACCTTGATCAGGGGCTTTGAAAGCGATCTTAAGAACCTGTCGTCGTCCAACGGGGATCAAGGAAGTGCACCTAGCCAACCAGATTCGGACTCATCGAAAGTGGCTCCCGAGGTGGCCCAACAAGCGACTCACATTGAGGAGCACGTAAAGCTACTTCGGGAAAATAACATTATGATGACCGAACTGAAAGCTCAAATGATCAAACAGAACGAGATCCTGGAGAAGGTGACAACAGCCACTTATGCGAGTGTAACCGCAAATGCGGCGGTTAAGAGCGTGAGCACACAGCCAGGTAGGGAAACGCTCCACTCGGTCATAGTCACCTCCACTGATGACCAGGACACAGGCGAGCAAGTGTTGGATAAAATTAGGGGTGTCGTCGACGCGAAAGAGGGGTGGATTGAGGTCAGGAATGTCAGGAAAGCCAGGGACCGGAAAGTCATCATAGGCCTGAGTACGAAGGAAGAGAGGGAAAAGCTGACTACCAAGCTGAAAACGGCCGCGGGTCAACTAAAGGTAGAAGAGGTAGTGAACCGCGACCCGCTTCTGATTCTTCGGGGAGTGCTCAATATGCACAAGGATGAGGACATATTGAAGGCCCTGAAGAATCAGAACAAGGACCTCTTCCAAGGCCTGGACAAGGCAGATGACAGGCTAGAACTAAAGTATAGGAGAAGAGCCCGAAACCCGCATACTTGCCACGCAGTGATCAGCGTCTCGCCTACTATTTGGCGAAGAGCAGTTGCGAAAAAGGTTGTCCAAATAGATCTACAACCAATAAGGGTAGAGGATCAAACTCCGCTGGTTCAGTGCACTCGCTGCTTAGGCTATGGCCACAGCAAGCGGTTTTGCACTGACCCAGCGGATCTCTGCAGCCACTGTGGAGGTCCTCATATGAAGGCTGACTGCCCTGATGTAGTAATCGGAACTGCTCCAAAATGTAGGAACTGTGAGATGGCAAAATATACTAACACCGAGCACAACGCCTTCGACAATTCATGCCCCGTAAAGAAGAAGTGGGATGCCCTAGCTCGCTCGACTGTAGCGTATTGCTAAGGGCAGCCACAGCGAGAAAACCCCCTACATAATCGCCCAATGCAACTTGCAAAGAAAAAAGCTTGCAACACAAGAGCTTATTATAGAAGCCGAGAAGCGGGGGATAGCGGCGGCATTGGTCCAGGAGCCCTACGTGGGCAGTTCGAAAAGGATGCGGAGTTACAGGGGAGCGCGAGTCTTCCAGGCCTCGGACTCGGTAGACGGAGCAGCAAAGGCTGCAATAGTGGTGTTCAACCCGGACCTGAACGTAGTTCAGCACCCCGAGTTGACCACAACGAATATAGCGGTGGTCGAAATCCGGACCGAGGCGTGGAGGATAGCGCTAATCTCCTTCTACTTCGAGCCCAACATCCCGATCGAACCGTACCTGGACCAATTAACGTACGCAGTCAAGGCGCTTAAGGCTGATATAATATTGGGAGGCGATACCAACGCAAAGAGCAACTGGTGGGGCAGTTTAGTCACGGATCAGAGGGGCGAAGACTTTGCCGGGACCCTGAATGAACTGGACCTGCACGTTCTCAATGACGGTGTGCTACCAACATTCGACACCATCAGGGGAAGAGTACACTACAAAAGTCACGTAGACGTGACGGCCTGCACAGTGGGTATCATGGATCGCGTAGTAAATTGGAACGTTGTTGAGGACCTCACGAGCTCGGACCACAATGGTATCCTCTTTACCATTAATAATAAAAAATCTAAAGCATTACAAATACAGAGAACTACCAGAATATACAACACTAAAAAAGCAAATTGGTCACAGTTTAATTTAAAACTGGACCAATTAAAAATAGATCATAAATTGAGTTTGGCTGAAATTAATAAATTAAAAGACAGTAATAGTATAGATGTTGTAATTAAGGACATAACCAAAATTATAACGGAGGCATGTAATCATGCCATCCCTAAAAAGAAAAATACTGAAAAACTTAACTTACCATGGTGGTCCGAGGAACTCGCTGCAATGAAGTCCGAAGTCGCGAACAGGAAGCGCCGAATCCGCTGTGCAGCGCCCATCCGCAGACCGGTAGTAGTGGAAGAGTACCTGAAAAAGAAAATGGAATATGAGACAAAAGCGAGCGAAGCACAAGTCAAAAGTTGGAAGGAGTTCTGTATGAAACAGGACAGAGAGAGCGTGTGGGACGGAATATACAGGGTCATCGGCAGGACTACAAAAAGGGAAGAGGACGTGCCGCTTGAGAAAGAGGGAAAAACATTAAGTGCCGTTGGATCGGCCAAGTTACTGGCAGAATCATTTTTCCCGAAAGACTCCGTCGAAACGGACACTGACCACCACAAGAGAGTCCGGAAGATGGCGGATGAAGTTAATGGGACCGAGGAAGATGACTTCTCCGAGCCCCCATTCACGATTACTGAACTTATTAGAGCTAGCACGTCCTTTAACCCAAAGAAAGCGCCAGGTAGAGATGGATTCACCGCTGACATATGTCTCGCTTCAATTAACAATGAGCGGAGTTTCTTCCTCTCTCTCTATAACAGATGCTTCGAGAATCACTACTTCCCGAAGGCCTGGAAGGAGGCAGTAGTCGTGGTTCTTAAGAAGCCAGGAAAAACCACCTACACAGAGCCAAAATCGTATCGACCAATCGGGTTGCTTCCCATTTTTGGGAAAATCTATGAGAAGATGCTGGTCTACAGGCTGCGGCACTACCTCCTTCCAACAACAAACCCCCATCAATACGGTTTCATGCCCCAGAGAAGTACCGAGGACTCCCTCTGTGCCCTAATGCGGCACATCAGAAAAGGGTTGGATGAAAAGAAAATACTTACCATTGTGTCGCTGGACATAGAGGGAGCCTTTGATAACGCCTGGTGGCCGGCAATAAAAATAAGACTCAAGGAAGAACAATGTCCCGTCAAGATAAGAAAGGTAATGGACAGCTACCTAGCGGACAGAGCAGTGAGGGTCAGGTACGGAGGGGAAGAGGCAACCACAGGAACTAACAAAGGTTGTATACAGGGGTCCATAGCTGGTCCCACTCTGTGGAACCTCCTACTAGACCCTCTCCTCAACGAGCTTCAACTGCACAAAAATTACTGCCAGGCCTTCGCGGATGATGTGGTTCTCGTCTTCGAGGGAACAGAGGCTCTAGAGATAGAGAGAAATGCAAACGAGGCCCTTCAAAGGGTAGAGAAGTGGGGGAGGAAAAATAAATTAAAATTTGCCGCCCATAAAACGAATGCTATGGTTTTAACCAGGAAATTGAAGCACGACAATCCACGACTAAACATGGGGGGAATAGCCATAGAAATAGTGGACGAGCTCAAACTATTGGGAGTCATAATAGACCGAAAACTAACTTTTAACACACACATAACCAAACAATGCCACAAAGCGATAGGTATTTACAAAAAACTCGCCAAAGCCGCCAGGGCTAGTTGGGGACTGAGCCCGGAAATTATCCGGACAATATATGTGGCAACGGTGGAACCAATTTTATTGTATGCAGCAAGCGCATGGGCACCAGCCGCGAGGAAATTATGCATAAAGAAAAAGCTAAACGCAGTACAACGCGGTTTCGCCCAGAAAGTGTGCAGAGCTTATCGCACGGTCTCCCTGCACTCAGCACTGTTGTTAGCTGGTCTGCTACCCCTTGATCTTCGCATACAGGAGGTTGCTTCCTTGTACGAGGCGAAGAGGGGGGCGCCACTACCCGGGCTGGGTGATAGGGAGATAGAGCGAATGGAGTCTGCAATAAATGCACCACACCCTGCAGAATACACTGAATTGCAGTTCACCAACCTGGTAGACGAGGAACAACTAATGGAAAATTCCAACTTCGAAGTCCAGATATTCACCGACGGCAGCAAAATTGACGGCAGAGTGGGAGCAGCCCTATCCATATGGATCAGAGGAGCGGAAACCAAGCCAGTAAAACTTTGTCTGCCGTCATACTGTACCGTATACCAGGCTGAGCTGTTGGCGGTGTGTGAAGCAACAAAGAAGATTGTGGCAACTAACGCGGACACTTTTGGACTCTACAGCGACTCTATGTCAGCCCTCCAGACTATAACAAACCTTAACACCCTCCACCCTCTAGCTGTTGAGACCAGGAGAAACCTGAGAATCGCTTCTCAACAGAATAAAAGGACAATAATATTCTGGATTAAGGCACACGCTGGAATGGAGGGAAACGAGAGGGCTGATGCGCTGGCAAAAGAGGCTGCTGTGGGGTCAAAACGGAAACCAGACTACGACTTGTGCCCAGTGTCGTATGTAAAAAAGAAACTGCGTCACGAATCAGTTAATGAATGGGACATAAGGTACCGCGAGGGCGAAACCGCCAAGACTACCAAACTGTTTTTCCCGTCGGCAAAGCTGGCATACAATACGACCCGCAAACTGGAAATGTCATTCATAACAACACAAATGTTGACGGGGCATGGTGGATTCGCGGAGTACCTACATCGCTTCAAGTGCGGAACGAATCCATCATGCCAGTGTGATCCAAACGTAGAGGAGACCGTGCCACATATATTGACCGAGTGCCCGGTGTTTGGCAGGCAGCGATTGGAGATGGAAACCAGCATAGATTGTAAGATAACCGTACAAAATCTACCACAGCTTATACAGTCAAAATGCAACACTGGGTTTATGCAGTACTGCACAAAAATTATAAACACTGTTAATAAAAGAAATAGTAAGTAAGAATATGGTGGCATAATATTTGCTAATATTATAGCACACCATATATAGCATAAGAATAATAGTAATAAATCAAACCTATGTATTAGATATAAGATCATACAAGTAAGACTAGAATAAGAAAAATGTACGAACATGCAATAGATATCAAGAAACTATATTTTTTAAGTTAGGAATAAAAAACACCCTAAGGAAATTTATTTACCCTATAGAGAAATAAGCATAATAAATAAAAGTTAGTAAGTCAGCTCAAATATTATTAGTCGGGCATCCCACCCGGAAGTAGCATAAAAGATGAAGTATGAAAGAGTAGTATGAGGTATGGAAGTGCGAGAAGAATAAAAGAGAGAACTGGAATGAAACAGGCTCAAAGTTAGTATAGGCTCCGATGATGTTGGAGGTACTAGTATTAAAAAAAAAAAAAAAAAAAAAAAAAAAAAAAAAAAAAAAAAAAAAAAAAAAAAAAAAACCTAACCTAACCTAACCTAACCTAACCTAACCTAACCTAACCTAACCTAACCTAACCTAACCTAACCTAACCTAACCTAACCTAACCTAACCTAACCTAACCTAACCTAACCTAACCTAACCTAACCTAACCTAACCTAACCTAACCTAACCTAACCTAACCTAACCTAACCTAACCTAACCTAACCTAACCTAACCTAACCTAACCTAACCTAACCTAACCTAACCTAACCTAACCTAACCTAACCTAACCTAACCTAACCTAACCTAACCTAACCTAACCTAACCTAACCTAACCTAACCTAACCTAACCTAACCTAACCTAACCTAACCTAACCTAACCTAACCTAACCTAACCTAACCTAACCTAACCTAACCTAACCTAACCTAACCTAACCTAACCTAACCTAACCTAACCTAACCTAACCTAACCTAACCTAACCTAACCTAACCTAACCTAACCTAACCTAACCTAACCTAACCTAACCTAACCTAACCTAACCTAACCTAACCTAACCTAACCTAACCTAACCTAACCTAACCTAACCTAACCTAACCTAACCTAACCTAACCTAACCTAACCTAACCTAACCTAACCTAACCTAACCTAACCTAACCTAACCTAACCTAACCTAACCTAACCTAACCTAACCTAACCTAACCTAACCTAACCTAACCTAACCTAACCTAACCTAACCTAACCTAACCTAACCTAACCTAACCTAACCTAACCTAACCTAACCTAACCTAACCTAACCTAACCTAACCTAACCTAACCTAACCTAACCTAACCTAACCTAACCTAACCTAACCTAACCTAACCTAACCTAACCTAACCTAACCTAACCTAACCTAACCTAACCTAACCTAACCTAACCTTCAATCCGGTGGTGAAGCACGTAAAAAGCGTTGCACATAGCGGCAAGGTACCAAATAAAAACCTGCGGAAAACTAATTCGGGCCAGTCTCGTAAGAAACTGGCCAAATTAACGCAAAACAAGCAGACGTACCTTGTCGCTGTGAATTGCAAAACGCGTCGTCCGCAAGAAGTCGCCACCGGAAAGAAAGCGCCCCGCAACATCCTCGCTGCGCGCTCCTGCCGCGGAAGCGTCTTCGTTCCGTATCACGCGTGTACCTGTAGGGTTCATAGGAGAACCAAATGGCAGGGTGTATGCTAAGCATCACCCACCTTTGTGAAAGTGACCGGCACCCTACAGCAAAACTACCGCATGAACGAAGTACGCACCCGCGGCAGGTGGAGTAACACCTGCCGAACCTTCTTCCCTTCTTTCAATCTCCACCCTGCAAAAATGTCACGCCGCATCCCAAGGACTCTGACCCCCATGTCAGAGGGATGAAAGAACCAAAACCAAAAAAAAAAAAAAAAAAAAAAAAAAACCTAACCTAACCTAACCTAACCTAACCTAACCTAACCTAACCTTTTTTTTTTTTTTTTTTTTTTTTTTTTTTGATAAGGCGGGGGAATCCTCATGGACACCCACCCACTCGGGGGAGCGGATGGGTAGTGTCAGACTCTTACTGACTAAACCTGAACCGCCGTGCACCGTCATCCGCGTTTCGTGTTGGCGCGTGGTAATGCGTTGCAATTCGTCACGCGCCAACCGCGGGGATCCATCGGCCAATAAGCCGATGGCTCACTTTCGTGATTGGAGGCCGAAGTGTAAAAGGCTTCAGCCTCCCCGCCTCGTATTGGAACCACACCCGATGCTACGAAATGTGGCTCCCCGTCGTGGGTCCTATAGTCGGACGACATGCACCCCCGTGCCTGTCGCCCAGGGCCCTAGTTAGGGCGGGAGATCGCGCTCATGCGCGGCTCTGCGCCGCCCCACTCGACGTCGGCGTATCTGGGGCGCGTCGGGGTCGTCTTCCCGAGCGCGCTCCGCCGCCTCCTTCTGGGACATGACGGTCTCACAGAAGGAGGACAGCGCGTCCCACGCTGCGCGACTGCTGAGCACGGATGCGACAACAGCCGACAGCGCGGAGACGTCCACGCCTCCTAGCGCCGCCTGGAGAACGGCGCGAGGCTCGGCGAAGGTGGGACACACGGCCAGGGTGTGCAGCGCGGTGTCATCACTGGCACCGCACTGGTGGCAGGCCGTGGTCCCCTCCCTCCTGGCGACCCGGCACAGGTAGTGGCCAAAGGCCCCGTGCCCGGTCAGTATTTGCGTGAGGCGGTAGGTCAATAAACCGTACCGCCTCTCCACCCACGGTTGGAGATGTGGGCGGATCGCCTCAATGGTGGCCCGTCCCGCCGACGGTCTCTCGAGCCGAAGCTCCCAATTCCGCATGGTGACGAGACGGGCCTGTCTTAGCCATAGCTCACGTTGCCTTGGCAGGGGGTCAGTACCCCGGGACCGGAGCTCGGTGCAACGGGTGTAAAGGTCCGTTAGCACCTTCGCGTCCAGATCCCAAGGCGGTGTCCCAGCCAAGACACACGCGGCTTCATGACCGACGGTCCGGTAGGCCCGGACGATCCTGTTGGCAACAGCACGCTGCGAACCAAGTAGGACCGCCCGGTTATCGGCCGTCAGTCGGTCACTCCAAATGGGTGCGCCGTACAGAGCCATCGATCGAATGACCGAGGCATAGAGACGGCGACACCCGACGTCGGGGCCCCCGACATTTGGCAGGAGCCTTCCGAGGGCTGCAGCGGCGGACCGAAGCCTCGGCGCCAACCGCTGAAAATGCTCCCGGAAGCTCAACCGCCCGTCGAGAACCAGTCCGAGGTACTTCATCGTACCCGACAGTGGGATCCTCGCGTCCTCCACCGTCAGGCACGAATCCGTACGTCTGCTCCGGGGGCCATGAAGCAAAAGTGCTTCGGTCTTCCCCAGAGCGACGTCCAATCCAAGCATCCGGATGCGACCTACGACGAGCTGTACGCCGCAGGTAGCACGCCGGATGCACTCCTCCTGGGTGGTCCCTCTGACCAACACCAGGGTGTCGTCTGCATAACAGACGACCTCCGTCTGACAGAGGAGGGCACCGCGAAGCACCCAATCGTACCCGATGTTCCACAAGAGAGGTCCTAAGACTGACCCCTGTGGAACACCGCGCCCGGTGGGTTGCAGCTGCGGGCCCATCACTCCGGAGTACGCGACATGCCTGTCGCGCAGGTAGTCCGCCACGATGTGCTGGAGGTAGAGGGGCGCCCCGTGATAACGAAGCGCCGCCTCAATGCACTGGTGCGGCAGCGAGTTGAAGGCGTTCGCGATGTCGAGCGACACCGCTAGCGCCATTCCTCCCCGCGCCGCAGCCTCCGCGGCGAACCTCCTGACGTGGCTCAGGGCGTCCAGCGTAGACCGGCCCGCCCTGAAGCCGAACTGGGAGGCCGACAAGTCGGGTCCCGTGCCCGTCAGATGCCGAACGATGCGGGCGGCGATGACGCGCTCGAAGAGCTTGCCCGCCTCGTCCAGCAGAACGATAGGCCGGTAGCCCGAAGGCGAGTCGGCCGGGCGTCCCTCCTTGCGAAGGAGGACGAGCTGCCCCGTCTTCCAGACTTTGGGGAATCTCCCCGCCACTAAACAGGCGTTGAAGAGACCCCGCAGCCGGTCCTTCAGGGGACCCACAGCCAAGGCAATAGCCCGAGCCGGTACCCCGTCAGGTCCAGGAGCAGTCGTCTTCGTTCGGAGGCGTTGGGTACACGCCTCGAACTCTCCTTCGGTTATCTCCTCCAGCTGTTCCCGCGAAAACGCGGTACCCATAGCTGGAGGGATAAAGTCAGTCCGGTGAGATGGGAACAGGGACGAAACGATGTTCCGGAGGAGCTGAGGCTCCATGGACTCCGTAATCGGGGGCGCTGCGACGCGAAGTTTATTCCGCGCCGCCAGGTACGGGCGACCCCACGGATCCCGGTTCAGCTCCTCGTACATCTCCTGCCTTGCTGCGGCCTTCGCCTGCAGAATGGCCAGGCGGAGATTTGATCTGGCCGTGCGGTAGGCCCTGTAAAGAGGGGCCTCCGCGGCCTCGTCCCTGTGCCTAGAGCGATGGCGTGTGTACCGGCGTTGCGCCTCAACACACGCCTCCCTAAGCACTGCGATCTCTGGCGACCACCAGTAGACTGCCCGTCTGTTGGGTCTTCTCCGGACGCGAGGCATCGCTGCGTCGCAAACCGACGTAAGCGTTCTGCGAAACAGCTCCGCCTCGTCGTCAATCGAGAGACCCGACGGCGGTGCGCACCAGTCACTGATGATGGCCGCCTCGATCAGCAGTTCCCTGTCGATCTTTTTTATGGCCCATCGTGGAGGACCTGAGTTCGGGGTCGGCCGAACCCTGGGCCCTCCAGAGGGAGAGACGCTGAACCGAATGTACCTGTGATCAGACAGCGTCTCCATCCCTACAACGACACGCCAGTCGTTTATGCGCCCGGCAATGGCCGGGGAGCAAAACGACAGGTCCACAATGGACCCGCCATTATGCCGGACGCAAGTCTGGGTGCGACCCCGGTTTAGTAGGACAAAGTCCAACCCCAGGGCCCACTCCTCCAGGAGCTCCCCGCGCCGGTCTGTTGCCGGTTCCCCCCAAGCCGTGCTCTTGGCATTGAGGTCCCCCAGCAGAATGACCGGGCGAGGTGCCAGCACTCGAACAAGGGCCTCCAGTTCGGCCATAAATGACTCAAACTCGGAGAGGCCCCTGTTCGGTGAAAAGTACGCGCCGATGACGGCGTACGACCCCCATGACGCGGCGACATATCCAGAGCCCCTACGGATAGTGTGTAGGGGCTGGGAACGCGTGCCTGTTGCGGCGACGACAGCGACGGACCCGTCAAGGTCCCCCGCCCAGTTGGACCGGGGGGGGAAACCTAACCTAACCTAACCTAACCTAACCTAACCTAACCTAACCTAACCTAACCTAACCTAACCTAACCTAACCTAACCTAACCTAACCTAACCTAACCTAACCTAACCTAACCTAACCTAACCTAACCTAACCTAACCTAACCTAACCGGTATACAAAATTTTTCATTTTTGTGCGATTTTAACTGTAATTTTTTATAAACGTGTCCCTTTTGACCTCATTGTTGACCTTCGCGCCTATACACGCGAAAATATTTGATATTTTTCGTATTTTTACGAAAATTTTATTGTTATTGCTATATAGCGGTACATTATTTTGCTTGACACGTGATAACTTCGCTGTTTATCGGTGGATTGTCGCGATTTCTTTGTTGACCTACAGCTCAAGACGTCTGCTTTCGTTTGAGTATAATTTTGGCATTCCATTTTAAAAACAAATAGCTTTTATTTACAAAAAACCTCTTAAAATCACAAAATTTTTCAAAGTAATTTTTTCAAAAACTGTTCAGCAAAAATTTCATTTAGTTACATCTGTTTGTAGGTCTCTTAAAGACCTTCCTAAATATATAGCACACGTATCGTGTGATTATATAGAACTTCAAAATTTTTCTACCTTAAAAATTAAATTAAATCCTGTAAAAAATCAGTTTTTCACGGTTTTCCAGGGAAATTTGTTCCTGGACCCCTAAATTTTATTACGCCATTCGCTTGCAAACGTCCAGCCGAAGAGAACGGTACCACTCAAGTGGCGCTCCGACTACCTGGAGCCGAGGAAATTGCGATTTGTGTTCCCGACCAAAACAACATCTCGTGGAGTGCTATATAAGTACTTGAAAATCCACCTAAGTCGGCCGCACAAACGGTTCACTTGTATACAAAATTTTTCATTTTTGTGCGATTTTAACTGTAATTTTTTATAAACGTGTCCCTTTTGACCTCATTGTTGACCTTCGCGCCTATACACGCGAAAATATTTGATATTTTTCGTATTTTTACGAAAATTTTATTGTTATTGCTATATAGCGGTACATTATTTTGCTTGACACGTGATAACTTCGCTGTTTATCGGTGGATTGTCGCGATTTCTTTGTTGACCTACAGCCCAAGACGTCTGCTTTCGTTTGAGTATAATTTTGGCATTCCATTTTAAAAACAAATAGCTTTTATTTACAAAAAACCTCTTAAAATCACAAAATTTTTCAAAGTAATTTTTTCAAAAACTGTTCAGCAAAAATTTCATTTAGTTACATCTGTTTGTAGGTCTCTTAAAGACCTTCCTAAATATATAGCACACGTATCGTGTGATTATATAGAACTTCAAAATTTTTCTACCTTAAAAATTAAACTAAATCCTGTAAAAAATCAGTTTTTCACGGTTTTCCAGGGAAATTTGTTCCTGGACCCCTAAATTTTATTACGCCATTCGCTTGCAAACGTCCAGCCGAAGAGAACGGTACCACTCACGTGGCGCTCCGACTACCTGGAGCCGAGGAAATTGCGATTTGTGTTCCCGACCAAAACAACATCTCGTGGAGTGCTATATAAGTACTTGAAAATCCACCTAAGTCGGCCGCACAAACGGTTCACTTGTATACAAAATGTTTCATTTTTGTGCGATTTTAACTGTAATTTTTTATAAACGTGTCCCTTTTGACCTCATTGTTGACCTTCGCGCCTATACACGCGAAAATATTTGATATTTTTCGTATTTTTACGAAAATTTTATTGTTATTGCTATATAGCGGTACATTATTTTGCTTGACACGTGATAACTTCGCTGTTTATCGGTGGATTGTCGCGATTTCTTTGTTGACCTACAGCTCAAGACGTCTGCTTTCGTTTGAGTATAATTTTGGCATTCCATTTTAAAAACAAATAGCTTTTATTTACAAAAAACCTCTTAAAATCACAAAATTTTTCAAAGTAATTTTTTCAAAAACTGTTCAGCAAAAATTTCATTTAGTTACATCTGTTTGTAGGTCTCTTAAAGACCTTCCTAAATATATAGCACACGTATCGTGTGATTATATAGAACTTCAAAATTTTTCTACCTTAAAAATTAAACTAAATCCTGTAAAAAATCAGTTTTTCACGGTTTTCCAGGGAAATTTGTTCCTGGACCCCTAAATTTTATTACGCCATTCGCTTGCAAACGTCCAGCCGAAGAGAACGGTACCACTCACGTGGCGCTCCGACTACCTGGAGCCGAGGAAATTGCGATTTGTGTTCCCGACCAAAACAACATCTCGTGGAGTGCTATATAAGTACTTGAAAATCCACCTAAGTCGGCCGCACAAACGGTTCACTTGTATACAAAATTTTTCATTTTTGTGCGATTTTAACTGTAATTTTTTATAAACGTGTCCCTTTTGACCTCATTGTTGACCTTCGCGCCTATACACGCGAAAATATTTGATATTTTTCGTATTTTTACGAAAATTTTATTGTTATTGCTATATAGCGGTACATTATTTTGCTTGACACGTGATAACTTCGCTGTTTATCGGTGGATTGTCGCGATTTCTTTGTTGACCTACAGCTCAAGACGTCTGCTTTCGTTTGAGTATAATTTTGGCATTCCATTTTAAAAACAAATAGCTTTTATTTACAAAAAACCTCTTAAAATCACAAAATTTTTCAAAGTAATTTTTTCAAAAACTGTTCAGCAAAAATTTCATTTAGTTACATCTGTTTGTAGGTCTCTTAAAGACCTTCCTAAATATATAGCACACGTATCGTGTGATTATATAGAACTTCAAAATTTTTCTACCTTAAAAATTAAACTAAATCCTGTAAAAAATCAGTTTTTCACGGTTTTCCAGGGAAATTTGTTCCTGGACCCCTAAATTTTATTACGCCATTCGCTTGCAAACGTCCAGCCGAAGAGAACGGTACCACTCACGTGGCGCTCCGACTACCTGGAGCCGAGGAAATTGCGATTTGTGTTCCCGACCAAAACAACATCTCGTGGAGTGCTATATAAGTACTTGAAAATCCACCTAAGTCGGCCGCACAAACGGTTCACTTGTATACAAAATTTTTCATTTTTGTGCGATTTTAACTGTAATTTTTTATAAACGTGTCCCTTTTGACCTCATTGTTGACCTTCGCGCCTATACACGCGAAAATATTTGATATTTTTCGTATTTTTACGAAAATTTTATTGTTATTGCTATATAGCGGTACATTATTTTGCTTGACACGTGATAACTTCGCTGTTTATCGGTGGATTGTCGCGATTTCTTTGTTGACCTACAGCTCAAGACGTCTGCTTTCGTTTGAGTATAATTTTGGCATTCCATTTTAAAAACAAATAGCTTTTATTTACAAAAAACCTCTTAAAATCACAAAATTTTTCAAAGTAATTTTTTCAAAAACTGTTCAGCAAAAATTTCATTTAGTTACATCTGTTTGTAGGTCTCTTAAAGACCTTCCTAAATATATAGCACACGTATCGTGTGATTATATAGAACTTCAAAATTTTTCTACCTTAAAAATTAAACTAAATCCTGTAAAAAATCAGTTTTTCACGGTTTTCCAGGGAAATTTGTTCCTGGACCCCTAAATTTTATTACGCCATTCGCTTGCAAACGTCCAGCCGAAGAGAACGGTACCACTCACGTGGCGCTCCGACTACCTGGAGCCGAGGAAATTGCGATTTGTGTTCCCGACCAAAACAACATCTCGTGGAGTGCTATATAAGTACTTGAAAATCCACCTAAGTCGGCCGCACAAACGGTTCACTTGTATACAAAATTTTTCATTTTTGTGCGATTTTAACTGTAATTTTTTATAAACGTGTCCCTTTTGACCTCATTGTTGACCTTCGCGCCTATACACGCGAAAATATTTGATATTTTTCGTATTTTTACGAAAATTTTATTGTTATTGCTATATAGCGGTACATTATTTTGCTTGACACGTGATAACTTCGCTGTTTATCGGTGGATTGTCGCGATTTCTTTGTTGACCTACAGCTCAAGACGTCTGCTTTCGTTTGAGTATAATTTTGGCATTCCATTTTAAAAACAAATAGCTTTTATTTACAAAAAACCTCTTAAAATCACAAAATTTTTCAAAGTAATTTTTTCAAAAACTGTTCAGCAAAAATTTCATTTAGTTACATCTGTTTGTAGGTCTCTTAAAGACCTTCCTAAATATATAGCACACGTATCGTGTGATTATATAGAACTTCAAAATTTTTCTACCTTAAAAATTAAACTAAATCCTGTAAAAAATCAGTTTTTCACGGTTTTCCAGGGAAATTTGTTCCTGGACCCCTAAATTTTATTACGCCATTCGCTTGCAAACGTCCAGCCGAAGAGAACGGTACCACTCACGTGGCGCTCCGACTACCTGGAGCCGAGGAAATTGCGATTTGTGTTCCCGACCAAAACAACATCTCGTGGAGTGCTATATAAGTACTTGAAAATCCACCTAAGTCGGCCGCACAAACGGTTCACTTGTATACAAAATTTTTCATTTTTGTGCGATTTTAACTGTAATTTTTTATAAACGTGTCCCTTTTGACCTCATTGTTGACCTTCGCGCCTATACACGCGAAAATATTTGATATTTTTCGTATTTTTACGAAAATTTTATTGTTATTGCTATATAGCGGTACATTATTTTGCTTGACACGTGATAACTTCGCTGTTTATCGGTGGATTGTCGCGATTTCTTTGTTGACCTACAGCTCAAGACGTCTGCTTTCGTTTGAGTATAATTTTGGCATTCCATTTTAAAAACAAATAGCTTTTATTTACAAAAAACCTCTTAAAATCACAAAATTTTTCAAAGTAATTTTTTCAAAAACTGTTCAGCAAAAATTTCATTTAGTTACATCTGTTTGTAGGTCTCTTAAAGACCTTCCTAAATATATAGCACACGTATCGTGTGATTATATAGAACTTCAAAATTTTTCTACCTTAAAAATTAAACTAAATCCTGTAAAAAATCAGTTTTTCACGGTTTTCCAGGGAAATTTGTTCCTGGACCCCTAAATTTTATTACGCCATTCGCTTGCAAACGTCCAGCCGAAGAGAACGGTACCACTCACGTGGCGCTCCGACTACCTCGAGCCGAAGAAATTGCGAGTTTTTTGCCCGCCCACCCACCCATATTTCCTTGGCCATATCGATTCCGGAGACTTTCTCCAGACACCTTTTTATACCCCAATAACTTTGGGAGGCCATAGCTCCGGAGTCGATAGTGCTAGAGGGTTGCGGTTTGTGGCGTTGGACAGGTGCTAGACTGCTCTAAATTATCTTGCTAATTCTGGTGCCCTCAGCCCAGAAAGCTATTTTTGGCAACAGTTATTGTGCTTGATACACAAAAATTTTTGACATTTTCGGTCGTTTCAGACGCTTCTTGTTCAGCAAAAAGCGCATTATCGTAAAAGCGACTGTAAAGCGTAGAGACTAGGGTCTGTCTGACGTCCCGACGCACTTTGGCCGCGAACACCTGAAACAGAACGAAGTTATTAACATACATTTTATATAAATCGCCAATATTATTTTACTTTTACACTTATTTACTTTATTATTCCTATTTACAACTTTTACAAACTTATACACCCTAAACTGAATTTAACACTTTTACAAACTTACAGAAAATTATACCAAAGGTTACGTTGGGTTAGAGTTGGGCCTATCCCGTCTCCCCATCCTTAAGTTCTATCCCTCTAAAATGTTCCGAACCCCGGCAAAGACTTCCTCAGCCTCATCGCCGCCAATTACTCCCCCAAGACAAACGCAAAAGACCAGCAATTTCTACACCCGGACGAAAGTCCGGAGGGACGAAGGGGAGCAAGAGGCGGCGAAAATCCTTTTCCCGGAGGTGAGCCCGGCTCCAATTGCTCAGCCAAGCCGGTTGCAGGAGGCGAGGGCATGGGTGACGAAAGCCAAGATGGCTCTCAACGCGTCGCGTAACCTAAAGACCGATATAAAGGCTTCCGTCACCCAGGCCATCGACCGGCTTTACCAAATGATTAAGGAGGCCGAAGCTGCAAAAACCGTGCGCCCTTCTTCGCAGACACCTAGTGGAGCAGACGTGGAGGAACGCACGGCTGACCCGCAACCACGGCAGGACGAGCGCGCCCTCAATCATCTAGGAGCGAATGCTCAAGTCTCTCAGTTGCTCACCTCGTTAGCTGAACATGGCCAGCTGATGAGGGAGAGCAACGAGAAGGCTGAGCAGTTGAAGGAGGCCCTAAAAGAGAGGAAGGAGTCCCTGGGGGTGGCTACTTACGCGAGTGTAGCGGCGAGCGCAAAGGGGCGAAAACGCCCGGAGCCCACTGCGCTGCACTCGGTGGTGGTCACGTCCAGGGACGATATGGAAACAGGGGAGGAGGTGCTGGACCGGGTCAGGACGGCCATTAATGCTCGGTCAGAATGCGTGCAGATCGACCGCATCAGAAAGGCCAAAGACAGGAAGATTGTCATCGGTTGTAGAAGCGAAGAGGAGCGGAACAGAGTTCAATCGCGAATTGAGGCAGCAGATGATCGGCTTGAGGTTCTGGTTGTAAAAAATCAGGACCCCCTCATCATCCTCAGGGACGTCCTTGCCTCACATAAGGACGAGGAGATCCTGGAGTTCCTGAGGATGCAAAACCAGAGTCTGTTCCGTGACCTCCCAACCGATGACGATCGGGCCGAAGTAAAATATCGAAAGAGGGCCAAAAGCAACATCCTTTGCCACGTTGTCCTAAAAGTATCCCCGAATCTCTGGAGCAGGTTTCTCGAGGCGTCCGAAGTGTACCTCGATCTCCAGCTCATTAGAGCGGAGGACCAGTCGCCACTGGTCCAATGCTCTATGTGTCTGGGGTACGGGCACAGTAGACGCCTCTGCTCGGAGACCACTGAAAAGTGCGGGTACTGTGGCGGCCCTCACCAGCGTAAAGATTGCGCAGAGAAGCTCGCCAACGCACAACCCACTTGCTGTAACTGCACCAAGGCCAGCCTGGAGACGACGGGGCATAATGCTTTTAGCATGGACTGCCCCGTCCGACGCAAGTGGGATGCGCTGGCTAGAGCGAAGACTGCGTACTGCTGAGGGCCCCCCAGGAGACGGCGTGGCGAGGAACGGCAGGGAGTCAGGGCAGCTGGTGGACGCTAAGGAGACGACAGAGTTGATAAGATCAGGTACGAGCTGCGACGACACGGTGCATAGAAACAAATGGCGAAAATATAATTGGATCTGGTTTCGTGGGAAACCAGACAAAATTAAATGCAACAACCATACCCACCGTGCCGTCGTGGTTCGACGAGTCCTCTGCAACAAGTCCCACACTGCAGTCAAAAGAAGCCCCAACGATATTCCCTGCCCCCTGTATGGAGAAGCAAAGTGCAGAACACAAAAGCGTAGCGCTCCCCGCAAAACAGCAAGGCACCTGAAAAAGAAAAATAAGAAATTAACACCGAAGTACTCAATGCAACAGAGCATAGTGAATAAACTGTAGGGCGTATGGTAATCATCGCCCCATTTATAAAACTGCACAAGCGAAATGGCATCATATAGAGTACGCGCGACAAAAGATTCGGTGCTGAAGCGAGTGGCTCCATACGCTTAACTTGCCCTAAACCCCAATATTAACCCACAACACAAAAACCTAGCATTGATGGAACCAAGAACCCAAAGTCTCTGACCATGTTAGAGGGACGAAGAGCGTAAACCCCAAAGAAAAAAAAAAAAAAAAAAAAAAAAAAAAACCTAACCTAACCTAACCTAACCTAACCTAACCTAACCTAACCTAACCTAACCTAACCTAACCTAACCTAACCTAACCTAACCTAACCTAACCTAACCTAACCTAACCTAACCTAACCTAACCTAACCTAACCTAACCTAACCTAACCTAACCTAACCTAACCTAACCTAACCTAACCTAACCTAACCTAACCTAACCTAACCTAACCTAACCTAACCTAACCTAACCTAACCTAACCTAACCTAACCTAACCTTTTTTTTTTTTTTTTTTTTGATAAGGCGGGGGAATCCTCATGGACACCCACCCACTCGGGGGAGCGGATGGGTAGTGTCAGACTCTTACTGACTAAACCTGAACCGCCGTGCACCGTCATCCGCGTTTAGTGTTGGCGCGTGGTAATGCGTTGCAATTCGTCACGCGCCAACCGCGGGGATCCATCGGCCAATAAGCCGATGGCTCACTTTCGTGATTGGAGGCCGAAGTGTAAAAGGCTTCGGCCTCCCCGCCTCGTACTGGAACCACACCCGATGCTACGAAATGTGGCTCCCCGTCGTGGGTCCTATAGTCGGACGACATGCACCCCCGTGCCTGTCGCCCAGGGCCCTAGTTAGGGCGGGAGATCGCGCTCATGCGCGGCTCTGCGCCGCCCCACTCGACGTC
Organism: Autographa pulchrina; assembly: GCA_905475315.1. Classification (NCBI taxonomy): domain Eukaryota; kingdom Metazoa; phylum Arthropoda; class Insecta; order Lepidoptera; family Noctuidae; genus Autographa; species Autographa pulchrina. The sequence continues at coordinate 14,818,072 of FR997766.1, read as the reverse complement.
GGCGTATCTGGGGCGCGTCGGGGTCGTCTTCCCGAGCGCGCTCCGCCGCCTCCTTCTGGGACATGACGGTCTCACAGAAGGAGGACAGCGCGTCCCACGCTGCGCGACTGCTGAGCACGGATGCGACAACAGCCGACAGCGCGGAGACGTCCACGCCTCCCAGCGCCGCCTGGAGAACGGCGCGAGGCTCGGCGAAGGTGGGACACACGGCCAGGGTGTGCAGCGCGGTGTCATCACTGGCACCGCACTGGTGGCAGGCCGTGGTCCCCTCCCTCCTGGCGACCCGGCACAGGTAGTGGCCAAAGGCCCCGTGCCCGGTCAGTATTTGCGTGAGGCGGTAGGTCAATAAACCGTACCGCCTCTCCACCCACGGTTGGAGATGTGGGCGGATCGCCTCAATGGTGGCCCGTCCCGCCGACGGTCTCGCGAGCCGAAGCTCCCAATTCCGCATGGTGACGAGACGGGCCTGTCTTAGCCATAGCTCACGTTGTCTCGGCAGGGGGTCGGTACCCCGGGACCGGAGCTCGGTGCAACGGGTGTAAAGGTCCGTTAGCACCTTCGCGTCCAGATCCCAAGGCGGTGTCCCAGCCAAGACACACGCGGCTTCATGACCGACGGTCCGGTAGGCCCGGACGATCCTGTTGGCAACAGCACGCTGCGAACCAAGTAGGACCGCCCGGTTATCGGCCGTCAGTCGGTCACTCCAAATGGGTGCGCCGTACAGAGCCATCGATCGAATGACCGAGGCATAGAGACGGCGACACCCGACGTCGGGGCCCCCGACATTTGGCAGGAGCCTTCCGAGGGCTGCAGCGGCGGACCGAAGCCTCGGCGCCAACCGCTGAAAATGCTCCCGGAAGCTCAACCGCCCGTCGAGAAGCAGTCCGAGGTACTTCATCGTACCCGACAGTGGGATCCTCGCGTCCTCCACCGTCAGGCACGAATCCGTACGTCTGCTCCGGGGGCCATGTAGCAAAAGTGCTTCGGTCTTCCCCAGAGCGACGTCCAATCCAAGCATCCGGATGCGACCTACGACGAGCTGTACGCCGCAGGTAGCACGCCGGATGCACTCCTCCTGGGTGGTCCCTCTGACCAACACCAGGGTGTCGTCTGCATAACAGACGACCTCCGTCTGACAGAGGAGGGCACCGCGAAGCACCCAATCGTACCCGATGTTCCACAAGAGAGGTCCTAAGACTGACCCCTGTGGAACACCGCGCCCGGTGGGTTGCAGCTGCGGGCCCATCACTCCGGAGTACGCGACATGCCTGTCGCGCAGGTAGTCCGCCACGATGTGCTGGAGGTAGAGGGGCGCCCCGTGATAACGAAGCGCCGACTCTATGCACTGGTGCGGCAGCGAGTTGAAGGCGTTCGCGATGTCGAGCGACACCGCTAGCGCCATTCCTCCCCGCGCCGCAGCCTCCGTGGCGAACCTCCTGACGTGGCTCAGGGCGTCCAGTGTAGACCGGCCCGCCCTGAAGCCGAACTGGGAGGCCGACAAGTCGGGTCCCGTGCCCGTCAGATGCCGAACGATGCGGGCGGCGATGACGCGCTCAAAGAGCTTGCCCGCCTCGTCCAGCAGGACGATGGGCCGGTAGCCCGAGGGCGAGTCGGCCGGGCGTCCCTCCTTGCGAAGGAGGACGAGCTGCCCCGTCTTCCAGACTTTGGGGAATCTCCCCGCCACTAAACAGGCGTTGAAGAGACCCCGCAGCCGGTCCTTCAGGGGACCCACAGCCAAGGCAATAGCCCGAGCCGGTACCCCGTCAGGTCCAGGAGCAGTCGTCTTCGTTCGGAGGCGTTGGGTACACGCCTCGAACTCTCCTTCGGTTATCTCCTCCAGCTGTTCCCGCGAAAACGCGGTACCCATAGCTGGAGGGATAAAGTCAGTCCGGTGAGATGGGAACAGGGACGAAACGATGTTCCGGAGGAGCTGAGGCTCCATGGACTCCGTAATCGGGGGCGCTGCGACGCGAAGTTTATTCCGCGCCGCCAGGTACGGGCGACCCCACGGATCCCGGTTCAGCTCCTCGTACATCTCCTGCCTTGCTGCGGCCTTCGCCTGCAGAATGGCCAGGCGGAGATTTGATCTGGCCGTGCGGTAGGCCCTGTAAAGAGGGGCCTCCGCGGCCTCGTCCCTGTGCCTAGAGCGATGGCGTGTGTACCGGCGTTGCGCCTCAACACACGCCTCCCTAAGCACTGCGATCTCTGGCGACCACCAGTAGACTGCCCGTCTGTTGGGTCTTCTCCGGACGCGAGGCATCGCTGCGTCGCAAACCGACGTAAGCGTTCTGCGAAACAGCTCCGCCTCGTCGTCAATCGAGAGACCCGACGGCGGTGCGCACCAGTCACTGATGATGGCCGCCTCGATCAGCAGTTCCCTGTCGATCTTTTTTATGGCCCATCGTGGAGGACCTGAGTTCGGGGTCGGCCGAACCCTGGGCCCCCCAGAGGGAGAGACGCTGAACCGAATGTACCTGTGATCAGACAGCGTCTCCATCCCTACAACGACACGCCAGTCGTTTATGCGCCCGGCAATGGCCGGGGAGCAAAACGACAGGTCCACAATGGACCCGCCATTATGCCGGACGCAAGTCTGGGTGCGACCCCGGTTTAGTAGGACAAAGTCCAACCCCAGGGCCCACTCCTCCAAGAGCTCCCCGCGCCGGTCTGTTGCCGGTTCCCCCCAAGCCGTGCTCTTGGCATTGAGGTCCCCCAGCAGAATGACCGGGCGAGGTGCCAGCACTCGAACAAGGGCCTCCAGTTCGGCCATAAATGACTCAAACTCGGAGAGGCCCCTGTTCGGTGAAAAGTACGCGCCGATGACGGCGTACGACCCCCATGACGCGGCGACATATCCAGAGCCCCTACGGATAGTGTGTAGGGGCTGGGAACGCGTGCCTGTTGCGGCGACGACAGCGACGGACCCGTCAAGGTCCCCCGCCCAGTTGGACCGGGGGGGGACAAAATAGGGCTCCGCCACCACCGCAACGTCAATCGCCCACTCCGCCAGTGCTTGTAGGAGAAGATCCTGGGCACCGGCGCAGTGGTTGATGTTCCCCTGGAGGAAGAGATGTGGACGGACTTGGTCCATTAAGTCTCCATCATCTCCTCCGTGCGGGGCGCGACCTGCGCCCTCGCCGCGTCATTTGGGGGCCGTACTGAGGCCCTCTTGTTCCTGGTCGGGGCCGGGGGAGCACATCCCCGGCTGCCCATCTGGTGGTCCGCCTTGCGCCCCCTCTGCACGCAGATGGGGCACTTGGCGGGCTCACTGCAGGATGCCGCCTTGTGGCCGGGCTGTGCACACCTGTAGCACAGCCCGCTGCGGTCCGTCTCGCCGGTGCACACGGGCCTAGTGTGTCCGATCTCCAGGCATCGGAAACACTTCATGGGCCGTGCTGCGAGTTGCACCACTCGAGCGGAGCTCCAACCGACCAAGAACTTCTTGGACCTCGTCGTGACGAGCTTTGGGGCAGCGACCAACGGGCACTTCACCAGGGCGGTGAACATGCCCCCGGGGCCTAGCCTAAGCTCGCCGACCGTCACCGTGCCAGGAGGACACTGGCCCTTCGCCATGACGGCGGCAGTGAGGTCCTCTTTAGTGACGGAGTCATCCAGGTCTGTCACCCGGAGCTCCGCGCACTTGAGCGGTCTGTGGACCCTCACTGTTCCCTCCTCGTATATGGCCTTCAGCCGCTCGGCCATCAGGTCCGCCCCCTCCCGGCTCAGGTTCCTGGGAAGCTCGAGAACTCGAGCTCCCGTCTGGGACCTTTTAATCTTGATGGGATCGACTGTCATGTCGATCCCCAGCTCGGCGACATTAATATGCCGCCGCGCCTTATCAAGCACCTGTGCGTACGTGAGCCCTTGGCTGGCAGCCTCGGGCTCAATCGTCAGGACAACGGCGGGCGTCTGAGCCGCACGCCGCTGCCTTTGGGCCATTTTCCGGCGTTGCCTGCCGCTCTGCTGCCTGGACTGTGTCTTCCTGGCGGGTCTGGGTTTGGGGGCCTCTGTCCTGACCCTGTTCCTCACCCTTTTCCGCCGGGAGACCTCGGTCCAGCCACCAGCTTCATCAGCGCCCGCACTCTGCTCTGGTGCAGCAGGTTTAGGCGCCGGCCTTGAAGCCGGTTTGGTAGCAGGCTTGGCGGTGGCAACCCTCGCAGCCGCCCTGGGAGCCGGCTTGGGGGCCGGTCCAGGTCGCTGCTTCGGAGCCGTCGCTTTTGGAGGCTGCTTCGGTGCCGGGCCGGGAGTCGGCCTCGGTGCCGGGCCGGGAGCTGGCCTCGGAGCCGGTCTGGGAGTCGGCTTTGGTGCCGACTTCGGCTTCTCAGCCGCTTTTAGAGGCTGCTTGGCGGGCTGCTTGGCGGCTGGTTTGGGCCCTCTGCCCACAACCTCCGCGCAGCTTCGCCTGTCCGCCGCCAGGGGCGGGCGTAAAACCCGCTCCGGCGGAAGCAGCTCCTTGACCCCGGCCAGCTTGGCGTCCATCATTGTCCCGACCGACAACATGATGGACCGCTGGAACTCGGCCATGTCGAACGCTGCAGGGGCCTGCTCGCGCACCACGAGCATCTGGCCCCTGAGGTCTTCGACCTCTTTGCTCAGCCGAGCATTGTCGGCGAGCAACCTCTCCATGCAGGTGGAGCTCGTCAGGGAGCGAACGCCATCCTGGACAAGCTCCACCGCATCTTTGAGACGCTTGACATAGGTCCCCTTGATATTTTTGGAGGTGCGCGCTACCTCCAATATCGACAGGAGACCTTTGTCGATGCGTTCTTTGACAGAGGAGGGGTCGGTCGGCTGCGAGCCGGAACTAATGAGGTCCCGGACAGCCGCCCGAGCCTCCCTCCTCTGTCTCTCCTCCTCCTCCTTCTCTGCCGACGCACGGGCGTCAGGTGTCTGCGCCGCTTCAGCGGCGAGCGCCCTGTACAGCTCGCGCTGTCGGCTGAGCCCCACGTAACGACCGTGGGTCACACGACCGCGGGACTGCGTCGACGATGCTAATGAGGCATCGCTCTCGCAGCCCGAAGCGGCGCGGCTACCCACGTCGTCCTCTTCCCCGACCGAACCACGTCGTGGACGCTTCCGGCCGAGCTTCCCGGAGACGGAGCTATCTCGGGACCGGCAAGGCGCCGGCACCTCAAACTCCATCTCCACCTCCTCAGGGCGACCGGTGGTCGTCGCCTGAGCGTCCATGGCGAGCCTCTCGAGCACCACTCGAGGCTCTCTCGCCATGCACTCCGCACTCTCGGCGTGACTCAGCCTGCTCGCAGACCGAGTCACCCTCCCCTCCCCCCCCAATGACGGCTCGTGGGTTTCCCCACTCGCCGAGGCAGATGTTGGCGCCAGCAAATACGTGCGCCTGAACTCCGAAGAGCCACGGGATTCTGGTCGACCTGAGGCCTCCCTACCCGCTTGCTGATTTTGTTTTCCATCTGACTGTTCCATGATTTTTGTTTTGTGATGCCCTAATGACGGAGTACCCCTCCGCCATGCAGCCCCTAGCCGGGCATCGGAAGCGTAGGCTTCAGGGTAATTTTTATAGTGGTTTTCTTCCACGTAGCCCCCTTCCTGTAAGGGAAGGCGGCCCCCGGTCCCGTCCTGAAAAGGACAGGATTACGGGTTGGCCGGCGGTGACCGGAGTCCTGCCCGACGAATCAGGCCCGCCGCCCGCGAATGCGCCCCCAATCTCTCAAAAGAGAGAAAGGAGGGCAAACATACCGGCCGTCGCCGCGATTCGGAATACGTCCGAGACGCCGACGAGCACTACCGCTCACCTCAACCGTTCCTCCTCTAACGAGGAGGTAAAGGAGAGAGAGCACCACCCGTTGCCGTTGCCCGGAATATCCAGGACGCCAACGGGTCGCGACCGACAGCGATCGCCCTACCGCCCACCACTGCTACTTGGACAACGTCCAAGACGCCTGTGGGCCGCGATGTTCGACCAGCAAAAGGCACCGATCAAACCCGCACGTCCGCTCCCTCCGCCATCCCCCCCAAAAAGAAGGTCAGGAGGAGGAAGCACTGCGCCCGCTGCCGCTACCCAGAATGAGTCCAGGACGCCAGCGGGCCGCGATGTCCAGCCAGCAAAAACACCGACCAAACTCGCACGTCCGCTCCCTCTACCATCCCCCCCAAAAGAAGGTCAGGAGGAGGAAGCACTGCGCCCGCTGCCGCTACCCAGAATGAGTCCAGGACACCAGCGGGCCGCGATGTCCAGCCAGCAAAACCACTGACCGAACTCGCCCAACAGCTCCACTCGACCGTCCCCCGCGCGCATGGGGGCACGGAGAGAGAGCGACCCACTGCCGCTACTCGGAATAAGTCCGAGACGCCAGCAGGTCGAACAACACGCGGTGACCTGGACAGATAGGCCACCGCCGTCCGCCCACCACATGGAGAAGTGGGCAGACCCAACGCCTGCCGCCGCTGCTCGAAGTACGTCCGAGACGCCGGCAGGTTGCGATATCCGGCCCGCAGTAAACACAGACCGAACTCGCACGACCGCTCATCTCACCCGTTTCCTCGCAAGAGGGACGGATGAGGGAGCACGACACCCGCTGCCGCTACCCGGAATGAGTCCGAGACGCCAGCGGGTGACCACCACGCGGCGGTCTGGACAGATCAGACCCCGCCGTCCACCCACAAGAATGTGGGCAGACTCACCGCCCGCCGCCGCTACTCGGAATACGTCCGAGACGCCGGCAGGCCGCGATGTCTAGCCAGCAGTTGACACTGGCCAGACCCGCCGCGGCTGTCACATCCTCAGGCTGAGGAGCGACCCCGCTGCTGGAGCTGTCCGCGCCGGTAAACCGGTACCGCACATATCTGTGCGGCATTCCCTTATCCGCAACCTAGGGACGCGCCCGGTAGGGGTCCAGCAACCCCTCTCCCGCAGGATGCACCACTCCCGCGGGTCCGGGAACCTAACCTAACCTAACCTAACCTAACCTAACCTAACCTAACCTAACCTAACCTAACCTAACCTAACCTAACCTAACCTAACCTAACCTAACCTAACCTAACCTAACCTAACCTAACCTAACCTAACCTAACCTAACCTAACCTAACCTAACCTAACCTAACCTAACCTAACCTAACCTAACCTAACCTAACCTAACCTAACCTAACCTAACCTAACCTAACCTAACCTAACCTAACCTAACCTAACCTAACCTAACCTAACCTAACCTAACCTAACCTAACCTAACCTAACCTAACCTAACCTAACCTAACCTAACCTAACCTAACCTAACCTAACCTAACCTAACCTAACCTAACCTAACCTAACCTAACCTAACCTAACCTAACCTAACCTAACCTAACCTAACCTAACCTAACCTAACCTAACCTAACCTAACCTAACCTAACCTAACCTAACCTAACCTAACCTAACCTAACCTAACCTAACCTAACCTAACCTAACCTAACCTAACCTAACCTAACCTAACCTAACCTAACCTAACCTAACCGTATACAAAAATTTTTATTTCTGTGCGATTTTAACTATTATTTTTTCTAAACGTGTCCATTTTGATATTATTGTTGACTTTCGCGCCTATACACGCGAAAATAATTGATATTTTTCGTAATTTTACGAAAATAGTTGTTTATATTGCTATATAGCGGTATTATATTTCGTTGACACGTGATAACTTCGCTGTTTATCAGTGGATTGTCGCGATTTCTTTGTTGACCTACAGCGCAAGACGTCTGCTTTCGTTTGAGTATAATTTTGGCACTCCATTTTAAAAAACATATACCTTTTTTGATAAAAAACAGTCTAAATTCTTAACATTTTTCAAAGTCATTTTTTCAAAAACTGTTTAGCAAAAATTTCATTTAGTCATATCTGTTTGTAGGTCTCTTAAAGACCTTCCTAAATATATAGCACACGTATCGTGTGATTATATAGAACTTCAAAATTTTTCTACTTTAAAAATTAAATTAAAACCTGTAAAAAATCAGTTTTTCACGGTTTTCCAGGGAAATTTGTTCCCGGACCCCTAAATTTTATTACGCCATTCGCTTGCAAACGTCCAGCCGAAGAGAACGGTACCACTCACGTGGCGCTCCGACTACCTGGAGCCGAGGAAATTGCGATTTGTGTTCCCGACCAAAACAACATCTCGTGGAGTGCTATATAAGTACTTGAAAATCCACCTAAGTCGGCCGCACAAACGGTTCACTTGTATACAAAATTTTTCATTTTTGTGCGATTTTAACTGTAATTTTTTATAAACGTGTCCCTTTTGACCTCATTGTTGACCTTCGCGCCTATACACGCGAAAATATTTGATATTTTTCGTATTTTTACGAAAATTTTATTGTTATTGCTATATAGCGGTACATTATTTTGCTTGACACGTGATAACTTCGCTGTTTATCGGTGGATTGTCGCGATTTCTTTGTTGACCTACAGCTCAAGACGTCTGCTTTCGTTTGAGTATAATTTTGGCATTCCATTTTAAAAACAAATAGCTTTTATTTACAAAAAACCTCTTAAAATCACATAATTTTTCTTAGTCATTTTTTCAAAAACTGTTCAGCAAAAATTTCATTTAGTTACATCTGTTTGTAGGTCTCTTAAAGACCTTCCTAAATATATAGCACACGTATCGTGTGATTATATAGAACTTCAAAAATTAAATTAAATCCTGTAAAAAATTAGTTTTTCACGGTTTTCCAGGGAAATTTGTTCCCGGACCCCTAAATTTTATTACGCCATTCGCTTGCAAACGTCCAGCCGAAGAGAACGGTACCACTCACGTGGCGCTCCGACTACCTGGAGCCGAGGAAATTGCGATTTGTGTTCCCGACCAAAACAACATCTCGTGGAGTGCTATATAAGTACTTGAAAATCCACCTAAGTCGGCCGCACAAACGGTTCACTTGTATAAAAAATTTTTCATTTTTGTGCGATTTTAACTGTAATTTTTTATAAACGTGTCCCTTTTGACCTCATTGTTGACCTTCGCGCCTATACACGCGAAAATATTTGATATTTTTCGTATTTTTACGAAAATTTTATTGTTATTGCTATATAGCGGTACATTATTTTGCTTGACACGTGATAACTTCGCTGTTTATCGGTGGATTGTCGCGATTTCTTTGTTGACCTACAGCTCAAGACGTCTGCTTTCGTTTGAGTATAATTTTGGCATTCCATTTTAAAAACAAATAGCTTTTATTTACAAAAAACCTCTTAAAATCACATAATTTTTCTTAGTCATTTTTTCAAAAACTGTTCAGCAAAAATTTCATTTAGTTACATCTGTTTGTAGGTCTCTTAAAGACCTTCCTAAATATATAGCACACGTATCGTGTGATTATATAGAACTTCAAAAATTAAATTAAATCCTGTAAAAAATTAGTTTTTCACGGTTTTCCAGGGAAATTTGTTCCCGGACCCCTAAATTTTATTACGCCATTCGCTTGCAAACGTCCAGCCGAAGAGAACGGTACCACTCACGTGGCGCTCCGACTACCTCGAGCCGAAGAAATTTCGTGTTTTTTGCCCTCCCACCCACCCATATTTCTTCAGGCATATCGATTCCGGAGGCTTTTTCCATACATCTGTTTACACCCCAATAACTTTGGGAGGCCATAGCTCCGGAGTCGATAGTGCTAGAGGGCTGCGGTTTGTGGCGTTGGACAGGTGTTTAGCTGCTCTTACATCGCACATTAGTCTCGAAGCCGTAGGCAGAGAGACTGTCATTTGGCATCGGTGCCTGTGTAACAGGCCAAAAATTTTTTGTTTTTCCAGGCCGTTTTTGGACGCTTCTTGCATCGCAAGAAGCGTATCCCTGCTAAGGCGACCACTAGTCAGAGCAGCGAGACCCTCTTCATCGTCGCAACACTGTTGGACCGCGTACACCTGGTGACAGCAGACACATTAGATTAAAATCCACATTTTAAAAACTTTTTATTTTAAATCTTGACTTATTTACATTTTATACAATATTTTTACACATCTTATCTTATTTACAACTTTTACAAATTTACATAAAAAATTACTGAGTTTACAACTTATACAAACTTACCACTTATATATTCCCAGGTTGGGTTAGAAGTTAGCGTCGGTGAAAGCCCCGAAGCACCACCCTCCTTTAAGATGTTCCGCACCCCTGCAAAGAAAACAACTGCCTCATCACCGCCAACCTCTCCCCCAAGACAAACGCTTAAGCCTGACGCCTTCGCCACCCAGACGAAAGTCCGGAGAAACATGGGGGAGCAGGACACGGCAAAGGTCCTCTTCCCGGAGGAGAGCCCGGCTCCGGCGATACAGCCCAACAGGCTACAGCAGGCGAGGGCATGGGTGACGAAAGCCAAAATGGCTCTAAATGCGTCTCGCAACTTGAAGTCCGACATAAAGGCTTCCGTCACCCAGGCCATCGACAGGCTGTATCAAATTATAAAAGAGGCCGAAGCCAGTAAACATGGAGGATCCGTGTGCTCGCCCCCGCAGGCGCCTAGCAGCGCAGACGTGGGGGAGCAAGCGGTCATTCCACGGCCGCGGGAAGAGGAACCTGCAACAAGTCAAGCAGTGGGAAATGCCCAGGTCTCGCAGTTGCTCTCCTCGTTGGCTGAACATAGTCAGCTGATGAGGGAGAGCAACGAGAGAGCGGACCAATTAAAGGAGGCCCTCCTGGAAAAGAGGGAGTCCCTGGAGGTGCCTACGTACGCGAGTGTGGCGGCGAGCGCAAAGGGGCGTAAACGCCCGGAGCCCACAGCGCTACACTCGGTCGTGGTCACATCCAGGGACGAGATGGAAACCGGGGAGGAGGTTTTGGGCCGTATTAGGTCGGCCATAAATGCAAAGGCGGGGAGCATTAACATCGACCGGATCCGCAAGGCCAAAGACAGGAAGATTGTCATCGGCTGTAGAAGTGAAGAGGAGCGGGACAGGGTCCAATCTCGGATTGAGGCGGCGGACGACCAGCTCGAGGTCCTGGTCGTTAAAAACCAGGACCCCCTCATCATCCTCAGGGACGTCCTTGGGTCGCATAAGGACGACGAAATCCTGGAGTTCCTGAGGATGCAGAACAAGAACCTGTTCCGGGACCTACCAGCCGATGGCGATCGGGCCGTAGTAAGATTTCGGAAGAGGGCCAAAAGCACAATCTTGTGCCATGTGGTCCTCCAAGTCTCCCCGCACCTTTGGCGTAGGTTTCTTGAGGCGTCTGAGGTGTACCTCGACCTCCAGCTCATTAAAGCGGAGGACCAGTCACCGCTGGTCCAATGCTCAATGTGTCTGGGGTACGGGCACAGCAGGCGCCTCTGCACGGAAACAGAGGAAAAATGTGGGTACTGCGGTGGCCCTCACCAGCGGAGAGATTGCGCAGAAAAGCTCGCCAACGCGCAACCCACTTGCTGCAATTGCAAAAAGGCCAGCATGGAGACGACGGGGCACAATGCTTTCAGCATGGACTGCCCCGTCCGGCGCAAGTGGGACGCGCTGGCTCGAGCAAAGACTGCGTACTGTTGAGGGCCCCCCCGGAAAATGTGTAAAGAGGGACGGCGGCGGATGCAAAATTTTGGCGGTAGCACTCGGTCTAGCAGGAAAAGCAACATTGTGTCTAAGCCGCGACGGCACGGTCTACAGAATTAAAGTGCGCAAAATTAATGTGGTCTGGCTTTATGGAAAACCAGTCAAATTAAAACCTGCAACCATACTCACCGTGCTATCGCGGCTCGATAAATCCATGGCACCAAAAACTCCCACTGCTATCGCGAGAGAGCACCGCAATGTAATCCCCGCCCACAAAAAGGAGCAGCAGCGTGTCGAAAACAGCGGAGCATTCCCCAACTTACAGCATGGCACCTGCAAAAGAAAAGCAAAATGTAAGACCCAAGATAAATATAAGAAGGCACAAACACACAGGCAATAAATGGCAGGGTGCATGATGAACATCACCCCGTTTATACGAAGGCATATCTGTGTAAATAGACCTCAGTAGAAGTAAACGGCGACAATATGAAAGGTGCTGAAGCAGGTGGCTCCAGAAAAGAAAAACCTGCCCTACCCCCAAATTCCCTTAAAAAACTTTTTTTTACACAGCAATCATGAAAACAACGTACCCAAAGGCTCTGATAATGTTAGAGGGACGCAATAGTATAATTAAAAAAAAAAAAAAAAAAAAAAAAAAAAAAAAAAAAACCTAACCTAACCTAACCTAACCTAACCTAACCTAACCTAACCTAACCTAACCTAACCTAACCTAACCTAACCTAACCTAACCTAACCTAACCTAACCTAACCTAACCTAACCTAACCTAACCTAACCTAACCTAACCTAACCTAACCTAACCTAACCTAACCTAACCTAACCTAACCTAACCTAACCTAACCTAACCTAACCTAACCTAACCTAACCTAACCTAACCTAACCTAACCAGTCTGAGTCCAAACGCGGGCCGAACAACACTGAAAACTTACTAAGTCCTTGTTAAAAAATCAAAAATATTGGTTTCCTTTGAGATACAGTGTCGTGCGATACACCAAAAGCTGTGGTTTAGTGCCGGGCACCCTATAGTGCAAAGTGATTCACCCGGAAAAACCCGGGAAAACGGCTATTCACGAAAAACAAGAAAACACGTGCAAGTGACTAAGTTTAAAAAACGTTTTTGTGTAATAACTTTTAATCTTCAGTGACGACATACTTCAAATTGAACACCATTTTATGCGGCGCAACACTGCGCATCTTTTGACACCTCTCCGAGGAAAATCGGAGCACAGGAACAACCAGGAGCTGCATCTTAAGAAATTTTTCTTAACCTCCAAGTGCCACGAGGTACCTGTTTTCCTGAAGCCACGCTGCTGAAAATTTGGAGGGTTCAAGACACTGAAAAAAGAAGCAGGAAACCGGTTAGACCAGATTTTTTACGCGACTGGGTCCGGATTTATTAACTATAGAAAACCAGAACTTTGCAGGTTAATAACTCAAAAACAAGATCCGTGACCCATATTTTTTATCCTGCCATCCGGTGCGCGCTAGCTGGAAGACCAACCCCGTAAGCGAAGAAAAATTTTTAGACTTAAATTTAGACATATAATAATTAAAATAAGTAAATTTTGTTTTTTTCAAAATTTTGTTCAGGAGTTTTTCAGATTTTTTAAATTTTAATTACTAGTTTTAAAGCCCTTTTGACCCCACTAATTTAGAAATTTTTTCCAAATTTTTATCTTAAAAAATAACAAAGTTATTAAATTTTTTGTATTTTTTGTAATTTAATATAGAATTAATTAAAATAATTAAAATTTTACACCTGGGGAAGGTTTATTATAGGTTTTTCAGCTGGACTAACCTCAAGGACCAGCCCGCTAGCTTTAAAAACGGCCGAGATAGACTTCTAGACTTTTCTTTTTTGTAAGTCTGAAAACTTTGTGACCCTATAACTCGGCCGTTTATTGACTCAGCGTTTTCGGATTTTTTGCATGACTTGCACTAAGTTGCAAAGATTACTATTGTAAATTTTCAGGCGTTTTCAGGGACTGAAAGTTTTTAGGCCTGAAAGTAGTTTGGTGTAGTAGAGTAAGTCAAGCCAGGACCCCTGGTGGAAACCGGACTCTCCTGCGACGAACGGTTGAGGAGTTACAGCTGTTTTAAAACAGCACCTGACAGCTCGGCGGCCATCTTGGCAGAGTTCAAACGCCTGTAGCTCCCGACTCGTTGGTCGTAGAGGACTGGGGTTTGTTCCAGGGACCTCGGGGCGACCCTCTTTCTCAGTCTCAATACCTTTCAGGAGTTTTCAGGCCGAAATTTTTCAGGACCCTGAAAACCCAATTAACTGACAGCCGTGGTCGTACTGACCGGCAGAAGCCCAAACTCGGGTAATCTGCGACTTCTGGTTACGGAGTTATATCAGTTTGAATATTGAGTTTGACAGTTTTACACCTGTCAAACGTAACTTCAGACAGTCATAGCTTCCGAGCCAGGGGTCGTAGAGGGTTGGGGTTTTCTTAGGGCACATTGCCACAACAGTCCTGACAACTTAAGCTGAAAGCCTTCAGTTTTCAGCATCCTGAAAATTTCAGGAAAACTGATTATACCATCTTGTAGTACTCGTCGGGCCAAACACGACGAGCCCAAGCACGCCCAATTTCGGCCCATAGGTTCCGGGGAAACTTAACTTTAATACCACCAGACAAGGTGCGCGCACAAAATCTGGATTTTTGAATCCCAATATCTCTGGAACCGCTGGAGATAGGTTGGTGGTGCTTGGGGTCTCCGGGGAGGTCTCAGGCAGGACTACAGGACAGGCCTATAACCAAGCCGAAAATTTTTTGTAAATTTTTGTAATTTTTTTTTATTTTTTTTAAATTTTTATATTGGTGTTTATTGACACTGCGGGACTGCATAGACACAGTATAGACAATCTCTACAGGCTAGAGCAAAATTTTTGACTCAATTTTATAAGAATTAAAATTATTTTATTTTTGAATTGCATGCAGCAACTGTATAGTGTTGCTGCATTAGTTTAAGTTTTCTTACCATATTGGAATTACTGTTGACGCGTACCACCAACCAAAATGATGGGCATCAGGACCCCTCCGCAAAAGTCGTCCAAAACGTCACCAAGAAAGCCGGAGTCGGGGGTAACAGAGAGGAAGAGCATCGGCGATAGGATAGATGACTGGGAGGCCGCCAGGGTAGGCGCAAACCCCAGCCCCTCTAATAGACATCCTACAGCGCAGATCGTAAGAACTCCCCCACCATCAACTACCGGAACCCAGCTCCCCCGTCAGGCCAAAACTAAGACCATAGAGGCCAGAGAGTGCATAGCACGGGCCAAACTCCACCTCAGTAAATCCGGAAACTTAAAGAAGGAGATTAAGGAGGAGGTTTTGTCAGCGCTGACGAAGCTCTTCTCCTTGATCAAAGGCTTAGAAACCGAGCTGAAGGGCCTGCCTACCAACCACGGAGAGCAAGGGAATGCACCCAACCCAACTGAGTCGGAAGAAGCAAGAGTGTCCTCCGGGGTGGCTCCACAGGCGACCAACATTGAGGAGCATGTGAAGCTTCTCCGGGAGAACAACTCGATGATGGCCGAACTCAAGTTGGAGATGCTCAAACAGAAAGAGCTCCTGGAAAAGGTGACCACTGTTACGTATGCCAGTGTAACCGCGAACACACTGCAGGTTCAGAGCGAGAATACACCAAAGACAAGGGAAACGCTCCACTCGGTTATCGTCACCTCCAAAGATGACCAGGATACTGGAGAGCAGGTGCTCGACAAGATCAGAGATGCTGTGGACGCAAAGGAGGGGTGGATAGAGGTCAGGAACGTCAGAAAGGCCAGAGACCGCAAAATAATCATAGGACTGAGTTCCAAGGCGGAGAGAGAAAAACTGACGACCAAGTTAAAAGCCGCCGCTGGTCAATTAACGGTAGAAGAAGTAAAAAATCGCGATCCACTTCTGGTTCTTCGGGGAGTGCTCAATATGCACAAAGACGAAGAAATATTGAAGGCCCTGAGGAACCAGAATAAGGACCTCTTCAATGGCCTTGAAAAGATCGATGACAGGGTCGAATTTAAATACAGGAGAAGAGCCAGGAACCCGCATACTTGTCATGCGGTCATCAGTGTTTCGCCAGCAATCTGGCAAAAGGCAGTAGCAAAAAAGGTTGTTCAAATCGACCTGCAACCAGTGAGGATTGAAGATCAAACACCGCTGGTTCAGTGCACTCGCTGCTTGGGCTATGGCCACAGCAAGCGATTCTGCACTGACCCAGCGGATCTTTGCAGTCATTGCGGCGGTCCTCACTTGAAAGCCGATTGCCCAGACGTCATAACGGGAACGCAGCCGAGATGCAGGAACTGCGACTTGGCGAAATACAATAACACTGAACACAACGCATTCGACTCCTCCTGTCCTATCAAAAAGAAGTGGGATGCCCTGGCTCGGTCGACCGTGGCATATTGCTAAGGGCAGCCAAGGTAAAAGGGCGACAAAAGCCACAGCGAACGTGACCAACCCAGACCTGAACGTAGTTCAGCACTCTGGGTTGATCACCGCCAACATAGAGGCTGTCGAAGCCCAAGCCAAGGCATATAGCACACATTATAAAAGCCACAACGACGCAAAGGCCTGCACAGAGGATATGACGAGAAGCATCGTGGGAAGTAATGCCACCAAGAACACGACGAGCTCGGACCACGAAGGTACTAAATTAGGCAAAAACTATAATAAAAAACCGTCAAATATACTAAAAATTAAAACAACATCAAAATTATTAAATATTAACACAGGTAATTGGGCCCATTTTAATACAAAACAGGACCAATTAAAAACAGTAATTAAATTAAATTTGGAAAAAATCATTAGTAATAATAACGTTAACTTAATAGTAAAAATAAAAAGGAAAAATAACATACCATGGGGGTCCGGGATAATCGATCTAGTGGGATACAAACTCCCAACGAGGAAATCCATACATAGTAGTGCAGCGCCTACCGGTGAGCCAGCTACAGGGGAAAAAGACACACAATGGTTCATAAAATGTAGAGGTCATACTGTGTTTATGAAATACCGCATCAAAGATAAAAACTTGTTATTAAATGTAAGTAGTAATTAAGAATATGATGGCATAATATTATTAAATATTATCGCTCAGCATATATATATATCGTGTAATAGTAAATAAGATAAACATGTATTAGACAATAGATTATAAAGTAAGAATAGTATAAGAAAGGAAAATGTAACCCTAGTTAAGATCCATATAATCTGTAAGTTAAGTAATTGTAAAAGTAAAATAAAACACCCCTTCGAGGATGAACTCATTTACCCACTAGAATATAAGATAATAAATAAAGAAGTAGTTAGCTAGAACCGAAATAGACGGGCATCCCACCCGTAATGGACAGACAAAAGAAGAAGTATGAAAGAGTAGTATGAGGAATGGAAGTGCGAGAGGCATGAATGCGAGAACTAGTATGAAAAAGGCTCAAGTGAATATAGGCTCCGATTCCCATGTTGGAGGTATTAGGATATAAAAAAAAAAAAAAAAAAAAAAAAAAAAAAAAAAAAAAAAAAAAAAAAAAAAAAACCTAACCTAACCTAACCTAACCTAACCTAACCTAACCTAACCTAACCTAACCTAACCTAACCTAACCTTTTTTTTTTTTTTTTTTTTGATAAGGCGGGGGAATCCTCATGGACACCCACCCACTCGGGGGAGCGGATGGGTAGTGTCAGACTCTTACTGACTAAACCTGAACCGCCGTGCACCGTCATCCGCGTTTAGTGTTGGCGCGTGGTAATGCGTTGCAATTCGTCACGCGCCAACCGCGGGGATCCATCGGCCAATAAGCCGATGGCTCACTTTCGTGATTGGAGGCCGAAGTGTAAAAGGCTTCGGCCTCCCCGCCTCGTATTGGAACCACACCCGATGCTACGAAATGTGGCTCCCCGTCGTGGGTCCTATACACGGACGACATGCACCCCCGTGCCTGTCGCCCAGGGCCCTAGTTAGGGCGGGAGATCGCGCTCATGCGCGGCTCTGCGCCGCCCCACTCGACGTCGGCGTATCTGGGGCGCGTCGGGGTCGTCCTCCCGAGCGCGCTCCGCCGCCTCCTTCTGGGACATGACAGTCTCACAGAAGGAGGACAGCGCGTCCCACGCTGCGCGACTGCTGAGCGCGGATGCGACAACAGCCGACAGCGCAGAGACGTCCACGCCTCCCAGCGCCGCCTGGAGAACGGCGCGAGGCTCGGCGAAGGTGGGACACACGGCCAGGGTGTGCAGCGCGGTGTCATCACTGGCACCGCACTGGTGGCAAGCCGTGGTCCCCTCCCTCCTGGCGACCCGGCACAGGTAATGGCCAAAGGCCCCGTGCCCGGTCAGTATCTGCGTGAGGCGGTAGGTCAATAAACCGTACCGCCTCTCCACCCACGGTTGGAGATGTGGGCGGATCGCTTCCACTGTGACCCGTCCCGCCGACGGTCTCGCGAGCCGAAGCTCCCAATTCCGCATGGTGACGAGACGGGCCTGTCGTCGCCAGAGCTCGCGTTGCCTCGGCATGGGGTCGGTACCCCGGGACCGGAGCTCGGTGCAACGGGTGTAAAGGTCCGTTAGCACCTTCGCGTCCAGATCCCAAGGCGGTGTCCCAGCCAAGACACACGCGGCTTCGTGACCGACGGTCCGGTAGGCCCGGACGATCCTGTTGGCAACAGCACGCTGTGAACCAAGTAGGACCGCCCGGTTATCGGCCGTCAGTCGGTCACTCCATATGGGTGCGCCGTACAGAGCCATCGATCGAATGACCGAGGCATAGAGACGGCGACACCCAACGTCGGGGCCCCCGACATTTGGCAGGAGCCTTCCGAGGGCCGCAGCGGCGGACCGAAGCCTCGGTGCCAACCGCTGAAAATGCTCCCGGAAGCTCAACCGCCCGTCGAGGACCAGGCCGAGATACTTCATTGTGCCCGACAGTGGGATCCTCGCGTCCTCCACCGTCAGGCACAAATCCGTATGTCTGCTCCGGGGGCCATGAAGCAAAAGTGCTTCGGTCTTCCCCAGAGCGACGTCCAATCCTAGCATCCGGATGCGACCTACGACGAGCTGTACGCCGCAGGTAGCACGCCGGATGCACTCCTCCTGGGTGGTCCCTCTGACCAACACCAGGGTGTCGTCTGCATAGCAGACGACCTCCGTCTGACAGAGGAGGGCACCGCGAAGCACCCAATCGTACCCGATGTTCCACAAGAGAGGTCCTAGGACTGACCCCTGCGGAACACCGCGCCCGGTGGGTTGCAGCTGCGGGCCCATCACTCCGGAGTACGCGACATGCCTGTCGCGCAGGTAGTCCGCCACGATGTGCTGGAGGTAGAGGGGCGCCCCGTGGTAACGAAGCGCCGACTCTATGCACTGGTGCGGCAGCGAGTTGAAGGCGTTCGCGATGTCGAGCGACACCGCTAGCGCCATTCCTCCCCGCGCCGCAGCCTCCGTGGCGAACCTCTTGACGTGGCTCAGGGCGTCCAGCGTAGACCGGCCCGCCCTGAAGCCGAACTGGGAGGCCGACAAGTCGGGTCCCGTGCCCGTCAGATGCCGAACGATGCGGGCGGCGATAACGCGCTCAAAGAGCTTGCCCGCCTCGTCCAGCAGAACGATAGGCCGGTAGCCCGAAGGCGAGTCGGCCGGGCGTCCCTCCTTGCGAAGGAGGACGAGCTGCCCCGTCTTCCAGACTTTGGGGAATCTCCCCGCCACTAAACAGGCGTTGAAGAGACCCCGCAGCCGGTCCTTCAGGGGACCCACAGCCAAGGCAATAGCCCGAGCCGGTACCCCGTCAGGTCCAGGAGCAGTCGTCTTCGTTCGGAGGCGTTGGGTACACGCCTCGAACTCTCCTTCGGTTATCTCCTCCAGCTGTTCCCGCGAAAACGCGGTACCCATAGCTGGAGGGATAAAGTCAGTCCGGTGGGATGGGAACAGGGACGAAACGATGTTCCGGAGGAGCTGAGGCTCCATGGATTCCGTAATCGGGGGCGCTGCGACGCGAAGTTTATTCCGCGCCGCCAGGTACGGGCGACCCCACGGATCCCGGTTCAGCTCCTCGTACATCTCCTGCCTTGCTGCGGCCTTCGCCTGCAGAATGGCCAGGCGGAGATTTGATCTGGCCGTGCGGTAGGCCCTGTAAAGAGGGGCCTCCGCGGCCTCGTCCCTGTGCCTAGAGCGATGGCGTGTGTACCGGCGTTGCGCCTCAACACACGCCTCCCTAAGCACTGCGATCTCTGGCGACCACCAGTAGACTGCCCGTCTGTTGGGTCTTCTCCGGACGCGAGGCATCGCTGCGTCGCAGACCGACGTAAGCGTTCTGCGAAACAACTCCGCCTCGTCGTCAATCGAGAGACCCGACGGTGGTGCGCACCAGTCACTGATGATGGCCGCCTCGATCAGCAGTTCCCTGTCAATCCGTTTTATGGCCCATCGTGGAGGGCCTGAGTTCGGGGTCGGCCGAACCCTGGGCCCCCTGGAGGGAGAGACGCTGAACCGAATGTACCTGTGATCAGACAGCGTCTCCATCCCTACCACGACACGCCAGTCGTTTATGCGCCCGGCAATGGCCTGGGAGCAAAATGACAGGTCCACAATGGACCCGCCATTATGCCGGACGCAAGTCTGGGTGCGACCCCGGTTTAGCAGGACAAAGTCCAACCCCAGGGCCCACTCCTCCAGTAATTCCCCGCGCCGGTCTGTTGCCGGTTCCCCCCAAGCCGTGCTCTTGGCATTGAGGTCCCCTAGCAGAATGACCGGGCGAGGTGCCAGCACTCGAACAAGGGCCTCCAGTTCGGCCATAAATGACTCAAACTCGGAGAGGCCCCTGTTCGGTGAAAAGTACGCGCCGATGACGGCGTACGATCCCCATGACGCGGCGACATATCCAGAGCCCCTACGGATAGTGTGTAGGGGCTGGGAACGCGTGCCTGTTGCGGCGACGACAGCGACGGACCCGTCGAGGTCCCCCGCCCAGTTGGGCCGGGGGGGGACAAAATAGGGCTCCGCCACCACCGCAACGTCAATCTCCCACTCCGCCAGTGCCTGTAGGAGGAGATCCTGGGCACCGGCGCAGTGGTTGATGTTCCCCTGGAGGAAGAGATGTGGACGGACTTGGTCCATTAAGACTCCATCATCTCCTCCGTGCGGGGCGCGACCTGCGCCCTCGCCGCGTCATTTGGGGGCCGTACTGAGGCCCTCTTGTTCCTGGTCGGGGCCGGGGGAGCACATCCCCGGCTGCCCATCTGGTGGTCCGCCTTGCGCCCCCTCTGCACACAGATGGGGCACTTGGCGGGCTCACTACAGGATGCCGCCTTGTGGCCGGGCTGTGCACACCTGTAGCACAGCCCGCTGCGGTCCGTCTCGCCGGTGCACACGGGCCTAGTGTGTCCGATCTCCAGGCATCGGAAACACTTCATGGGCCGTGCTGCTAGTTGCACCACTCGAGCGGAGCTCCAGCCGACCAGGAACTTTTTAGACCTCGTCGTGACGAGCTTGGGGGCAGCGACCAGCGGGCACTTCACCAGGGCGGTGAACATGCCCCCGGGGCCCAGCCTAAGCTCGCCGACCGTCACCGTGCCGGGAGGACACTGGCCCTTCGCCATGACGGCTGCAGTGAGGTCCTCCTTAGTGACGGAGTCATCCAGGTCTGTCACCCGGAGCTCCGCGCACTTGCAAGGTCTATGGACCCTCACTGTGCCATCCTCGTAGATGGTCTTCAGCCGCTCGGCCATCAGGTCCGCCCCCTCCCGGCTCAGGTTCCTGGGGAGCTCGAGAACTCGAGCTCCCGTCTGGGACCTTTTGATCTTGATGGGATCGACTGTCATGTCGATCCCCAGCTCGGCGACATTGATATGCCGCCGCGCCTTATCAAGGACCTGCGCGTACGTGAGCCCCTGGCTGGCAGCCTCGGGCTCAATCGTCAAGACAACGGCGGGCGTCTGAGCCGCACGCCGCTGTCTTTGGGCCATCTTACGGCGTTGCCTGCCGCTCTGCTGCTTGGACGGTGTCTTCCTGGCGGGTCTGGGTTTGGGGGCCTCTGTCCTGACCCTGTTCCTCACCCTTTTCCGCCGGGAGACCTCGGTCCAGCCTCCAGCTTCATCCGCACCCGCACTCTGCTCTGGTGCAGCAGGTTTGGGCGCCGGTCTTGAAGCCGGTTTTGGAGCAGGCTTGGCAGCGGCAGCCTTTGCAGTCGCCCTGGGAGCCGGCTTGGGGGCCGGTCCAGGTCGTCGCTTCGGTGCCGGTCCGGGAGCCGGCCTCGGTGCCGGGCCGGGAGCCGGCCTCGGTGCCGGGCCGGGAGTCGGCCTCGGAGCCGGTCTGGGAGTCGGCTTTGGTGCCGACTTCGGCTTCTCCGCAGCTTTTGGAGGCTGCTTAGGTTCGGGCTTGGCGGGCTGCTTTGCGGCTGGTTTGGGCCCTCTGCCCACGACCTCCGCACAGCTTCGCCTATCCGCCGCCAGGGGCGGGCGTAAAACCCGCTCCGGCGGAAGCAGCTCCTTAACTCCGGCCAGCTTGGCGTCCATCATTGTCCCGACCGACAACATGATGGACCGCTGGAACTCGGCCATGTCGAACGCTGCAGGGGCCTGCTCGCGCACCACGAGCATCTGGCCCCTGAGGTCTTCGACCTCTTTGCTCAGCCGAGCATTGTCGGCGAGCAACCTCTCCATGCAGGTGGAGCTCGTCAGGGAGCGAACGCCATCCTGGACAAGCTCCACCGCATCTTTGAGACGCTTGACAAAGGTCCCCTTGATATTTTTGGAGGTGCGCGCTACCTCCAATATCGACAGGAGACCCTTGTCGATGCGTTCTTTGACAGAGGAGGGGTCGGTCGGCTGCGAGCCGGAACTAATGAGGTCCCGGACAGCCGCCCGAACCTCCCTCCTCTGTCTCTCCTCCTCCTCTTTCTCTGCCGACGCACGGGCGTCAGGTGTCTGCGCCGCTTCAGCGGCGAGCGCCCTGTACAGCTCGCGCTGTCGGCTGAGCCCCACGTAACGACCGTGGGTCACACGACCGCGGGACTGCGTCGACGATGCTAATGAGGCATCGCTCTCGCAGCCCGAAGCGGCGCGGCTACCCACGTCGTCCTCTTCCCCGACCGAACCACGTCGTGGACGCTTCCGGCCGAGCTTCCCGGAGACGGAGCTATCTCGGGACCGGCAAGGCGCCGGCACCTCAAACTCCATCTCCATCTCCTCCTCAGGGCGACCGGTGGTCGTCGCCTGAGGGTCCATGGCGAGCCTCTCGAGCACCACTCGAGGCTCTCTCGCCATGCACTCCGCACTCTCGGCGTGACTCAGCCTGCTCGCAGACCGAGTCACCCTCCCCTCCCCCCCCAATGACGGCTCGTGGGTTTCCCCACTCGCCGAGGCAGATGTTGGCGCCAGCAAATACATGCGCCTGAACTCCGAAGAGCCACGGGATTCTGGTCGACCTGAGGCCTCCCTACCCGCTTGCTGAATTGGTTTTTCATCTGACTTTTCCATGATTTTGTTTTTGTGATGCCCTAACGACGGAGTACCCCTCCGCCATGCAGCCCCTAGCCGGGCATCGGAAGCGTAGGCTTCAGGGTAATTTTTATAGTGGTTTTCTTCCACGTAGCCCCCTTCCTGTAAGGGAAGGCGGCCCCCGGTCCCGTCCTGAAAAGGACAGGATTACGGGTTGGCCGGCGGTGACCGGAGTCCTGCCCGACGAATCGGGCCCGCCGCCCGCGAATGCGCCCCCAATCTCTCAAAAGAGAGAAAGGAGGGCAAACATACCGGCCGTCGCCGCGATTCGGAATACGTCCGAGGCGCCGACGAGCCACTACCGCTCACCTCAACCGTTCCTCCTCTAACGAGGAGGTAAAGGAGAGAGAGCACCACCCGTTGCCGTTGCCCGGAATATCCAGGACGCCAACGGGTCGCGACCAACAGCGATCGCCCTACCGCCCACCACTGCTACTTGGACAACGTCCAAGACGCCTGTGGGCCGCGATGTTCGACCAGCAAAAGGCACCGATCGAACCCGCACGTCCGCTCCCTCCGCCATCCCCCCCAAAAAGAAGGTCAGGAGGAGGAAGCACTGCGCCCGCTGCCGCTACCCAGAATGAGTCCAGGACGCCAGCGGGCCGCGATGTCCAGCCAGCAAAAACACCGACCAAACTCGCACGTCCGCTCCCTCTACCATCCCCCCAAAAAGAAGGTCAGGAGGAGGAAGCACTGCGCCCGCTGCCGCTACCCAGAATGAGTCCAGGACGCCAGCGGGCCGCGATGTCCAGCCAGCAAAACCACTGACCGAACTCGCCCAACAGCTCCACTCGACCGTCCCCCGCGCGCATGGGGGCACGGAGAGAGAGCGACCCACTGCCGCTACTCGGAATAAGTCCGAGACGCCAGCAGGTCGAACAACACGCGGTGACCTGGACAGATAGGCCACCGCCGTCCGCCCACCACATGGAGAAGTGGGCAGACCCAACGCCTGCCGCCGCTACTCGGAGTACGTCCGAGACGCCGGCAGGTTGCGACATCCGGCCCGCAGTAAACACAGACCGAACTCGCACGACCGCTCCCTCCGCCATCCCCCCCAAAAAGAAGGTCAGGAGGAGGAAGCACTGCACCCGCTGCCGCTACCCGGAATGAGTCCGAGACGCCAGCAGGTGACCACCACGCGGCGGTCTGGACAGATCAGACCCCGCCGTCCACCCACAAGAATGTGGGCAGACTCACCGCCCGCCGCCGCTACTCGGAATACGTCCGAGACGCCGGCAGGCCGCGATGTCTAGCCAGCAGTTGACACTGGCCAGACCCGCCGCGGCTGTCACATCCTCAGGCTGAGGAGCGACCCCGCTGCTGGAGCTGTCCGCGCCGGTAAACCGGTACCGCACATATCTGTGCGGCATTCCCTTATCCGCAACCTAGGGACGCGCCCGGTAGGGGTCCAGCAACCCCTCTCCCGCAGGATGCACCACTCCCGCGGGTCCGGGAACCTAACCTAACCTAACCTAACCTAACCTAACCTAACCTAACCTTTTTTTTTTTTTTTTTTTTTTTTCGGGGGGAAATCCTCATGGACTTCCTCCGCCTGGGGAGAGGCGGAGGGGCGTGCCGGACTCTTACCGGCTAAAACCCCCCGGTGTCTCCTCCTCGCACGTGCGCGTGGGGCCGCGGGAATCCGGATTCTTCCGCAGCCCCACACTGGTGCCGGCCCGGTCTGTCCGGGCCTCAGCTCCTGCACGGGGTAGTGAGGTGTACAACTACCCCGTGCACCGCCTCAGGGGCGCGCGCCGACACCCGCGCGCGCCTCCGCCTCGGGTCCATCGAATAGGGGGCGGGGACTTCCCCAAGTCCCTCGCCCCTGGACCCATTCATGGGGGGCGGAGAAGGGCGTTGTCCGCCCTTCCCCTGCGCCCGGTGCGTCTTCTGCGGCCGGGGAAGGGAGTCGAGATCTCCCTCTCCCGTTCCGCAGTCTCCTTCTGCGACATCACGTCCTCGCAGAAGGACACCACCGCGTCCCACGACTCTGCGCTACCGACCATACTCCGCACTACGGCCGGCAGCGACAGGTCGCCTCCTACTTCATTTGCGAGGACACGGCGCTGCTCCTCCCAAGCTACGCACTCGGCGAGCGTGTGTTGCGCCGTGTCCTCCCCGCAATGGACGCAGTGGTGGCACCGAGCGTCCGGCTCCCTGTCTATGCGACACAGGTACTTGCCGAAGCATCCATGCCCCGACAGCACCTGCGTCACCCTAAACGACAGGGAGCCGTGCCTTCTCCCGAGCCAGTCGTTGAGTACCGGCCGGATCGCCTCGACGGTAGCGAGGCCGGCGGCAGGGCGCAAAAGCCTTTGCCGCCATTCCGCCACCAAGACCTGACGGAGCTCTCCCCGGCGCAGCTCGATCTGCCGCTGCACCGGCATCGAGCCCCGTGCCCGCTCTTCCTCGCGCCATCGGTACAATGACGCGAGTACTTTCGCCTCCAGGTCCCAGGGCGGAGATCCGGCCAGGACACAAGCCGCCTCGTGGGAAATCGTGCGGTACCCGCGGACGACTCTGACGGCCATCGCCCTCTGCGGCCTGCGCAGAATGGCGAGAGTGCTGGCCGTCAGGTCGAGCGCCCATACAGGAGCCCCGTATAGGGCCATGGACCGCACGATTCCCACGTACAACCGCCTACAGGCGGCGCTCGGGCCCCCCATGTTGGGAAGCAACGTTGAAAGCGCGCCCGCCGCGCCCATGAGCTTGGGCGCTAGCCGCCGGAAGTGAGGCCCGAATTCCCAACGGCTGTCGAGCACCAATCCTAGGTACTTCATGGTGAACCCGACAGCTATCCGAGCCCCACCGACCACGATGTGTGATCCCGGCGCCGGCGCCCGCCGGGGGCCATGAAACACCATGGCCTCCGACTTGTTCAGGGCCACCTCCAGGCCCAGGCGCCGGATGCGGCTCACCACCTGTGACACCGCAGCCGTGGCTATCAACGTCGCAACCTAACCTAACCTAACCTAACCTAACCTAACCTTTTTTTTTTTTTTTTTTTCGGGGGGAAATCCTCATGGACTTCCTCCGCCTGGGGAGAGGCGGAGGGGCGTGCCGGACTCTTACCGGCTAAAACCCCCCGGTGTCTCCTCCTCGCACGTGCGCGTGGGGCCGCGGGAATCCGGATTCTTCCGCAGCCCCACACTGGTGCCGGCCCGGTCTGTCCGGGCCTCAGCTCCTGCACGGGGTAGTGAGGTGTACAACTACCCCGTGCACCGCCTCAGGGGCGCGCGCCGACACCCGCGCGCGCCTCCGCCTCGGGTCCATCGAATAGGGGGCGGGGACTTAACCTAACCTAACCTAACCTAACCTAACCTTTTTTTTTTTTTTTTTTTTTGATAAGGCGGGGGAATCCTCATGGACACCCACCCACTCGGGGGAGCGGATGGGTAGTGTCAGACTCTTACTGACTAAACCTGAACCGCCGTGCACCGTCATCCGCGTTTAGCGTTGGCGCGTGGTAATGCGTTGCAATTCGTCACGCGCCAACCGCGGGGATCCATCGGCCAATAAGCCGATGGCTCACTTTCGTGATTGGAGGCCGAAGTGTAAAAGGCTTCGGCCTCCCCGCCTCGTATTGGAACCACACCCGATGCTACGAAATGTGGCTCCCCGTCGTGGGTCCTATACACGGACGACATGCACCCCCGTGCCTGTCGCCCAGGGCCCTAGTTAGGGCGGGAGATCGCGCTCATGCGCGGCTCTGCGCCGCCCCACTCGACGTCGGCGTATCTGGGGCGCGTCGGGGTCGTCCTCCCGAGCGCGCTCCGCCGCCTCCTTCTGGGACATGACGGTCTCACAGAAGGAGGACAGCGCGTCCCACGCTGCGCGACTGCTGAGCACGGATGCGACAACAGCCGACAGCGCGGAGACGTCCACGCCTCCCAGCGCCGCCTGGAGAACGGCGCGAGGCTCATCGAAGGTGGGACACACGGCCAGGGTGTGCAGCGCGGTGTCATCACTGGCACCGCACTGGTGGCAGGCCGTGGTCCCCTCCCTCCTGGCGACCCGGCACAGGTAATGGCCAAAGGCCCCGTGCCCGGTCAGTATCTGCGTGAGGCGGTAGGTCAATAAACCGTACCGCCTCTCCACCCACGGTTGGAGATGTGGGCGGATCGCTTCAACTGTGACCCGTCCCGCCGACGGTCTCGCGAGCCGAAGCTCCCAATTCCGCATGGTGACGAGACGGGCTTGTCGTCGCCAGAGCTCGCGTTGCCTCGGCATGGGGTCGGCACCCCGGGACCGGAGCTCGGTGCAACGGGTGTAAAGGTCCGTTAGCACCTTCGCGTCCAGATCCCAAGGCGGTGTCCCAGCCAAGACACACGCGGCTTCGTGACCGACGGTCCGGTAGGCCCGGACGATCCTGTTGGCAACAGCACGCTGCGAACCAAGTAGGACCGCCCGGTTATCGGCCGTCAGTCGGTCACTCCAAATGGGTGCGCCGTACAGAGCCATCGATCTAATGACCGAGGCATATAGACGGCGACACCCAACGTCGGGGCCCCCGACATTTGGCAGGAGCCTTCCGAGGGCTGCAGCGGCGGACCGAAGCCTCGGCGCCAACCGCTGAAAATGCTCCCGGAAGCTCAACCGCCCGTCGAGGACCAGGCCGAGATACTTCATTGTGCCCGACAGTGGGATCCTCGCGTCCTCCACCGTCAGGCACAAATCCGTATGTCTGCTCCGGGGGCCGTGTAGCAAAAGTGCTTCGGTCTTCCCCAGAGCGACGTCCAATCCAAGCATCCGGATGCGACCTACGACGAGCTGTACGCCGCAGGTAGCACGCCGGATGCACTCCTCCTGGGTGGTCCCCCTCACCAACACCAGGGTGTCGTCTGCATAGCAGACGACCTCCGTCTGACAGAGGAGGGCACCGCGAAGCACCCAATCGTACCCGATGTTCCACAAGAGAGGTCCTAAGACTGACCCCTGTGGAACACCGCGCCCGGTGGGTTGCAGCTGCGGGCCCATCACTCCGGAGTACGCGACATGCCTGTCGCGCAGGTAGTCCGCCACGATGTGCTGGAGGTAGAGGGGCGCCCCGTGATAACGGAGCGCCGCCTCAATGCACTGGTGCGGCAGCGAGTTGAAGGCGTTCGCGATGTCGAGCGACACCGCTAGCGCCATTCCTCCCCGCGCCGCAGCCTCCGTGGCGAACCTCTTGACGTGGCTCAGGGCGTCCAGTGTAGACCGGCCCGCCCTGAAGCCGAACTGGGAGGCCGACAAGTCGGGTCCCGTGCCCGTCAGATGCCGAACGATGCGGGCGGCGATGACGCGCTCAAAGAGCTTGCCCGCCTCGTCCAGCAGGACGATGGGCCGGTAGCCCGAGGGCGAGTCGGCCGGGCGTCCCTCCTTGCGAAGGAGGACGAGCTGCCCCGTCTTCCAGACTTTGGGGAATCTCCCCGCCACTAAACAGGC
The DNA here is from genome assembly GCA_905475315.1 of Autographa pulchrina. Lineage (NCBI taxonomy): Eukaryota > Metazoa > Arthropoda > Insecta > Lepidoptera > Noctuidae > Autographa > Autographa pulchrina. The sequence continues at coordinate 14,789,653 of FR997766.1, read as the reverse complement.
GTTGAAGAGACCCCGCAGCCGGTCCTTCAGGGGACCCACAGCCAAGGCAATAGCCCGAGCCGGTACCCCGTCAGGTCCAGGAGCAGTCGTCTTCGTTCGGAGGCGTTGGGTACACGCCTCGAACTCTCCTTCGGTTATCTCCTCCAGCTGTTCCCGCGAAAACGCGGTACCCATAGCTGGAGGGATAAAGTCAGTCCGGTGGGATGGGAACAGGGACGAAACGATGTTCCGGAGGAGCTGAGGCTCCATGGACTCCGTAATCGGGGGCGCTGCGACGCGAAGTTTATTCCGCGCCGCCAGGTACGGGCGACCCCACGGATCCCGGTTCAGCTCCTCGTACATCTCCTGCCTTGCTGCGGCCTTCGCCTGCAGAATGGCCAGGCGGAGATTCGATCTGGCCGTGCGGTAGGCCCTGTAAAGAGGGGCCTCCGCGGCCTCGTCCCTGTGCCTAGAGCGATGGCGTGTGTACCGGCGTTGCGCCTCAACACACGCCTCCCTAAGCACTGCGATCTCTGGCGACCACCAGTAGACTGCCCGTCTGTTGGGTCTTCTCCGGACGCGAGGCATCGCTGCGTCGCAAACCGACGTCAGCGTTCTGCGAAACAGCTCCGCCTCGTCGTCAATCGAGAGACCCGACGGTGGTGCGCACCAGTCACTGATGATGGCCGCCTCGATCAGCAGTTCCCTGTCAATCCGTTTTAGGGCCCATCGTGGAGGGCCTGAGTTCGGGGTCGGCCGAACCCTGGGCCCCCTGGAGGGAGAGACGCTGAACCGAATGTACCTGTGATCAGACAGCGTCTCCATCCCTACCACGACACGCCAGTCGTTTATGCGCCCGGCAATGGCCTGGGAGCAAAATGACAGGTCCACGATGGACCCGCCATTATGCCGGACGCAAGTCTGGGTGCGACCCCGGTTTAGAAGGACAAAGTCCAACCCCAGGGCCCACTCCTCCAGTAATTCCCCGCGCCGGTCTGTTGCCGGTTCCCCCCAAGCCGTGCTCTTGGCATTGAGGTCCCCTAGCAGGATGACCGGGCGAGGTGCCAGCACACGAACAAGGGCCTCCAGCTCGGCCATAAATGACTCAAACTCGGAGAGACCCCTGTTCGGTGAAAAGTACGCGCCGATGACGGCGTACGACCCCCATGACGCAGCGACATATCCAGAGCCCCTACGGATAGTGTGTAGGGGCTGGGAACGCGTGCCTGTTGCGGCGACGACAGCGACGGACCCGTCAAGGTCCCCCGCCCAGTTGGGCCGGGGGGGGACAAAATAGGGCTCCGCCACCACCGCAACGTCTATCCCCCACTCCGCCAGTGCCTGTAGGAGGAGATCCTGGGCACCGGCGCAGTGGTTGATGTTCCCCTGGAGGAAGAGATGTGGACGGACTTGGTCCATTACGACTCCATCATCTCCTCCGTGCGGGGCGCGACCTGCGCCCTCGCCGCGTCATTTGGGGGCCGTACTGAGGCCCTCTTGTTCCTGGTCGGGGCCGGGGGAGCACATCCCCGGCTGCCCATCTGGTGGTCCGCCTTGCGCCCCCTCTGCACGCAGATGGGGCATTTGGCGGGCTCACCGCAGGATGCCGCCTTGTGGCCGGGCTGTGCACACCTGTAACACAGCCCGCTGCGGTCCGTCTCGCCGGTGCACACGGGCCTAGTGTGTCCGATCTCCAGGCATCGGAAACACTTCATGGGCCGTGCTGCTAGTTGCACCACGCGAGCGGAGCTCCATCCGACCAAGAACTTCTTGGACCTCGTCGTGACGAGCCTAGGGGCCGCGACCAGCGGGCACTTCACCAGGGCGGTGAACATGCCCCCGGGGCCCAGCCTAAGCTCGCCGACCGTCACCGTGCCGGGAGGACACTGGCCCTTCGCCATGACGGCTGCAGTGAGGTCCTCCTTAGTGACGGAGTCATCCAGGTCTGTCACCCGGAGCTCCGCGCACTTGCAAGGTCTGTGGACCCTCACTGTGCCATCCTCATAGATGGCCTTCAGCCGTTCGGCCATCAGGTCCGCCCCCTCCCGGCTCAGGTTCCTGGGAAGCTCGAGTACTCGAGCTCCCGTCTGGGACCTTTTGATCCGGATGGGATCGACCGCCATGTCGATCCCCAGCTCGGCGACATTGATATGTCGCCGTGCCTTCTCCAGGACCTGGGCGTACGTGAGCCCTTGGCTGGCAGCCTCGGGCTCAATCGTCAAGACAACGGCGGGCGTCTGAGCCGCACGCCGCTGTCTCTGGGCCATCTTCCGGCGTTGCCTGCCGCTCTGCTGCCTGGACGGTGTCTTCCTGGCGGGTCTGGGTTTGGGGGCCTCTGTCCTGACCCTGTTCCTCACCCTTTTCCGCCGGGAGACCTCGGTCCAGCCTCCAGCTTCATCAGTACCCGCACTCTGCTCTGGTGCAGCAGGTTTGGGCGCTGGTCTTGAAGCCGGTTTTGGAGCAGGCTTGGCAGTGGCAGCCTTTGCAGCCGCCCTGGGAGCCGGCTTGGGGGCCGGTCCAGGTCGCTGCTTCGGTGCCGGGCCGGGAGTCGGCCTCGGTGCCGGGCCGGGAGCCGGCCTCGGTGCCGGGCCGGGAGCCGGTCTCGGAGCCGGTCTGGGAGTCGGCTTTGATGCCGACTTCGGCTTCTCCGCAGCTTTTGGAGGCTGTTTGGCGGGCTGCTTGGCGGCTGGTTTGGGCCCTCTGCCCACAACCTCCGCACAGCTTCGCCTATCCGCCGCCAGGGGCGGGCGTAAAACCCGCTCCGGCGGAAGCAGCTCCTTAACTCCGGCCAGCTTGGCGTCCATCATTGTCCCGACCGACAACATGATGGACCGCTGGAACTCGGCCATGTCGAACGCTGCAGGGGCCCGCTCGCGCACCACGAGCATCTGGCCCCTGAGGTCTTCGACCTCTTTGCTCAGCCGAGCATTGTCGGCGAGCAACCGCTCCACGCAGGTGGAGCTTGTCAGAGAGCGAACGCCATCCTGGACAAGCTCCACCGCATCCTTGAGACGCTTGATGTAGGTCCCCTTGATATTCTTGGAGGTGCGCGCTACCTCCAATATCGACAGGAGACCACTGTCAATGCGCTCTTTGACGGAGGAGGGATCAGTCGGCTGCGAGCCGGAACTAATGAGGTCCCGGACAGTCGCCCGAGCCTCCCTCCTCTGTCTCTCCTCCTCCTCCTTCTCCGCCGACGCACGGGCGTCAGGTGTCTGCGCCGCTTCAGCGGCGAGCGCCCTGTACAGCTCGCGCTGTCGGCTGAGCCCCACGTAACGACCGTGGGTCACACGACCGCGGGACCGCGTCGACGATGCTAATGAGGCATCGCTCTCGCAGCCCGAAGCGGCGTGGCTACCCACGTCGTCTTCCTCGACCGAACCACGTCGTGGACGCTTCCGGCCGAGCTTCCCGGAAACAGAGCTGTCTCGGGACCGGCAAGGCGCCGGCACCTCAAACTCCATTTCCTCCTCAGGGCGACCGGTGGTCGTCGCCTGAGCGTCCATGGCGAGCCTCTCGAGCACCACTCGAGGCTCTCTCGCCATGCTCTCCTCGTGACTCAGCCTGCTCGCAGACCGAGTCACCCTCCCCTCCCCTCCCAATGACGGCTCGTGGGTTTCCCCACTCGCCGAGGCAGATGTTGGCGCCAGCAAATACATGCGCCTGAACTCCGAAGAGCCACGGGATTCTGGTCGACCTGAGGCCTCCCTACCCGCTTGCTGAGTTTGTTGCTCATCTGTCTGTTCCATGTTTGTTTTTGTTTGATGCCCTAACGACGGAGTACCCCTCCGCCATGCAGCCCCTAGCCGGGCATCGGAAGCGTAGGCTTCAGGGTAATTTTTATAGTGGTTTTCTTCCACGTAGCCCCCTTCCTGTAAGGGAAGGCGGCCCCCGGTCCCGTCCTAAAAAGGACAGGATTACGGGTTGGCCGGCGGTGACCGGAGTCCTGCCCGACGAATCGGGCCCGCCGCCCGCGAATGCGCCCCCAATCTCTCAATAGAGAGAAAGGAGGGCAAACATACCGGCCGTCGCCGCGATTCGGAATACGTCCGAGGCGCCGACGAGCCACTACCGCTCACCTCAACCGTTCCTCCTCTAACGAGGAGGTAAAGGAGAGAGAGCACCACCCGTTGCCGTTACCCGGAATATCCAGGACGCCAACGAGTCGCGACCGACAGCGATCGCCCTACCGCCCACCACTGCTACTTGGATAACGTCCAAGACGCCTGTGGGCCGCGATGTTCGACCAGCAAAAGGCACCGATCAAACCCGCACGTCCGCTCCCTCCGCCATCCCCCCCAAAAAGAAGGTCAGGAGGAGGAAGCACTGCGCCCGCTGCCGCTACCCAGAATGAGTCCAGGACGCCAGCGGGCCGCGATGTCCAGCCAGCAAAAACACCGACCAAACTCGCACGTCCGCTCCCTCTACCATCCCCCCCAAAAAGAAGGTCAGGAGGAGGAAGCACTGCGCCCGCTGCCGCTACCCAGAATGAGTCCAGGACGCCAGCGGGCCGCGATGTCCAGCCAGCAAAACCACTGACCGAACTCGCCCAACAGCTCCACTCGACCGTCCCCCGCGCGCATGGGGGCACGGAGAGAGAGCGACCCACTGCCGCTACTCGGAATAAGTCCGAGACGCCAGCAGGTCGAACAACACGCGGTGACCTGGACAGATAGGCCACCGCCGTCCGCCCACCACATGGAGAAGTGGGCAGACCCAACGCCTGCCGCCGCTACTCGGAGTACGTCCGAGACGCCGGCAGGTTGCGACATCCGGCCCGCAGTAAACACAGACCGAACTCGCACGACCGCTCCCTCCGCCATCCCCCCCAAAAAGAAGGTCAGGAGGAGGAAGCACTGCACCCGCTGCCGCTACCCGGAATGAGTCCGAGACGCCAGCAGGTGACCACCACGCGGCGGTCTGGACAGATCAGACCCCGCCGTCCACCCACAAGAATGTGGGCAGACTCACCGCCCGCCGCCGCTACTCGGAATACGTCCGAGACGCCGGCAGGCCGCGATGTCTAGCCAGCAGTTGACACTGGCCAGACCCGCCGCGGCTGTCACATCCTCAGGCTGAGGAGCGACCCCGCTGCTGGAGCTGTCCGCGCCGGTAAACCGGTACCGCACATATCTGTGCGGCATTCCCTTATCCGCAACCTAGGGACGCGCCCGGTAGGGGTCCAGCAACCCCTCTCCCGCAGGATGCACCACTCCCGCGGGTCCGGGAACCTAACCTAACCTAACCTAACCTTTTTTTTTTTTTTTTTTTTTTTCGGGGGGAAATCCTCATGGACTTCCTCCGCCTGGGGAGAGGCGGAGGGGCGTGCCGGACTCTTACCGGCTAAAACCCCCCGGTGTCTCCTCCTCGCACGTGCGCGTGGGGCCGCGGGAATCCGGATTCTTCCGCAGCCCCACACTGGTGCCGGCCCGGTCTGTCCGGGCCTCAGCTCCTGCACGGGGTAGTGAGGTGTACAACTACCCCGTGCACCGCCTCAGGGGCGCGCGCCGACACCCGCGCGCGCCTCCGCCTCGGGTCCATCGAATAGGGGGCGGGGACTTCCCCAAGTCCCTCGCCCCTGGACCCATTCATGGGGGGCGGAGAAGGGCGTTGTCCGCCCTTCCCCTGCGCCCGGTGCGTCTTCTGCGGCCGGGGAAGGGAGTCGAGATCTCCCTCTCCCGTTCCGCAGTCTCCTTCTGCGACATCACGTCCTCGCAGAAGGACACCACCGCGTCCCACGACTCTGCGCTACCGACCATACTCCGCACTACGGCCGGCAGCGACAGGTCGCCTCCTACTTCATTTGCGAGGACACGGCGCTGCTCCTCCCAAGCTACACACTCAGCGAGCGTGTGTTGCGCCGTGTCCTCCCCGCACTGGACGCAGTGGTGGCACCGAGCGTCCGGCTCCCTGTCTATGCGACACAGGTACTTGCCGAAGCATCCATGCCCCGACAGCACCTGCGCCACCCTGAACGACAGGGAGCCGTGCCTTCTCCCGAGCCAGTCGTCGAGTACTGGCCGGATCGCCTCGACGGTAGCGAGGCCGGCGGCAGGGCGCAGAAGCCTTTGCCGCCATTCCGCCACCAAGACCTGACGGAGCTCTCCCCGGCGCAGCTCGATCTGCCGCTGCACCGGCATCGAGCCCCGTGCCCGCTCTTCCTCGCGCCATCGGTACAATGACGCGAGTACTTTCGCCTCTAGGTCCCAGGGCGGAGATCCGGCCAGGACGCAAGCCGCCTCGTGGGAAATCGTGCGGTACCCGCGGACGACTCTGACGGCCATCGCCCTCTGCGGCCTGCGCAGAATGGCGAGAGTGCTGGCCGTCAGGTCGAGCGCCCATACGGGAGCCCCGTATAGGGCCATGGACCGCACGATTCCCACGTACAACCGCCTACAGGCGGCGCTCGGGCCCCCCATGTTGGGAAGCAACGTTGAAAGCGCGCCCGCCGCGCCCATGAGCTTGGGCGCTAGCCGCCGGAAGTGAGGCCCGAATTCCCAACGGCTGTCGAGCACCAATCCCAGGTACTTCATGGTGAACCCGACAGCTATCCGAGCCCCACCGACCACGATGTGTGATCCCGGCGCCGGCGCCCGCCGGGGGCCATGAAACACCATGGCCTCCGACTTGTTTAGGGCCACCTCCAGGCCCAGGCGCCGGATGCGGTTCACCACCTGTGACACCGCAGCCGTGGCTATCAACGTCGCTTCCCTGTGCGAGCTCCCCCGGGCAGTGACAAGCGTGTCGTCCGCATAACACGTCAAGTCTGCGCCCGACGGGAGCTCGCCTCTCAGCACCCAGTCGTAGCCGATGTTCCACAGGAGCGGTCCTAAGACCGATCCCTGTGGGACACCGCACGACATGAAGTGCTGACCAGCACCGTCACGTCCCCTGTAGGTGACGCATCTCTCCTCCAGATAAGCCCCTACTGTACGGCGGAGGTAGGGAGGCACGCGGTGGTATACCAGCGCCTCCCGAATACAGCTCCAGGGTAGGGTGTTGAAAGCGTTGGAGATGTCTAAAGACACCGCCAACACCACCCCACCCCGGGACACCGTCTCCTCCGCCAGGCCCCTCACGCGCATGATGGCGTCTATGGTGGAGCGCCCCCGACGAAAACCGAACTGGTTCTCGTCCAGGTTCGGCCCCTCTCTGCACAAGTGGCTGACGAGGCGATCTGCGATAACTCGCTCAAACAGTTTGCCCGCCTCGTCGAGCAGCACTATGGGCCGATACGCGGACGGCGAGTCCGCGGGGCGCCCCTCCTTCCTGAGCAGGACCAGCCTCCCCTCCTTCCATACACTGGGAAACTGACCCCGCCCGAGACATGCCGTGAAGAGCCCCCTCAGCTGGGGCTCTAGCTCCTTCAGAGCCAAAACGAGAGCTCGGCCAGGAACTCCGTCGGGTCCAGGCGCTGTGCTCTTAGCCCGGAGCCGCGACACGGCCGCTCTCGTCTCTAACTGCGTCACCTCGGGGACATCGGTGCTCTCCTCTTCTGGAGAGTCTGTGGCTGAGGGCGAAGCCATCGCCGGGGGAACATGTCCCCCTCGCACAGGGAAGAGGGTCGACACCACCACCTCTAGCAGCCGGGGTTGCATGGTCCGAACCAGTGGGGGCGCCCAGGGACGCAACTTGCCCCTTACCCAGCGGTAGGGGCGCCCCCACGGATCCCGATCCAGGGACCCCAGCAGCTCCTCCCTGGCACGCGACTTCGAGTCGCCGATGGCCAGCCACAGAGTCTCCTTGGACGCGCGGTACACCTCATACAGCGCGTCCTCCTCGGCGGAATCCCGTCGACGTCGTCTCCGGTATCGGGTGTACCGGCGGCGGGCCGCAACGCACGCTACGCGCAATTGCGCGATCTCGGCGGTCCACCAGTACACCTGGCGCCTTGCGGACTGTTGGCGGACACGGGGCATGGACGCGTCGCAGATCTGCGTCATCGCCCCGCGAAACCGCAGCGCCTCCGCTTCGACGTCGACGGGGCCGTCCGTCGCCGACTCCCAGGTCCAGGACTGGACTAATGCAGCTTCCTCGAGTAGTTCCCTGTCGATGCGCTTAAGCGCCCAACGCGGGCCGTCGTTCATCGGGGTTGTTGGATGGCGGCCGCCTGCGGTCTGGGCAGAGACGTCGAACCGAACATAGCGATGGTCCGATAGCGTCTCCACCTCCACAGCGACACGCCAGTCACGGACACGGCCAGCGACAGAGGGGCTAGCGAACGAGACGTCCACTATCGACCCGCCCCGCTGCCGCACGCACGTGTATTCCGAACCCCGATTCAGGACGACCAGGCCAGTCGTCACCGCCCACTCTTCTAACACCTCGCCCCGAGGGTCAGTGACCGGAGATCCCCACGCCGATGACTTGGCGTTGAGATCTCCGAGCACAAGAACGGGACGAGGGTGATAGCGGCCTACGACGGCGCCCAACTCGACAAGGAAACCCTCGAAGTCGGCGAGACTCTTGTTGGGGGAGAAATACGCCCCCACAATGACGATGCCGCCCGAGACCGCAGCAACCCAGCCACGGCCCCTAGACGGGTCGATCAGAGCCTCGCCAATAATGGCCACCAAACCGTCAACGCACCCAAGCCAGTTGTCACTGGCGGGGACGAAGTACGGCTCGGCGACCACAGCCACGTCGATCGACCACTCTGCCATGCTCTGGAGCAAAAGATCCTGAGCTCTGGCACAGTGGTTGATGTTGCCCTGGAGGAAATGCTGTGGTGCCATTACTGACACTCCATTCCCTCGGCAACGGTCCTGGGCCGGGAGTCGGCCGCGGAGCTGCTAGCCTGCGGGGGTGGCGAGGTTTCCCCCGCAGGTTTAGTGCTCCCCTTCTTTTTCTTTTTGGCCTTGCTGGCAGGCGCGCCACAGGCCCCTCCGCCCACTATGTGTCCCGCTCGCTTCCCCGCAGCCGAACACAAGCTGCAGTTGGGCGCCGCGGAACACTGGGCCGCCTTGTGGCCGGGCTGACCGCAGCGATAGCACAGATCGCTACGGTCGACCTCGGCGGTGCATTTTGCCCGGACGTGCCCCTTTTCCAGGCACCGGAAGCACCGCAAAGCCCGGGGCTGCAGGAGTTTAACACTCGCTGCAACCCAGCCTACCAGCAATTCCCCTTTGTCGGCGATCTTCTTCGCCGACGCCACAGGGCACCGAACCCAGACCGCGCCGAGTTCAGTGGCGTCGGCGCGTATGTCGCCGGCCCGCACCTTATCTGGCGGACACTCGCCACTTCGGGCAACGGCCGCCACCACCTCCTCTGAGGTCACCGAGTCGTCCAGACCAGCAATCCGCACCTCTGCGGTTTTCACCGGCCTGGAGACCCGGACGTCCTCAGGGTTGAGGACCTCCCTCAGCTTGGCGGCCAGAGCGTCCGCCTTCTCGGCACTGCCGCTCGCTGCACCAGCCACCTCAAACAGCCGCGCACCCGTGGCAGCCTGCCTGATGGTGACGGACTGAAGACCAAGATCAGACAATTTGATCTTGGTCTTGGCCTCGGCAATGACCGACCGGTACGTCACACCGCGCTCCGCCGCTCCTGGCTGCAACGTGAGCGTCACAGCCTCGGAACGCGGGGCATGCACCGTCGGTCCTTTGCGACCGCCTTTCTCAGTCCGCCTCGCAGGCTGCGCAACCGCCTTTGCGGGAGCGCGTGCAGCAGCCGCGGCCTTCTTGGCGGCTTGGTCGGGAGCGCGAGCAGCAGCCGCGGCCTTCTTGGCGGCTTTGCGGGCCTTCTTACGGCCCACGACTTTCGCCCAGGTCTCACCCTTAGACCCGGCAGTCGTGGGCTGATCGCGCGATGGGGCTCCCTCCGCGGGTTTTTTTACGCCCTCCGCGGGCTTCCCCCTCTGAGGCGCGAGTCTCGGCGGCTCCTCAGTCCTCCGTCGGTCAGCCGCTAGGGGCGGACGGAGGATTTCCGGCGGGAGACGCCGAGAAATCGCCTCTATCCGGGCGTTAACCATGCTCCCGCACTGGAGCATGCAAATCCGGACAATGCGCTCGACCTCATCATCGGTCCGAGTGCTTGCCGGTCGCTGTGCGGGAGTCGGGGCCACTACAGGTGCGGCATCGGCGGACGAGCGTCGCTGCTGCTGCTCGCTCAGCGCAGCGACTTGCCGCCGGAGGTCCTCCAGGTCATTTCGGAGGCGGCTGTTCTCCTCCTGCAGCTTTGCGACCTCGTCAGAGGCCGTCCTGCTGAGGAGGATGCCAACCGCCTCCCTGATGTCAGCGGCAGCCTCCTTAAGGCCACGGGTGAAGGTGCCCTTCAGGCTGCCGGACTTGGTGGCCACCTTCAGGACCAAGTCCACCCCGTCCAAAGCCAGCTGGCTCAAGGCCACCGCCGATGGCTCCCCTCCTTCCGCCGCCAGGGTAGCTCTTCGCTCGCGTGCGCGTCGGGCCATTTCCGACACTTCGTCGGCCGCGACGGCTTTGCGCTGCTCCCTCTTGGCGGCGTTGACCTCCGCCTTTGAGCTCCCCAGCGAGGCACAGCTGTCACCGCCATCGCCAGGGTCCTCCGTAGTGACCCCCACGTCACTCTCTGCCTCACTAGCCGCCGAGGTATTGGAGCGCACAAAACGTCCGTTCCTATCCCTCCGCGGCTGCGAGGCACTCGCCCCTCTCGATGCCTGCCGACCCCTTCTGGAAGTTGGCAACTTGGGGGCCGGCAGGCCTTCCTCGTCCGAAGACCGGCACACTGGGCGCTTCCTTGCGGAAGACGTCCCGCGCGCCCGATTTCCAACACTTCCAGTCTCCATATCCGCTGCAGGGGCCTGGTCGCCTACCCCTGCGCGTCCGTCGGTAACCAACTTAACACTCGCAGGCCCGGATACCTGCGAGCGCCGGGCGTCAACCGGGTCGCATGACGCAACATTGCTGCCAGTAGCTACATCCGCAACAGGGGCCTGGTCGCCTACCCCTGTGCATCCATCGGTAGTCAATTTAACACCCGCAGGCCCGGATACCTGCGAGCGCCGGGCGTCAACCGGGGCGCATGACAAAGTTATCTCTTCGTCGGACATTTTCATAATACAATTGGGTGGTACGCACATCGCTTCCCCAAGGCGATGCGGCCGCTCTTTTTGGGAGGGTATTTAGGCCTCCCGAGGCCCGCAGATGCCTCCGGAGCAGGATAAACCGCCTGATGTTCGGTGTCTACGAACTACTATAAATCTACAAACTACTTTTTTTTTTTTTTTTTTTTTTTTTTTTTTTTTTTTTTTTTTTTTTTTTTTTTTTTTTTTTTTTCCCAATCCTACAAACTAATTAAACCTACCCACCACCCGGCACCGTGGCTCCAGCTCCTCGCCACGGATGCCCCTAGACCGCAGGTTGAGGAGTTACCTACGGTCTTCCCCATCTCGGTCACCGCGACGTGCACGTCACGGAAACCCCTCAACCTCGGGCTGTAAAAACGGCCCGAGGTCTACCCCATCTCGCTCCCTATTCGTGCACTCCGCAGCTGCAGAGCGCAGATAGGGAGCCAACCTAACCTAACCTAACCTAACCTTTTTTTTTTTTTTTTTTTTTTTTTTTTCGGGGGGAAATCCTCATGGACTTCCTCCGCCTGGGGAGAGGCGGAGGGGCGTGCCGGACTCTTACCGGCTAAAACCCCCCGGTGTCTCCTCCTCGCACGTGCGCGTGGGGCCGCGGGAATCCGGATTCTTCCGCAGCCCCACACTGGTGCCGGCCCGGTCTGTCCGGGCCTCAGCTCCTGCACGGGGTAGTGAGGTGTACAACTACCCCGTGCACCGCCTCAGGGGCGCGCGCCGACACCCGCGCGCGCCTCCGCCTCGGGTCCATCGAATAGGGGGCGGGGACTTCCCCAAGTCCCTCGCCCCTGGACCCATTCATGGGGGGCGGAGAAGGGCGTTGTCCGCCCTTCCCCTGCGCCCGGTGCGTCTTCTGCGGCCGGGGAAGGGAGTCGAGATCTCCCTCTCCCGTTCCGCAGTCTCCTTCTGCGACATCACGTCCTCGCAGAAGGACACCACCGCGTCCCACGACTCTGCGCTACCGACCATACTCCGCACTACGGCCGGCAGCGACAGGTCGCCTCCCACTTCATTTGCGAGGACACGGCGCTGCTCCTCCCAAGCTACACACTCAGCGAGCGTGTGTTGCGCCGTGTCCTCCCCGCACTGGACGCAGTGGTGGCACCGAGCGTCCGGCTCCCTGTCTATGCGACACAGGTACTTGCCGAAGCATCCATGCCCCGACAGCACCTGCGTCACCCTAAACGACAGGGAGCCGTGCCTTCTCCCGAGCCAGTCGTCGAGTACTGGCCGGATCGCCTCGACGGTAGCGAGGCCGGCGGCAGGGCGCAGAAGCCTTTGCCGCCATTCCGCCACCAAGACCTGACGGAGCTCTCCCCGGCGCAGCTCGATCTGCCGCTGCACCGGCATCGAGCCCCGTGCCCGCTCTTCCTCGCGCCATCGGTACAATGACGCGAGTACTTTCGCCTCTAGGTCCCAGGGCGGAGATCCGGCCAGGACGCAAGCCGCCTCGTGGGAAATCGTGCGGTACCCGCGGACGACTCTGACGGCCATCGCCCTCTGCGGCCTGCGCAGAATGGCGAGAGTGCTGGCCGTCAGGTCGAGCGCCCATACGGGAGCCCCGTATAGGGCCATGGACCGCACGATTCCCACGTACAACCGCCTACAGGCGGCGCTCGGGCCCCCCATGTTGGGAAGCAACGTTGAAAGCGCGCCCGCCGCGCCCATGAGCTTGGGCGCTAGCCGCCGGAAGTGAGGCCCGAATTCCCAACGGCTGTCGAGCACCAATCCTAGGTACTTCATGGTGAACCCGACAGCTATCCGAGCCCCACCGACCACGATGTGTGATCCCGGCGCCGGCGCCCGCCGGGGGCCATGAAACACCATGGCCTCCGACTTGTTCAGGGCCACCTCCAGGCCCAGGCGCCGGATGCGGTTCACCACCTGTGACACCGCAGCCGTGGCTATCAACGTCGCTTCCCTGTGCGAGCTCCCCCGGGCAGTGACAAGCGTGTCGTCCGCATAACACGTCAAGTCTGCGCCCGACGGGAGCTCGCCTCTCAGCACCCAGTCGTAGCCGATGTTCCACAGGAGCGGTCCTAAGACCGATCCCTGTGGGACACCGCACGACATGAAGTGCTGACCAGCACCGTCACGTCCCCTGTAGGTGACGCATCTCTCCTCCAGATAAGCCCCTACTGTACGGCGGAGGTAGGGAGGCACGCGGTGGTATACCAGCGCCTCCCGAATACAGCTCCAGGGTAACCTAACCTAACCTAACCTTTTTTTTTTTTTTTTTTTTTTTTTCGGGGGGAAATCTTCATGGACTTCCTCCGCCTGGGGAGAGGCGGAGGGGCGTGCCGGACTCTTACCGGCTAAAACCCCCCGGTGTCTCCTCCTCGCACGTGCGCGTGGGGCCGCGGGAATCCGCGGCCCGGTCTGTCCGGGCCTCAGCTCCTGCACGGGGTAGTGAGGTGTACAACTACCCCGTGCACCGCCTCAGGGGCGCGCGCCGACACCCGCGCGCGCCTCCGCCTCGGGTCCATCGAATAGGGGGCGGGGACTTCCCCAAGTCCCTCGCCCCTGGACCCATTCATGGGGGGCGGAGAAGGGCGTTGTCCGCCCTTCCCCTGCGCCCGGTGCGTCTTCTGCGGCCGGGGAAGGGAGTCGAGATCTCCCTCTCCCGTTCCGCAGTCTCCTTCTGCGACATCACGTCCTCGCAGAAGGACACCACCGCGTCCCACGACTCTGCGCTACCGACCATACTCCGCACTACGGCCGGCAGCGACAGGTCGCCTCCTACTTCATTTGCGAGGACACGGCGCTGCTCCTCCCAAGCTACACACTCAGCGAGCGTGTGTTGCGCCGTGTCCTCCCCGCACTGGACGCAGTGGTGGCACCGAGCGTCCGGCTCCCTGTCTATGCGACACAGGTACTTGCCGAAGCATCCATGCCCCGACAGCACCTGCGTCACCCTGAACGACAGGGAGCCGTGCCTTCTCCCGAGCCAGTCGTCGAGTACTGGCCGGATCGCCTCGACGGTAGCGAGGCCGGCGGCAGGGCGCAGAAGCCTTTGCCGCCATTCCGCCACCAAGACCTGACGGAGCTCTCCCCGGCGCAGCTCGATCTGCCGCTGCACCGGCATCGAGCCACCACGCGGCGACCAACCACCACCAACCTAACCTTTTTTTTTTTTTTTTTTTTTTTTTTTTTTTTTTCGGGGGGAAATCCTCATGGACTTCCTCCGCCTGGGGAGAGGCGGAGGGGCGTGCCGGACTCTTACCGGCTAAAACCCCCCGGTGTCTCCTCCTCGCACGTGCGCGTGGGGCCGCGGGAATCCGGATTCTTCCGCAGCCCCACACTGGTGCCGGCCCGGTCTGTCCGGGCCTCAGCTCCTGCACGGGGTAGTGAGGTGTACAACTACCCCGTGCACCGCCTCAGGGGCGCGCGCCGACACCCGCGCGCGCCTCCGCCTCGGGTCCATCGAATAGGGGGCGGGGACTTCCCCAAGTCCCTCGCCCCTGGACCCATTCATGGGGGGCGGAGAAGGGCGTTGTCCGCCCTTCCCCTGCGCCCGGTGCGTCTTCTGCGGCCGGGGAAGGGAGTCGAGATCTCCCTCTCCCGTTCCGCAGTCTCCTTCTGCGACATCACGTCCTCGCAGAAGGACACCACCGCACCACCAACCTAACCTTTTTTTTTTTTTTTTTTTTTCGGGGGGAAATCCTCATGGACTTCCTCCGCCTGGGGAGAGGCGGAGGGGCGTGCCGGACTCTTACCGGCTAAAACCCCCCGGTGTCTCCTCCTCGCACGTGCGCGTGGGGCCGCGGGAATCCGGATTCTTCCGCAGCCCCACACTGGTGCCGGCCCGGTCTGTCCGGGCCTCAGCTCCTGCACGGGGTAGTGAGGTGTACAACTACCCCGTGCACCGCCTCAGGGGCGCGCGCCGACACCCGCGCGCGCCTCCGCCTCGGGTCCATCGAATAGGGGGCGGGGACTTCCCCAAGTCCCTCGCCCCTGGACCCATTCATGGGGGGCGGAGAAGGGCGTTGTCCGCCCTTCCCCTGCGCCCGGTGCGTCTTCTGCGGCCGGGGAAGGGAGTCGAGATCTCCCTCTCCCGTTCCGCAGTCTCCTTCTGCGACATCACGTCCTCGCAGAAGGACACCACCGCGTCCCACGACTCTGCGCTACCGACCATACTCCGCACTACGGCCGGCAGCGACAGGTCGCCTCCTACTTCATTTGCGAGGACACGGCGCTGCTCCTCCCAAGCTACGCACTCGGCGAGCGTGTGTTGCGCCGTGTCCTCCCCGCAATGGACGCAGTGGTGGCACCGAGCGTCCGGCTCCCTGTCTATGCGACACAGGTACTTGCCGAAGCATCCATGCCCCGACAGCACCTGCGTCACCCTAAACGACAGGGAGCCGTGCCTTCTCCCGAGCCAGTCGTTGAGTACCGGCCGGATCGCCTCGACGGTAGCGAGGCCGGCGGCAGGGCGCAAAAGCCTTTGCCGCCATTCCGCCACCAAGACCTGACGGAGCTCTCCCCGGCGCAGCTCGATCTGCCGCTGCACCGGCATCGAGCCCCGTGCCCGCTCTTCCTCGCGCCATCGGTACAATGACGCGAGTACTTTCGCCTCCAGGTCCCAGGGCGGAGATCCGGCCAGGACACAAGCCGCCTCGTGGGAAATCGTGCGGTACCCGCGGACGACTCTGACGGCCATCGCCCTCTGCGGCCTGCGCAGAATGGCGAGAGTGCTGGCCGTCAGGTCGAGCGCCCATACGGGAGCCCCGTATAGGGCCATGGACCGCACGATTCCCACGTACAACCGCCTACAGGCGGCGCTCGGGCCCCCCATGTTGGGAAGCAACGTTGAAAGCGCGCCCGCCGCGCCCATGAGCTTGGGCGCTAGCCGCCGGAAGTGAGGCCCGAATTCCCAACGGCTGTCGAGCACCAATCCCAGGTACTTCATGGTGAACCCGACAGCTATCCGAGCCCCACCGACCACGATGTGTGATCCCGGCGCCGGCGCCCGCCGGGGGCCATGAAACACCATGGCCTCCGACTTGTTGAGGGCCACCTCCAGGCCCAGGCGCCGGATGCGGTTCACCACCTGTGACACCGCAGCCGTGGCTATCAACGTCGCTTCCCTGTGCGAGCTCCCCCGGGCAGTGACAAGCGTGTCGTCCGCATAACACGTCAAGTCTGCGCCCGACGGGAGCTCGCCTCTCAGCACCCAGTCGTAGCCGATGTTCCACAGGAGCGGTCCTAAGACCGATCCCTGTGGGACACCGCACGACATGAAGTGCTGACCAGCACCGTCACGTCCCCTGTAGGTGACGCATCTCTCCTCCAGATAAGCCCCTACTGTACGGCGGAGGTAGGGAGGCACGCGGTGGTATACCAGCGCCTCCCGAATACAGCTCCAGGGTAGGGTGTTGAAAGCGTTGGAGATGTCTAAAGACACCGCCAACACCACCCCACCCCGGGACACCGTCTCCTCCGCCAGGCCCCTCACGCGCATGATGGCGTCTATGGTGGAGCGCCCCCGACGAAAACCGAACTGGTTCTCGTCCAGGTCCGGCCCCTCTCTGCACAAGTGGCTGACGAGGCGATCTGCGATAACTCGCTCAAATAGTTTGCCCGCCTCGTCGAGCAGCACTATGGGCCGATACGCGGACGGCGAGTCCGCGGGGCGCCCCTCCTTCCTGAGCAGGACCAGCCTCCCCTCCTTCCATACACTGGGAAACTGACCCCGCTCGAGACATGCCGTGAAGAGCCCCCTCAGCTGGGGCTCTAGCTCCTTCAGAGCCAAGACGAGAGCTCGGCCAGGAACTCCGTCGGGTCCAGGCGCTGTGCTCTTAGCCCGGAGCCGCGACACGGCCGCTCTCGTCTCTAACTGCGTCACCTCGGGGACATCGGTGCTCTCCTCTTCTGGAGAGTCTGTGGCTGAGGGCGAAGCCATCGCCGGGGGAACATGTCCCCCTCGCACAGGGAAGAGGGTCGACACCACCACCTCTAGCAGCCGGGGCTGCATGGTCCGAACCAGTGGGGGCGCCCAGGGACGCAACTTGCCCCTTACCCAGCGGTAGGGGCGCCCCCACGGATCCCGATCCAGGGACCCCAGCAGCTCCTCCCTGGCACGCGACTTTGAGTCGCCGATGGCCAGCCACAGAGTCTCCTTGGACGCGCGGTACACCTCATACAGCGCGTCCTCCTCGGCGGAATCCCGTCGACGTCGTCTCCGGTATCGGGTGTACCGGCGGCGGGCCGCAACGCACGCTACGCGCAATTGCGCGATCTCGGCGGTCCACCAGTACACCTGGCGCCTTGCAGACTGTTGGCGGACACGGGGCATGGACGCGTCGCAGATCTGCGTCATCGCCCCGCGAAACCGCAGCGCCTCCGCTTCGACGTCGACGGGGCCGTCCGTCGCCGACTCCCAGGTCCAGGACTGGACTAATGCAGCTTCCTCGAGTAGTTCCCTGTCGATGCGCTTAAGCGCCCAACGCGGGCCGTCGTTAATCGGGGTTGTTGGATGGCGGCCGCCTGCGGTCTGGGCAGAGACGTCGAACCGAACATAACGATGGTCCGATAGCGTCTCCACCTCCACAGCGACACGCCAGTCACGGACCCGGCCAGCGACAGAGGGGCTAGCGAACGAGACGTCCACTATCGACCCGCCCCGCTGCCGCACGCACGTGTATTCCGAACCCCGATTCAGGACGACCAGACCAGTCGTCACCGCCCACTCCTCCAACACCTCGCCCCGAGGGTCAGTGACCGGAGATCCCCACGCCGATGACTTGGCGTTGAGATCTCCGAGCACAAGAACGGGACGAGGGTGATAGCGGCCTACGACGGCGCCCAACTCGACAAGGAAACCCTCGAAGTCGGCGAGACTCTTGTTGGGGGAGAAATACGCCCCCACAATGACGATGCCGCCCGAGACCGCAGCAACCCAGCCACGGCCCCTAGACGGGTCGATCAGAGCCTCGCCAATAATGGCCACCAAACCGTCAACGCACCCAAGCCAGTTGTCACTGGCGGGGACGAAGTACGGCTCGGCGACCACAGCCACGTCGATCGACCACTCTGCCATGCTCTGGAGCAAAAGATCCTGAGCTCTGGCACAGTGGTTGATGTTGCCCTGGAGGAAATGTTGTGGTGCCATTACTGACACTCCATTCCCTCGGCAACGGTCCTGGGCCGGGAGTCGGCCGCGGAGCTGCTAGCCTGCGGGGGTGGCGAGGTTTCCCCCGCAGGTTTAGTGCTCCCCTTCTTTTTCTTTTTGGCCTTGCTGGCAGGCGCGCCACAGGCCCCTCTGCCCACTATGTGTCCCGCTCGCTTTCCCGCAGCCGAACACAAGCTGCAGTTGGGCGCCGCGGAACACTGGGCCGCCTTGTGGCCGGGCTGACCGCAGCGATAGCACAGATCGCTACGGTCGACCTCGGCGGTGCATTTTGCCCGGACGTGCCCCTTTTCCAGGCACCGGAAGCACCGCAAAGCCCGGGGCTGCAGGAGTTTAACACTCGCTGCAACCCAGCCTACCAGCAATTCCCCTTTGTCGGCGATCTTCTTCGCCGACGCCACAGGGCACCGAACCCAGACCGCGCCGAGTTCAGTGGCGTCGGCGCGTATGTCGCCGGCCCGCACCTTATCTGGCGGACACTCGCCACTTCGGGCAACGGCCGCCACCACCTCCTCTGAGGTCACCGAGTCGTCCAGACCAGCAATCCGCACCTCTGCGGTTTTCACCGGCCTGGAGACCCGGACGTCCTCAGGGTCGAGGACCTCCCTCAGCTTGGCGGCCAGAGCGTCCGCCTTCTCGGCACTGCCGCTCGCTGCACCAGCCACCTCAAACAGCCGCGCACCCGTGGCAGCCTGCCTGATGGTGACGGACTGAAGACCAAGATCAGACAATTTGATCTTGGTCTTGGCCTCGGCAATGACCGACCGGTACGTCACACCGCGCTCCGCCGCTCCTGGCTGCAACGTGAGCGTCACAGCCTCGGAACGCGGGGCATGCACCGCCGGTCCTTTGCGACCGCCTTTCTCAGTCCGCCTCGCAGGCTGCGCAACCGCCTTCGCGGGAGCGCGTGCAGCAGCCGCGGCCTTCTTGGCGGCTTGGCCGGGAGCGCGAGCAGCAGCTGCGGCCTTCTTGGCAGCTTTGCTGGCCTTCTTGCGGCCCACGACTTTCGCCCAGGTCTCACCCTTAGACCCGGCAGTCGTGGGCTGTTCGCGTGATGGGGCTCCCTCCGCGGGCCTCTTGGCACCCTCCGCGGGCTTTCCCTTCTGAGGCGCGAGTCTCAGCGGCTCCCCAGTCCTCCGTTTGTCTGCCGCTAGGGGCGGACGGAGGATTTCCGGCGGGAGACGCCGAGAAATCGCCTCTATGCGGGCGTTAACCATGCTCCCGCACTGGAGCATGCAGAGCCGGACAATGCGCTCGACCTCGTCGTCGGTACGAGGGTTTGCCGGTTGCTGTGCGGGAGTCGGGGCCACCACTGGTGCGGCATCGGCGGACGAGCGACGCTGCCGCTGCTCGCTCAGCGCAGCGACTTGTCGCCGGAGGTCCTCCAGGTCACTCCGGAGGCGGCTGTTCTCCTCCCTCAACTTCGCGACCTCGTCAGAGGCCGTCCTGTTGAGGAGGATGCCAACCGCCTCCCTGATGTCCGCTGCAGCCTCCTTCAGGCCGCGGGTGAACGTACCCTTCAGGCTGCCGGACTTGGTGGCAACCTTCAGGACTAAGTCCACCCCATCCAGAGCTAGCTGACTCAAGGCCACCGCCGATGGCTCTCCCCCTTCCGCCGCCAGAGTAGCTCTGCGCTCGCGTGCGCGTCGGGCCATTTCCGACACTTCGTCGGCCGCGACGGCTTTGCGCTGCTCCCTCTTGGCGGCGGTGAGCTCCGCCTTCGAGCTCCCCAGCGAGGCACAGCTGTCTCCGCCATCGCCGGGGTCCTCCGTGGTGACCCCCACGTCACTCTCTGCCTCACTAGCCGCCGAGGTATTGGAGCGCACAAAACGTCCGTTCCTATCCCTCCGCGGCTGTGAGGCACTCGCTCCTCTCGATGCCTGCCGACCCCTCCTCGAAGTTGGCAACTTGGGGGCCGGCAGGCCTTCCTCATCTGAGGACCGGCACACTGGACGCTTCCTTGCGGAAGACGTCCCGCGCGCCCTATTCCCAGCACTGCCAGTATCCATCTCCGCTGCAGGGGCCTGGTCGTCCACCCCTGCGCGTCCGTCGGTAGCCAATTTCACACTCGCAGGCCCGGATACCTGCGAGCGCCGGGCGTCAACCGGGTCACATGACGCAACATCGCTTCCAGTAGCCATATCCGCTACAGGGGCCTGGTCGCCTACCCCTGTGCATCCATCGGTAGTCAATTTAACACCCGCAGGCCCGGATACCTGCGAGCGCCGGGCGTCAGCCGGGGCGCATGACAAACTGCAATCGTTGTCGGACATTTTCATATTAAAGTTGGGTGGTACGCACATCGCTTCCCCAAGGCGATGCGGCTGCTCTTTTTGGGAGGGTATTTAGGCCTCCCGAGGCCCGCAGATGCCTCCGGTGCAAGATAAACCGCCCGCTGCTCGGTATCTAAAAACTAATATTAACCTAATATATATATATATTTTTTTTTTTTTTTTTTTTTTTTTTTTTTTTTTTTTTTTTTTTTTCCCCAACTTACATACTAACTAAAAACTACCCACCACCCGGCACCGTGGCTCCAGCACCTCGCCACGGATGCCCCAGGACCGCAGGTTGAGGAGCAACCTACGGTCTTCCCCATCTCGGTCACCGCGACGTACACGCCGCGGAGACCCCTCGACCTCGGGCTATAAAAACAGCCCGCGGTCTACCCACCTCGCTCCCTAATCGTGCACTCTGCAGCTGCAGAGCGCAGATAGGGAGCCCTCGGGAGCGACTCCTCCGCTCCGGCAGAAATTAGCTACGGACAACAATCACCCCTCGCGAGGAGACTGTTGCCCGCACCCAGGGTGCACCGGCCCAGCACCTGCTCGTCCCCAAGACACCAAACGGACAAGCAGCCACTGAGCACACGAGGAGGTTTTCTGCCAGGCACCCCAACCTAACCTAACCTAACCTTTTTTTTTTTTTTTTTTTTTTTTTCGGGGGGAAATCTTCATGGACTTCCTCCGCCTGGGGAGAGGCGGAGGGGCGTGCCGGACTCTTACCGGCTAAAACCCCCCGGTGTCTCCTCCTCGCACGTGCGCGTGGGGCCGCGGGAATCCGCGGCCCGGTCTGTCCGGGCCTCAGCTCCTGCACGGGGTAGTGAGGTGTACAACTACCCCGTGCACCGCCTCAGGGGCGCGCGCCGACACCCGCGCGCGCCTCCGCCTCGGGTCCATCGAATAGGGGGCGGGGACTTCCCCAAGTCCCTCGCCCCTGGACCCATTCATGGGGGGCGGAGAAGGGCGTTGTCCGCCCTTCCCCTGCGCCCGGTGCGTCTTCTGCGGCCGGGGAAGGGAGTCGAGATCTCCCTCTCCCGTTCCGCAGTCTCCTTCTGCGACATCACGTCCTCGCAGAAGGACACCACCGCGTCCCACGACTCTGCGCTACCGACCATACTCCGCACTACGGCCGGCAGCGACAGGTCGCCTCCTACTTCATTTGCGAGGACACGGCGCTGCTCCTCCCAAGCTACACACTCAGCGAGCGTGTGTTGCGCCGTGTCCTCCCCGCACTGGACGCAGTGGTGGCACCGAGCGTCCGGCTCCCTGTCTATGCGACACAGGTACTTGCCGAAGCATCCATGCCCCGACAGCACCTGCGTCACCCTGAACGACAGGGAGCCGTGCCTTCTCCCGAGCCAGTCGTCGAGTACTGGCCGGATCGCCTCGACGGTAGCGAGGCCGGCGGCAGGGCGCAGAAGCCTTTGCCGCCATTCCGCCACCAAGACCTGACGGAGCTCTCCCCGGCGCAGCTCGATCTGCCGCTGCACCGGCATCGAGCCCCGTGCCCGCTCTTCCTCGCGCCATCGGTACAATGACGCGAGTACTTTCGCCTCTAGGTCCCAGGGCGGAGATCCGGCCAGGACGCAAGCCGCCTCGTGGGAAATCGTGCGGTACCCGCGGACGACTCTGACGGCCATCGCCCTCTGCGGCCTGCGCAGAATGGCGAGAGTGCTGGCCGTCAGGTCGAGCGCCCATACGGGAGCCCCGTATAGGGCCATGGACCGCACGATTCCCACGTACAACCGCCTACAGGCGGCGCTCGGGCCCCCCATGTTGGGAAGCAACGTTGAAAGCGCGCCCGCCGCGCCCATGAGCTTGGGCGCTAGCCGCCGGAAGTGAGGCCCGAATTCCCAACGGCTGTCGAGCACCAATCCTAGGTACTTCATGGTGAACCCGACAGCTATCCGAGCCCCACCGACCACGATGTGTGATCCCGGCGCCGGCGCCCGTCGGGGGCCATGAAACACCATGGCCTCCGACTTGTTTAGGGCCACCTCCAGGCCCAGGCGCCGGATGCGGTTCACCACCTGTGACACCGCAGCCGTGGCTATCAACGTCGCTTCCCTGTGCGAGCTCCCCCGGGCAGTGACAAGCGTGTCGTCCGCATAACACGTCAAGTCTGCGCCCGACGGGAGCTCGCCTCTCAGCACCCAGTCGTAGCCGATGTTCCACAGGAGCGGTCCTAAGACCGATCCCTGTGGGACACCGCACGACATGAAGTGCTGACCAGCACCGTCACGTCCCCTGTAGGTGACGCATCTCTCCTCCAGATAAGCCCCTACTGTACGGCGGAGGTAGGGAGGCACGCGGTGGTATACCAGCGCCTCCCGAATGCAGCTCCAGGGTAGGGTGTTGAAAGCGTTGGAGATGTCTAAAGACACCGCCAACACCACCCCACCCCGGGACACCGTCTCCTCCGCCAGGCCCCTCACGCGCATGATGGCGTCTATGGTGGAGCGCCCCCGACGAAAACCGAACTGGTTCTCGTCCAGGTTCGGCCCCTCTCTGCACAAGTGGCTGACGAGGCGATCTGCGATAACTCGCTCAAATAGTTTGCCCGCCTCGTCGAGCAGCACTATGGGCCGATACGCGGACGGCGAGTCCGCGGGGCGCCCCTCCTTCCTGAGCAGGACCAGCCTCCCCTCCTTCCATACACTGGGAAACTGGCCCCGCCCGAGACATGCCGTGAAGAGCCCCCTCAGCTGGGGCTCTAGCTCCTTCAGAGCCAAGACGAGAGCTCGGCCAGGAACTCCGTCGGGTCCAGGCGCTGTGCTCTTAGCCCGGAGCCGCGACACGGCCGCTCTCGTCTCTAACTGCGTCACCTCGGGGACATCGGTGCTCTCCTCTTCTGGAGAGTCTGTGGCTGAGGGCGAAGCCATCGCCGGGGGAACATGTCCCCCTCGCACAGGGAAGAGGGTCGACACCACCACCTCTAGCAGCCGGGGCTGCATGGTCCGAACCAGTGGGGGCGCCCAGGGACGCAACTTGCCCCTTACCCAGCGGTAGGGGCGCCCCCACGGATCCCGATCCAGGGACCCCAGCAGCTCCTCCCTGGCACGCGACTTTGAGTCGCCGATGGCCAGCCACAGAGTCTCCTTGGACGCGCGGTACACCTCATACAGCGCGTCCTCCTCGGCGGAATCCCGTCGACGTCGTCTCCGGTATCGGGTGTACCGGCGGCGGGCCGCAACGCACGCTACGCGCAATTGCGCGATCTCGGCGGTCCACCAGTACACCTGGCGCCTTGCGGACTGTTGGCGGACACGGGGCATGGACGCGTCGCAGATCTGCGTCATCGCCCCGCGAAACCGCAGCGCCTCCGCTTCGACGTCGACGGGGCCGTCCGTCGCCGACTCCCAGGTCCAGGACTGGACTAATGCAGCTTCCTCGAGTAGTTCCCTGTCGATGCGCTTAAGCGCCCAACGCGGGCCGTCGCTAATCGGGGTTGTTGGATGGCGGCCGCCTGCGGTCTGGGCAGAGACGTCGAACCGAACATAACGATGGTCCGATAGCGTCTCCACCTCCACAGCGACACGCCAGTCACGGACACGGCCAGCGACAGAGGGGCTAGCGAACGAGACGTCCACTATCGACCCGCCCCGCTGCCGCACGCACGTGTATTCCGAACCCCGATTCAGGACGACCAGACCAGTCGTCACCGCCCACTCCTCCAACACCTCGCCCCGAGGGTCAGTGACCGGAGATCCCCACGCCGATGACTTGGCGTTGAGATCTCCGAGCACAAGAACGGGACGAGGGTGATAGCGGCCTACGACGGCGCCCAACTCGACAAGGAAACCCTCGAAGTCGGCGAGACTCTTGTTGGGGGAGAAATACGCCCCCACAATGACGATGCCGCCCGAGACCGCAGCAACCCAGCCACGGCCCCTAGACGGGTCGATCAGAGCCTCGCCAATAATGGCCACCAAACCGTCAACGCACCCAAGCCAGTTGTCACTGGCGGGGACGAAGTACGGCTCGGCGACCACAGCCACGTCGATCGACCACTCTGCCATGCTCTGGAGCAAAAGATCCTGAGCTCTGGCACAGTGGTTGATGTTGCCCTGGAGGAAATGCTGTGGTGCCATTACTGACACTCCATTCCCTCGGCAACGGTCCTGGGCCGGGAGTCGGCCGCGGAGCTGCTAGCCTGCGGGGGTGGCGAGGTTTCCCCCGCAGGTTTAGTGCTCCCCTTCTTTTTCTTTTTGGCCTTGCTGGCAGGCGCGCCACAGGCCCCTCCGCCCACTATGTGTCCCGCTCGCTTCCCCGCAGCCGAACACAAGCTGCAGTTGGGCGCCGCGGAACACTGGGCCGCCTTGTGGCCGGGCTGACCGCAGCGATAGCACAGATCGCTACGGTCGACCTCGGCGGTGCATTTTGCCCGGACGTGCCCCTTTTCCAGGCACCGGAAGCACCGCAAAGCCCGGGGCTGCAGGAGTTTAACACTCGCTGCAACCCAGCCTACCAGCAATTCCCCTTTGTCGGCGATCTTCTTCGCCGACGCCACAGGGCACCGAACCCAGACCGCGCCGAGTTCAGTGGCGTCGGCGCGTATGTCGCCGGCCCGCACCTTATCTGGCGGACACTCGCCACTTCGGGCAACGGCCGCCACCACCTCCTCTGAGGTCACCGAGTCGTCCAGACCAGCAATCCGCACCTCTGCGGTTTTCACCGGCCTGGAGACCCGGACGTCCTCAGGGTTGAGGACCTCCCTCAGCTTGGCGGCCAGAGCGTCCGCCTTCTCGGCACTGCCGCTCGCTGCACCAGCCACCTCAAACAGCCGCGCACCCGTGGCAGCCTGCCTGATGGTGACGGACTGAAGACCAAGATCAGACAATTTGATCTTGGTCTTGGCCTCGGCAATGACCGACCGGTACGTCACACCGCGCTCCGCCGCTCCTGGCTGCAACGTGAGCGTCACAGCCTCGGAACGCGGGGCATGCACCGTCGGTCCTTTGCGACCGCCTTTCTCAGTCCGCCTCGCAGGCTGCGCAACCGCCTTTGCGGGAGCGCGTGCAGCAGCCGCGGCCTTCTTGGCGGCTTGGTCGGGAGCGCGAGCAGCAGCCGCGGCCTTCTTGGCGGCTTTGCGGGCCTTCTTACGGCCCACGACTTTCGCCCAGGTCTCACCCTTAGACCCGGCAGTCGTGGGCTGATCGCGCGATGGGGCTCCCTCCGCGGGTTTTTTTTACGCCCTCCGCGGGCTTCCCCCTCTGAGGCGCGAGTCTCGGCGGCTCCTCAGTCCTCCGTCGGTCAGCCGCTAGGGGCGGACGGAGGATTTCCGGCGGGAGACGCCGAGAAATCGCCTCTATCCGGGCGTTAACCATGCTCCCGCACTGGAGCATGCAAATCCGGACAATGCGCTCGACCTCATCATCGGTCCGAGTGCTTGCCGGTCGCTGTGCGGGAGTCGGGGCCACTACAGGTGCGGCATCGGCGGACGAGCGTCGCTGCTGCTGCTCGCTCAGCGCAGCGACTTGCCGCCGGAGGTCCTCCAGGTCATTTCGGAGGCGGCTGTTCTCCTCCTGCAGCTTTGCGACCTCGTCAGAGGCCGTCCTGCTGAGGAGGATGCCAACCGCCTCCCTGATGTCAGCGGCAGCCTCCTTAAGGCCACGGGTGAAGGTGCCCTTCAGGCTGCCGGACTTGGTGGCCACCTTCAGGACCAAGTCCACCCCGTCCAAAGCCAGCTGGCTCAAGGCCACCGCCGATGGCTCCCCTCCTTCCGCCGCCAGGGTAGCTCTTCGCTCGCGTGCGCGTCGGGCCATTTCCGACACTTCGTCGGCCGCGACGGCTTTGCGCTGCTCCCTCTTGGCGGCGTTGACCTCCGCCTTTGAGCTCCCCAGCGAGGCACAGCTGTCACCGCCATCGCCAGGGTCCTCCGTAGTGACCCCCACGTCACTCTCTGCCTCACTAGCCGCCGAGGTATTGGAGCGCACAAAACGTCCGTTCCTATCCCTCCGCGGCTGCGAGGCACTCGCCCCTCTCGATGCCTGCCGACCCCTTCTGGAAGTTGGCAACTTGGGGGCCGGCAGGCCTTCCTCGTCCGAAGACCGGCACACTGGGCGCTTCCTTGCGGAAGACGTCCCGCGCGCCCGATTTCCAACACTTCCAGTCTCCATATCCGCTGCAGGGGCCTGGTCGCCTAAACCTAACCTAACCTAACCTAACCTAACCTAACCTAACCTAACCTAACCTAACATAACATAAAAAAAAAAAAAAAAAAAAAAAAAAAAAAAAAAAAAAAAAAAAAAAAAAATGTCCGAAAAAAGTTACAAAAAAAATGTCCGAAAAAAGTAAGGTTCAAACCTATTAACATAACATTAAAAAAGGGCGAGGGCTACGTAAATATGTAATAAACTAAGGTAGGTGTAATATAAAAATTAAAGTTATGGTCCAAAAACTAGTTTTTCATTTCAACATTTTTTCGAGCTATCCGCACGTGAGTGGTGTCGTTAGAAGCGCCTCGGCGAGGGCTACGTAAATATGTAATAAACTAAGGTAAGTGTAATATAAAAATTAAAGTTATGGTCCAAAAACTAGTTTTTCATTTCAACATTTTTTCGAGCTATCCGCACGTGAGTGGTGTCGTTAGAAGCGCCTCGGCGAGGGCTACGTAAATATGTAATAAACTAAGGTAGGTGTAATATAAAAATTAAAGTTATGGTCCAAAAACTAGTTTTTCATTTCAACATTTTTTCGAGCTATCCGCACGTGAGTGGTGTCGTTAGAAGCGCCTCGGCAAGGGCTACGTAAATATGTAATAAACTAAGGTAAGTGTAATATAAAAATTAAAGTTATGGTCCAAAAACTAGTTTTTCATTTCAACATTTTTTCGAGCTATCCGCACGTGAGTGGTGTCGTTAGAAGCGCCTCGGCGAGGGCTACGTAAATATGAAATAAACTAAGGTAGGTGTAATATAAAAATTAAAGTTATGGTCCAAAAACTAGTTTTTCATTTCAACATTTTTTCGAGCTATCCGCACGTGAGTGGTGTCGTTAGAAGCGCCTCGGCGAGGGCTACGTAAATATGTAATAAACTAAGGTAGGTGTAATATAAAAATTAAAGTTATGGTCCAAAAACTAGTTTTTCATTTCAACATTTTTTCGAGCTATCCGCACGTGAGTGGTGTCGTTAGAAGCGCCTCGGCGAGGGCTACGTAAATATGTAATAAACTAAGGTAGGTGTAATATAAAAATTAAAGTTATGGTCCAAAAACTAGTTTTTCATTTCAACATTTTTTCGAGCTATCCGCACGTGAGTGGTGTCGTTAGAAGCGCCTCGGCGAGGGCTACGTAAATATGTAATAAACTAAGGTAAGTGTAATATAAAAATTAAAGTTATGGTCCAAAAACTAGTTTTTCATTTCAACATTTTTTCGAGCTATCCGCACGTGAGTGGATTCGTTAGAAGCGCCTCGGCGAGGGCTACGTAAATATGTAATAAACTAAGGTAGGTGTAATATAAAAATTAAAAAATTAAATTAAATAAAAAACTTTTTTTTTGGGCGGTAGGTGTAGAAAAAGTAACTACATGTCTCAGAAACTCTGAGTGTTTTAAAAATATATTTAATAGTTTTTTAATAGTTTTTTTTCATTAAACCAAATTTAAAGGCCAATTACTTACATTGGATAACATAAATGTAATAGTTGTGCACTATAAACACCACCTGCCACATCACCTTAATCACATCTAGCCACAGAACTATTTACATAATACAGAAATTAAGCACAATAATTAATATTCACAAGAAATAATGTCCCAACTATTGGAGATCTTGTCCATTCAGAAGAGCCTTGAAGAAAATTTCACCAGGAAGATGGATCAACTCGGAGCCCAAATTCAAGCAGCAGGGCCTGTGAAGGACACGGTAGCCAAGGTTGCAGAGGAGTTCCGGGCCTTCAGGGAACTAATCTACAGTGTGTTGGGGTTGCTAAGAAAGCAAATCGCTGAGTGCGTTCTGCACATTGATGCACTGGAGATGAGGCACCGGAGGAAGGCATTGGTTTTTCAAGGACTTCCTGAAGCTGAGAATGAAGACTGTTCTTCCAAAATTATAGATATTGTCCATAGTAAATTGGCTCTCGGGAACATTACAGCTGCCAACATTAAAGTTGCCCACAGGCTTGGCAGTCCTAGTAAGGATCACCCGAGGCCCATTCTCGTGAGGTTCTCCAGTCTGGAAGTTAAATCTCTGATATGGAAGGCGAAGACTGGCTTGAAGGGATCCAAAATCTCAGCCAAGGAGTTTCTGACGAAGACTAGGCAGTCCATCTTCACTCAGGCACGGCAGCACTTCGGAATGCGCTCATGTTGGACGCAGGACGGCGTGATTGTCATTAGGGCCTCAGATGGGAGTCGCCACAAGATTGCTTCGATTGACGAGTTGAAGCCGCTCCTGGAGAAGTACCCAACTAAGTCTTCTCCTTCGCCGACTGCTTGAGAGGTTTCTGGAACTGAATTAAAACTGGTATGTGACGACTGGCATTTGCGTTTTGGCGTATTAATTAGTAACTGTTTGTTAAAGTAAGTACTTACTGTTTGTTAGATTAATTAGATTTCTTCGTAAATTGTTGTTTTCTCTTGTCTATGTTTGTTCTAGTCTCTTTAGTGTATCCCAATTATTCTCTCTTTACTTTACTTGTAATGTTGTAGATACTTAATTCTCTACCCTCAATAATTAATAATGAAGTTAGTCTTTTTTTTTCTCTGCACAAATCAATCGACCGAAGCATTAAATCTTTAGTGTCATTGTCACTGTCATTATTTTAGATTACGCAAATGTCAAAGTCGGACATACACAGATTATAGAGGTAATAATGTCGTTCAGAAATTATGTGGATAATTACGAATAGGTGTTTATTTATTACGTTTTGTTTACACGTTATGTAATTTAGATTTACTATTTTTTGGTGTTAGCTGGCGGGTGAAGTCGAGGAAGTAAACTTATTTTTTTTTTTAGAATCATTTAATTAATTAATTTAATTACTTATTTAATTATTATAAATTAATTTTATTTATTATATTTATTATTTATGTATTCAGATAATGATAGTTTTCATTCTGCTAATGAATCCTTAGATGCGTGTGATAGTGATGGTAGTTTCTGCTCTTTGACCGATACTCTGGGAGATACTCTGAGAACACAATTCAATCAATCGGACAAGGTGTTTAACGTGTGTCACATTAATGCACAAAGTGTTGCTAGTCACTATAGTGAGCTCTTTGAAACCTTTTCTAACATTAATGTGCATGCCATCCTGATCTCCGAGAGTTGGCTCAAACCAAATCTCTTGTCTACCTCGTACCCCCTTTCTGGTTTTGTTCTTGTTCGGAATGATCGGCTTGGGAGAAGAGGGGGTGGTGTGGCAATATACCTTCGATCTGACTTTTCTTACAAGGTCTTGGCTGCTTCTTCTGGTCATCAGGCTAGTGCTGAATATCTCTTTCTAGAGGTTTCAGTTAAAGGAGCTAAGGCCGTCGTTGGTGTTGTGTATTGCCCCCCTTCTATCGATTACTTCACTGATTTTGAATCGGTTTTAGAATCGCTGGGTTCTGAGTATGCACACTACATCATCATGGGTGATTTCAATACAAATCTCCTTGCTCCTAATTCTCCTCGATCCCGAAAACTCCTTCATCTTGTGGAATCATCCAGCTTAAACATCCTGCCCTTACAGGCAACTCACCGATCTACAACAGGTGATGATTCCTGGCTGGATTTAATCCTAACTTCCAACCTTTCCCTTATTTCCTCTCATGGTCAGTTTATTGCTCCCGGCTTTTCTCATCACGACCTTATTTTCCTCTCCTATATCCTTAAACCTCCTAAGTCCAAGCCTAAGGTTTTGCATAGGCGTTGCTTTGCACGTATGGACGTTGATCAGCTCCTTAAGGATGCTTCCGATATCAATTGGACTCCATTGATGGAAGCTGACTCAGTGGATGATAAGCTTAATATTTTTAACAACCGGGTGAACTCTTTGTATGATCTCCATGCACCAGTTAAGAGAGTAAGAGTGAAACGACTACCAGCACCGTGGATGACCAGGCTTATTAAGATTGCAATGCGTAGGAGAGATCGTGCATTTCGGAAGTTTAAAAAAGACCGTACAGATGAAAATTGGGCTCAATTTAAAACTGCAAGGAATCGGTGTAATCTCATGATACGTAACGCCAAACGCCGTCATATTCTAAACAATATCTCCTCTTCTTCTCCTGCTGATATCTGGAAGTTTCTCGGAACACTCGGTATTGGCAAATCGCGGCATTTAGACCTACCTAACTCAATCAGCTTAGATACTTTAAATAGTCATTTCTGCACTTCTTCCAATGTGGATTATGTAATCAGACAGGATACTCTTAACTACATTTCTGGGCTATCGCGTCCTGATATCAATACTTTTAGTTTTTCGCCAGTCGATGAGGAAGAGGTCAAAAAGATTATCCTTTCTATTAAATCAAAAGCGGTGGGCTGTGACAACATTAGTCGCCATATGATTATTTCTATCTTAGTCCCAATTCTACCTGTCATCACCCATATTGTGAACTTTTCCCTTTTCTCCGGAGTATTTCCTTCGCTTTGGAGGAAAGCTTACGTTTGTCCTCTTCCTAAGATTTCTAATCCAACACTCCCCAACCATTTCCGTCCGATCTCAATCCTGCCTTTCTTATCCAAAGTGCTAGAGGCTTGTGCGCATAAACAATTCACTCGTTTTGTTTACGAAAACAAGCTTTTGAGCCAATTTCAATCTGGGTTTAGGCCAGGCCATAGCACTTCCTCTGCCCTTCTCAAAGTAACTGGCGATATTAGACTCGCCGTGGAAGACGCTAACCTGACTGTGTTGGTTTTAGTAGATTTCTCTAATGCGTTTAATACCGTCAGTCACGATATCCTTCTTTCTATCCTGTCATATCTCATGGTCTCTTCCAATGCATTAGACTGGTTTTCTTCTTATCTTCGGGAGCGCCAGCAGTCGGTTCGGGTGGACGAAGTCTCGTCAACCTGGTGTAATTTGGATGCTGGCGTTCCGCAAGGCGGCATACTCTCACCTCTTCTCTTCGCAGTATTTATAAATTTACTTACTCCTGAGCTTCAGTGTTCGTATCATCTGTATGCCGATGACTTGCAGTTATATCGTCATACTTCTGTTGATGAGTTGGCTGTCACGCTCGGGAAAATCAATGAGGACTTAGTGGTTGTAAAAAATTGGGCTGCCAGGTTTGGGGTGGCAGTCAACCCTGGTAAATGCCAAGCCATAGTTATTGGCAGCTCGAGAAATATAAGGAAAGTTGATACTTTCGGCTTGCCACCTATAGTTTTCAATGGCATGGTAGTACCTTATAGTGACAACGTGAAGAACCTTGGCTTACATATGGACTCCACATTTAACTGGCAAGCACAAGTCGCAGCTGTCAGCCAAAAAGTTACGAACATGCTACGGTTCCTCTACCGCCTGAAAAATTTGCTTCCGTCCAACGCGAAAGCGATGCTTATGCGAACCTTAATCTTCCCCATAATTGACTATGGTGATGTTTGCTACTATGACCTGAATGCAGATCTGCTCAACAAACTTGACCGGCTTCTCAATAATTGCATTCGATTCGTTTTTAATCTTCGCAAGTACGATCATGTTTCAGTGTATCGAACGCAACTCAGATGGCTACCTATAAGGCAGCGTCGTGAGATGAGGGCGTTGACCACTCTTTTTTCTATTCTTCACACACCTACTTCACCTTCCTACTTAACTTCTCACTTCGAAAATCTTGGTTCACATCATGACAAAAGTCTACGCTCTTCAAAAAATCGTCTTCTACTCTGCCCTGCACATCGTTCTGATATTATTCATTCTTCCTTCTTTGTTAAATCTATTCTTCTCTGGAATGAGTTACCTCAAGAGATCAGGATGTTAAACAGCCGTCACACCTTCAAAGTAAAATTACGTAACCACATTCTTGGGAAATTAGCAGAATCATAACAGTATTTCGTTTTCTATTTATTTTTCTTGATATGTAAGTATAAGTAGTATATGTAGTGTACATATTTATATAGTTATATATATGTATATATACATTTATTTATATATATTAATTAATAATGTATGTTGTAATATATGTAGGTTTATATGTAACGTTTTTCGTCTAAATTTCTCTAAATTCGTGTTTCGTCTAAATTTCTTGGCACCTACCTATGCTTTCTCTCCACCACCCAAAGGTAGACTGGTAGAGAACGCCTAAGGCGTTAAGTCCGCCATTGTACATTGTGTGCAAGAAGTATTTAATAATTTAATAAATAAAGTTATGGTCCAAAAACTAGTTTTTCATTTCAACATTTTTTCGAGCTATCCGCACGTGAGTGGTGTCGTTAGAAGCGCCTCGGCGAGGGCTACGTAAATATGTAATAAACTAAGGTAAGTGTAATATAAAAATTAAAGTTATGGTCCAAAAACTAGTTTTTCATTTCAACATTTTTTCGAGCTATCCGCACGTGAGTGGTGTCGTTAGAAGCGCCTCGGCGAGGGCTACGTAAATATGTAATAAACTAAGGTAGGTGTAATATAAAAATTAAAGTTATGGTCCAAAAACTAGTTTTTCATTTCAACATTTTTTCGAGCTATCCGCACGTGAGTGGTGTCGTTAGAAGCGCCTCGGCGAGGGCTACGTAAATATGTAATAAACTAAGGTAAGTGTAATATAAAAATTAAAGTTATGGTCCAAAAACTAGTTTTTCATTTCAACATTTTTTCGAGCTATCCGCACGTGAGTGGTGTCGTTAGAAGCGCCTCGGCGAGGGCTACGTAAATATGTAATAAACTAAGGTAGGTGTAATATAAAAATTAAAGTTATGGTCCAAAAACTAGTTTTTCATTTCAACATTTTTTCGAGCTATCCGCACGTGAGTGGTGTCGTTAGAAGCGCCTCGGCGAGGGCTACGTAAATATGTAATAAACTAAGGTAAGTGTAATATAAAAATTAAAGTTATGGTCCAAAAACTAGTTTTTCATTTCAACATTTTTTCGAGCTATCCGCACGTGAGTGGTGTCGTTAGAAGCGCCTCGGCGAGGGCTACGTAAATATGTAATAAACTAAGGTAGGTGTAATATAAAAATTAAAGTTATGGTCCAAAAACTAGTTTTTCATTTCAACATTTTTTCGAGCTATCCGCACGTGAGTGGTGTCGTTAGAAGCGCCTCGGCGAGGGCTACGTAAATATGTAATAAACTAAGGTAAGTGTAATATAAAAATTTAAGTTATGGTCCAAAAACTAGTTTTTCATTTCAACATTTTTTCGAGCTATCCGCACGTGAGTGGTGTCGTTAGAAGCGCCTCGGCGAGGGCTACGTAAATATGTAATAAACTAAGGTAAG
>FR997766.1:14548618-14755742 GCA_905475315.1 Autographa pulchrina | reverse complement strand
AGAAGCGCCTCGGCGAGGGCTACGTAAATATGTAATAAACTAAGGTAGGTGTAATATAAAAATTAAAGTTATGGTCCAAAAACTAGTTTTTCATTTCAACATTTTTTCGAGCTATCCGCACGTGAGTGGTGTCGTTAGAAGCGCCTCGGCGAGGGCTACGTAAATATGTAATAAACTAAGGTAGGTGTAATATAAAAATTAAAGTTATGGTCCAAAAACTAGTTTTTCATTTCAACATTTTTTCAAACTATCCGCACGTGAGTGGTGTCGTTAGAAGCGCCTCGGCGAGGGCTAC
Source organism: Autographa pulchrina (assembly GCA_905475315.1). Taxonomy (NCBI): domain Eukaryota; kingdom Metazoa; phylum Arthropoda; class Insecta; order Lepidoptera; family Noctuidae; genus Autographa; species Autographa pulchrina. The sequence continues at coordinate 14,755,447 of FR997766.1, read as the reverse complement.
GTAAATATGTAATAAACTAAGGTAAGTGTAATATAAAAATTAAAGTTATGGTCCAAAAACTAGTTTTTCATTTCAACATTTTTTCGAGCTATCCGCACGTGAGTGGTGTCGTTAGAAGCGCCTCGGCGAGGGCTACGTAAATATGTAATAAACTAAGGTAGGTGTAATATAAAAATTAAAGTTATGGTCCAAAAACTAGTTTTTCATTTCAACATTTTTCGAGCTATCCGCACGTGAGTGGTGTCGTTAGAAGCGCCTCGGCGAGGGCTACGTAAATATGTAATAAACTAAGGTAAGTGTAATATAAAAATTAAAGTTATGGTCCAAAAACTAGTTTTTCATTTCAACATTTTTTCGAGCTATCCGCACGTGAGTGGTGTCGTTAGAAGCGCCTCGGCGAGGGCTACGTAAATATGTAATAAACTAAGGTAGGTGTAATATAAAAATTAAAGTTATGGTCCAAAAACTAGTTTTTCATTTCAACATTTTTTCGAGCTATCCGCACGTGAGTGGTGTCGTTAGAAGCGCCTCGGCGAGGGCTACGTAAATATGTAATAAACTAAGGTAGGTGTAATATAAAAATTAAAGTTATGGTCCAAAAACTAGTTTTTCATTTCAACATTTTTTCGAGCTATCCGCACGTGAGTGGTGTCGTTAGAAGCGCCTCGGCGAGGGCTACGTAAATATGTAATAAACTAAGGTAAGTGTAATATAAAAATTAAAGTTATGGTCCAAAAACTAGTTTTTCATTTCAACATTTTTTCGAGCTATCCGCACGTGAGTGGTGTCGTTAGAAGCGCCTCGGCGAGGGCTACATAAATATGTAATAAACTAAGGTAGGTGTAATATAAAAATTAAAGTTATGGTCCAAAAACTAGTTTTTCATTTCAACATTTTTTCGAGCTATCCGCACGTGAGTGGTGTCGTTAGAAGCGCCTCGGCGAGGGCTACGTAAATATGTAATAAACTAAGGTAGGTGTAATATAAAAATTAAAGTTATGGTCCAAAAACTAGTTTTTCATTTCAACATTTTTTCGAGCTATCCGCACGTGAGTGGTGTCGTTAGAAGCGCCTCGGCGAGGGCTACGTAAATATGTAATAAACTAAGGTAAGTGTAATATAAAAATTAAAGTTATGGTCCAAAAACTAGTTTTTCATTTCAACATTTTTTCGAGCTATCCGCACGTGAGTGGTGTCGTTAGAAGCGCCTCGGCGAGGGCTACGTAAATATGTAATAAACTAAGGTAAGTGTAATATAAAAATTAAAGTTATGGTCCAAAAACTAGTTTTTCATTTCAACATTTTTTCGAGCTATCCGCACGTGAGTGGTGTCGTTAGAAGCGCCTCGGCGAGGGCTACGTAAATATGTAATAAACTAAGGTAAGTGTAATATAAAAATTAAAGTTATGGTCCAAAAACTAGTTTTTCATTTCAACATTTTTTCGAGCTATCCGCACGTGAGTGGTGTCGTTAGAAGCGCCTCGGCGAGGGCTACGTAAATATGTAATAAACTAAGGTAAGTGTAATATAAAAATTAAAGTTATGGTCCAAAAACTAGTTTTTCATTTCAACATTTTTTCGAGCTATCCGCACGTGAGTGGTGTCGTTAGAAGCGCCTCGGCGAGGGCTACGTAAATATGTAATAAACTAAGGTAAGTGTAATATAAAAATTAAAGTTATGGTCCAAAAACTAGTTTTTCATTTCAACATTTTTTCGAGCTATCCGCACGTGAGTGGTGTCGTTAGAAGCGCCTCGGCGAGGGCTACGTAAATATGTAATAAACTAAGGTAAGTGTAATATAAAAATTAAAGTTATGGTCCAAAAACTAGTTTTTCATTTCAACATTTTTTCGAGCTATCCGCACGTGAGTGGTGTCGTTAGAAGCGCCTCGGAGAGGGCTACGTAAATATGTAATAAACTAAGGTAGGTGTAATATAAAAATTAAAGTTATGGTCCAAAAACTAGTTTTTCATTTCAACATTTTTTCGAGCTATCCGCACGTGAGTGGTGTCGTTAGAAGCGCCTCGGCGAGGGCTACGTAAATATGTAATAAACTAAGGTAAGTGTAATATAAAAATTAAAGTTATGGTCCAAAAACTAGTTTTTCATTTCAACATTTTTTCGAGCTATCCGCACGTGAGTGGTGTCGTTAGAAGCGCCTCGGCGAGGGCTACGTAAATATGTAATAAACTAAGGTAGGTGTAATATAAAAATTAAAGTTATGGTCCAAAAACTAGTTTTTCATTTCAACATTTTTTCGAGCTATCCGCACGTGAGTGGTGTCGTTAGAAGCGCCTCGGCGAGGGCTACGTAAATATGTAATAAACTAAGGTAAGTGTAATATAAAAATTAAAGTTATGGTCCAAAAACTAGTTTTTCATTTCAACATTTTTTCGAGCTATCCGCACGTGAGTGGTGTCGTTAGAAGCGCCTCGGCGAGGGCTACGTAAATATGTAATAAACTAAGGTAGGTGTAATATAAAAATTAAAGTTATGGTCCAAAAACTAGTTTTTCATTTCAACATTTTTTCGAGCTATCCGCACGTGAGTGGTGTCGTTAGAAGCGCCTCGGCGAGGGCTACGTAAATATGTAATAAACTAAGGTAAGTGTAATATAAAAATTAAAGTTATGGTCCAAAAACTAGTTTTTCATTTCAACATTTTTTCGAGCTATCCGCACGTGAGTGGTGTCGTTAGAAGCGCCTCGGCGAGGGCTACGTAAATATGTAATAAACTAAGGTAAGTGTAATATAAAAATTAAAGTTATGGTCCAAAAACTAGTTTTTCATTTCAACATTTTTTCGAGCTATCCGCACGTGAGTGGTGTCGTTAGAAGCGCCTCGGCGAGGGCTACGTAAATATGTAATAAACTAAGGTAAGTGTAATATAAAAATTAAAGTTATGGTCCAAAAACTAGTTTTTCATTTCAACATTTTTTCGAGCTATCCGCACGTGAGTGGTGTCGTTAGAAGCGCCTCGGCGAGGGCTACGTAAATATGTAATAAACTAAGGTAAGTGTAATATAAAAATTAAAGTTATGGTCCAAAAACTAGTTTTTCATTTCAACATTTTTTCGAGCTATCCGCACGTGAGTGGTGTCGTTAGAAGCGCCTCGGCGAGGGCTACGTAAATATGTAATAAACTAAGGTAAGTGTAATATAAAAATTAAAGTTATGGTCCAAAAACTAGTTTTTCATTTCAACATTTTTTCGAGCTATCCGCACGTGAGTGGTGTCGTTAGAAGCGCCTCGGCGAGGGCTACGTAAATATGTAATAAACTAAGGTAAGTGTAATATAAAAATTAAAGTTATGGTCCAAAAACTAGTTTTTCATTTCAACATTTTTTCGAGCTATCCGCACGTGAGTGGTGTCGTTAGAAGCGCCTCGGAGAGGGCTACGTAAATATGTAATAAACTAAGGTAGGTGTAATATAAAAATTAAAGTTATGGTCCAAAAACTAGTTTTTCATTTCAACATTTTTTCGAGCTATCCGCACGTGAGTGGTGTCGTTAGAAGCGCCTCGGCGAGGGCTACGTAAATATGTAATAAACTAAGGTAAGTGTAATATAAAAATTAAAGTTATGGTCCAAAAACTAGTTTTTCATTTCAACATTTTTTCGAGCTATCCGCACGTGAGTGGTGTCGTTAGAAGCGCCTCGGCGAGGGCTACGTAAATATGTAATAAACTAAGGTAGGTGTAATATAAAAATTAAAGTTATGGTCCAAAAACTAGTTTTTCATTTCAACATTTTTTCGAGCTATCCGCACGTGAGTGGTGTCGTTAGAAGCGCCTCGGCGAGGGCTACGTAAATATGTAATAAACTAAGGTAAGTGTAATATAAAAATTAAAGTTATGGTCCAAAAACTAGTTTTTCATTTCAACATTTTTTCGAGCTATCCGCACGTGAGTGGTGTCGTTAGAAGCGCCTCGGCGAGGGCTACGTAAATATGTAATAAACTAAGGTAGGTGTAATATAAAAATTAAAGTTATGGTCCAAAAACTAGTTTTTCATTTCAACATTTTTTCGAGCTATCCGCACGTGAGTGGTGTCGTTAGAAGCGCCTCGGCGAGGGCTACGTAAATATGTAATAAACTAAGGTAAGTGTAATATAAAAATTAAAGTTATGGTCCAAAAACTAGTTTTTCATTTCAACATTTTTTCGAGCTATCCGCACGTGAGTGGTGTCGTTAGAAGCGCCTCGGCGAGGGCTACGTAAATATGTAATAAACTAAGGTAGGTGTAATATAAAAATTAAAGTTATGGTCCAAAAACTAGTTTTTCATTTCAACATTTTTTCGAGCTATCCGCACGTGAGTGGTGTCGTTAGAAGCGCCTCGGCGAGGGCTACGTAAATATGTAATAAACTAAGGTAAGTGTAATATAAAAATTAAAGTTATGGTCCAAAAACTAGTTTTTCATTTCAACATTTTTTCGAGCTATCCGCACGTGAGTGGTGTCGTTAGAAGCGCCTCGGCGAGGGCTACGTAAATATGTAATAAACTAAGGTAGGTGTAATATAAAAATTAAAGTTATGGTCCAAAAACTAGTTTTTCATTTCAACATTTTTTCGAGCTATCCGCACGTGAGTGGTGTCGTTAGAAGCGCCTCGGCGAGGGCTACGTAAATATGTAATAAACTAAGGTAAGTGTAATATAAAAATTAAAGTTATGGTCCAAAAACTAGTTTTTCATTTCAACATTTTTTCGAGCTATCCGCACGTGAGTGGTGTCGTTAGAAGCGCCTCGGCGAGGGCTACGTAAATATGTAATAAACTAAGGTAGGTGTAATATAAAAATTAAAGTTATGGTCCAAAAACTAGTTTTTCATTTCAACATTTTTTCGAGCTATCCGCACGTGAGTGGTGTCGTTAGAAGCGCCTCGGCGAGGGCTACGTAAATATGTAATAAACTAAGGTAAGTGTAATATAAAAATTAAAGTTATGGTCCAAAAACTAGTTTTTCATTTCAACATTTTTTCGAGCTATCTGCACGTGAGTGGTGTCGTTAGAAGCGCCTCGGCGAGGGCTACGTAAATATGTAATAAACTAAGGTAAGTGTAATATAAAAATTAAAGTTATGGTCCAAAAACTAGTTTTTCATTTCAACATTTTTTCGAGCTATCCGCACGTGAGTGGTGTCGTTAGAAGCGCCTCGGCGAGGGCTACGTAAATATGTAATAAACTAAGGTAGGTGTAATATAAAAATTAAAGTTATGGTCCAAAAACTAGTTTTTCATTTCAACATTTTTTCGAGCTATCCGCACGTGAGTGGTGTCGTTAGAAGCGCCTCGGCGAGGGCTACGTAAATATGTAATAAACTAAGGTAAGTGTAATATAAAAATTAAAGTTATGGTCCAAAAACTAGTTTTTCATTTCAACATTTTTTCGAGCTATCCGCACGTGAGTGGTGTCGTTAGAAGCGCCTCGGCGAGGGCTACGTAAATATGTAATAAACTAAGGTAAGTGTAATATAAAAATTAAAGTTATGGTCCAAAAACTAGTTTTTCATTTCAACATTTTTTCGAGCTATCCGCACGTGAGTGGTGTCGTTAGAAGCGCCTCGGCGAGGGCTACGTTAATATGTAATAAACTAAGGTAGGTGTAATATAAAAATTAAAGTTATGGTCCAAAAACTAGTTTTTCATTTCAACATTTTTTCGAGCTATCCGCACGTGAGTGGTGTCGTTAGAAGCGCCTCGGCGAGGGCTACGTAAATATGTAATAAACTAAGGTAAGTGTAATATAAAAATTAAAGTTATGGTCCAAAAACTAGTTTTTCATTTCAACATTTTTTCGAGCTATCCGCACGTGAGTGGTGTCGTTAGAAGCGCCTCGGCGAGGGCTACGTAAATATGTAATAAACTAAGGTAGGTGTAATATAAAAATTAAAGTTATGGTCCAAAAACTAGTTTTTCATTTCAACATTTTTTCGAGCTATCCGCACGTGAGTGGTGTCGTTAGAAGCGCCTCGGCGAGGGCTACGTAAATATGTAATAAACTAAGGTAAGTGTAATATAAAAATTAAAGTTATGGTCCAAAAACTAGTTTTTCATTTCAACATTTTTTCGAGCTATCCGCACGTGAGTGGTGTCGTTAGAAGCGCCTCGGCGAGGGCTACGTAAATATGTAATAAACTAAGGTAAGTGTAATATAAAAATTAAAGTTATGGTCCAAAAACTAGTTTTTCATTTCAACATTTTTTCGAGCTATCCGCACGTGAGTGGTGTCGTTAGAAGCGCCTCGGCGAGGGCTACGTTAATATGTAATAAACTAAGGTAGGTGTAATATAAAAATTAAAGTTATGGTCCAAAAACTAGTTTTTCATTTCAACATTTTTTCGAGCTATCCGCACGTGAGTGGTGTCGTTAGAAGCGCCTCGGCGAGGGCTACGTAAATATGTAATAAACTAAGGTAAGTGTAATATAAAAATTAAAGTTATGGTCCAAAAACTAGTTTTTCATTTCAACATTTTTTCGAGCTATCCGCACGTGAGTGGTGTCGTTAGAAGCGCCTCGGCGAGGGCTACGTAAATATGTAATAAACTAAGGTAGGTGTAATATAAAAATTAAAGTTATGGTCCAAAAACTAGTTTTTCATTTCAACATTTTTTCGAGCTATCCGCACGTGAGTGGTGTCGTTAGAAGCGCCTCGGCGAGGGCTACGTAAATATGTAATAAACTAAGGTAAGTGTAATATAAAAATTAAAGTTATGGTCCAAAAACTAGTTTTTCATTTCAACATTTTTTCGAGCTATCCGCACGTGAGTGGTGTCGTTAGAAGCGCCTCGGCGAGGGCTACGTAAATATGTAATAAACTAAGGTAAGTGTAATATAAAAATTAAAGTTATGGTCCAAAAACTAGTTTTTCATTTCAACATTTTTTCGAGCTATCCGCACGTGAGTGGTGTCGTTAGAAGCGCCTCGGCGAGGGCTACGTAAATATGTAATAAACTAAGGTAAGTGTAATATAAAAATTAAAGTTATGGTCCAAAAACTAGTTTTTCATTTCAACATTTTTTCGAGCTATCCGCACGTGAGTGGTGTCGTTAGAAGCGCCTCGGCGAGGGCTACGTAAATATGTAATAAACTAAGGTAGGTGTAATATAAAAATTAAAGTTATGGTCCAAAAACTAGTTTTTCATTTCAACATTTTTTCGAGCTATCCGCACGTGAGTGGTGTCGTTAGAAGCGCCTCGGCGAGGGCTACGTAAATATGTAATAAACTAAGGTAGGTGTAATATAAAAATTAAAGTTATGGTCCAAAAACTAGTTTTTCATTTCAACATTTTTTCGAGCTATCCGCACGTGAGTGGTGTCGTTAGAAGCGCCTCGGCGAGGGCTACGTAAATATGTAATAAACTAAGGTAGGTGTAATATAAAAATTAAAGTTATGGTCCAAAAACTAGTTTTTCATTTCAACATTTTTTCGAGCTATCCGCACGTGAGTGGTGTCGTTAGAAGCGCCTCGGCGAGGGCTACGTAAATATGTAATAAACTAAGGTAAGTGTAATATAAAAATTAAAGTTATGGTCCAAAAACTAGTTTTTCATTTCAACATTTTTTCGAGCTATCCGCACGTGAGTGGTGTCGTTAGAAGCGCCTCGGCGAGGGCTACGTAAATATGTAATAAACTAAGGTAGGTGTAATATAAAAATTAAAGTTATGGTCCAAAAACTAGTTTTTCATTTCAACATTTTTTCGAGCTATCCGCACGTGAGTGGTGTCGTTAGAAGCGCCTCGGCGAGGGCTAAGTAAATATGTAATAAACTAAGGTAAGTGTAATATAAAAATTAAAGTTATGGTCCAAAAACTAGTTTTTCATTTCAACATTTTTTCGAGCTATCCGCACGTGAGTGGTGTCGTTAGAAGCGCCTCGGCGAGGGCTACGTAAATATGTAATAAACTAAGGTAGGTGTAATATAAAAATTAAAGTTATGGTCCAAAAACTAGTTTTTCATTTCAACATTTTTTCGAGCTATCCGCACGTGAGTGGTGTCGTTAGAAGCGCCTCGGCGAGGGCTACGTAAATATGTAATAAACTAAGGTAAGTGTAATATAAAAATTAAAGTTATGGTCCAAAAACTAGTTTTTCATTTCAACATTTTTTCGAGCTATCCGCACGTGAGTGGTGTCGTTAGAAGCGCCTCGGCGAGGGCTACGTAAATATATAATAAACTAAGGTAGGTGTAATATAAAAATTAAAGTTATGGTCCAAAAACTAGTTTTTCATTTCAACATTTTTTCGAGCTATCCGCACGTGAGTGGTGTCGTTAGAAGCGCCTCGGCGAGGGCTACGTAAATATGTAATAAACTAAGGTAAGTGTAATATAAAAATTAAAGTTATGGTCCAAAAACTAGTTTTTCATTTCAACATTTTTTCGAGCTATCCGCACGTGAGTGGTGTCGTTAGAAGCGCCTCGGCGAGGGCTACGTAAATATGTAATAAACTAAGGTAGGTGTAATATAAAAATTAAAGTTATGGTCCAAAAACTAGTTTTTCATTTCAACATTTTTTCGAGCTATCCGCACGTGAGTGGTGTCGTTAGAAGCGCCTCGGCGAGGGCTACGTAAATATGTAATAAACTAAGGTAAGTGTAATATAAAAATTAAAGTTATGGTCCAAAAACTAGTTTTTCATTTCAACATTTTTTCGAGCTATCCGCACGTGAGTGGTGTCGTTAGAAGCGCCTCGGCGAGGGCTACGTAAATATGTAATAAACTAAGGTAGGTGTAATATAAAAATTAAAGTTATGGTCCAAAAACTAGTTTTTCATTTCAACATTTTTTCGAGCTATCCGCACGTGAGTGGTGTCGTTAGAAGCGCCTCGGCGAGGGCTACGTAAATATGTAATAAACTAAGGTAGGTGTAATATAAAAATTAAAGTTATGGTCCAAAAACTAGTTTTTCATTTCAACATTTTTTCGAGCTATCCGCACGTGAGTGGTGTCGTTAGAAGCGCCTCGGCGAGGGCTACGTAAATATGTAATAAACTAAGGTAAGTGTAATATAAAAATTAAAGTTATGGTCCAAAAACTAGTTTTTCATTTCAACATTTTTTCGAGCTATCCGCACGTGAGTGGTGTCGTTAGAAGCGCCTCGGCGAGGGCTACGTAAATATGTAATAAACTAAGGTAAGTGTAATATAAAAATTTAAGTTATGGTCCAAAAACTAGTTTTTCATTTCAACATTTTTTCGAGCTATCCGCACGTGAGTGGTGTCGTTAGAAGCGCCTCGGCGAGGGCTACGTAAATATGTAATAAACTAAGGTAGGTGTAATATAAAAATTAAAGTTATGGTCCAAAAACTAGTTTTTCATTTCAACATTTTTTCGAACTATCCGCACGTGAGTGGTGTCGTTAGAAGCGCCTCGGCGAGGGCTACGTAAATATGTAATAAACTAAGGTAAGTGTAATATAAAAATTAAAGTTATGGTCCAAAAACTAGTTTTTCATTTCAACATTTTTTCGAGCTATCCGCACGTGAGTGGTGTCGTTAGAAGCGCCTCGGCGAGGGCTACGTAAATATGTAATAAACTAAGGTAGGTGTAATATAAAAATTAAAGTTATGGTCCAAAAACTAGTTTTTCATTTCAACATTTTTTCGAGCTATCCGCACGTGAGTGGTGTCGTTAGAAGCGCCTCGGCGAGGGCTACGTAAATATGTAATAAACTAAGGTAGGTGTAATATAAAAATTAAAGTTATGGTCCAAAAACTAGTTTTTCATTTCAACATTTTTTCGAGCTATCCGCACGTGAGTGGTGTCGTTAGAAGCGCCTCGGCGAGGGCTACGTAAATATGTAATAAACTAAGGTAGGTGTAATATAAAAATTAAAGTTATGGTCCAAAAACTAGTTTTTCATTTCAACATTTTTTCGAACTATCCGCACGTGAGTGGTGTCGTTAGAAGCGCCTCGGCGAGGGCTACGTAAATATGTAATAAACTAAGGTAAGTGTAATATAAAAATTAAAGTTATGGTCCAAAAACTAGTTTTTCATTTCAACATTTTTTCGAGCTATCCGCACGTGAGTGGTGTCGTTAGAAGCGCCTCGGCGAGGGCTACGTAAATATGTAATAAACTAAGGTAGGTGTAATATAAAAATTAAAGTTATGGTCCAAAAACTAGTTTTTCATTTCAACATTTTTTCGAGCTATCCGCACGTGAGTGGTGTCGTTAGAAGCGCCTCGGCGAGGGCTACGTAAATATGTAATAAACTAAGGTAGGTGTAATATAAAAATTAAAGTTATGGTCCAAAAACTAGTTTTTCATTTCAACATTTTTTCAAACTATCCGCACGTGAGTGGTGTCGTTAGAAGCGCCTCGGCGAGGGCTACGTAAATATGTAATAAACTAAGGTAAGTGTAATATAAAAATTAAAGTTATGGTCCAAAAACTAGTTTTTCATTTCAACATTTTTTCGAGCTATCCGCACGTGAGTGGTGTCGTTAGAAGCGCCTCGGCGAGGGCTACGTAAATATGTAATAAACTAAGGTAGGTGTAATATAAAAATTAAAGTTATGGTCCAAAAACTAGTTTTTCATTTCAACATTTTTTCGAGCTATCCGCACGTGAGTGGTGTCGTTAGAAGCGCCTCGGCGAGGGCTACGTAAATATGTAATAAACTAAGGTAAGTGTAATATAAAAATTAAAGTTATGGTCCAAAAACTAGTTTTTCATTTCAACATTTTTTCGAGCTATCCGCACGTGAGTGGTGTCGTTAGAAGCGCCTCGGCGAGGGCTACGTAAATATGTAATAAACTAAGGTAGGTGTAATATAAAAATTAAAGTTATGGTCCAAAAACTAGTTTTTCATTTCAACATTTTTTCGAGCTATCCGCACGTGAGTGGTGTCGTTAGAAGCGCCTCGGCGAGGGCTACGTAAATATGTAATAAACTAAGGTAGGTGTAATATAAAAATTAAAGTTATGGTCCAAAAACTAGTTTTTCATTTCAACATTTTTTCGAGCTATCCGCACGTGAGTGGTGTCGTTAGAAGCGCCTCGGCGAGGGCTACGTAAATATGTAATAAACTAAGGTAAGTGTAATATAAAAATTAAAGTTATGGTCCAAAAACTAGTTTTTCATTTCAACATTTTTTCGAGCTATCCGCACGTGAGTGGTGTCGTTAGAAGCGCCTCGGCGAGGGCTACGTAAATATGTAATAAACTAAGGTAGGTGTAATATAAAAATTAAAGTTATGGTCCAAAAACTAGTTTTTCATTTCAACATTTTTTCGAGCTATCCGCACGTGAGTGGTGTCGTTAGAAGCGCCTCGGCGAGGGCTACGTAAATATGTAATAAACTAAGGTAGGTGTAATATAAAAATTAAAGTTATGGTCCAAAAACTAGTTTTTCATTTCAACATTTTTTCGAGCTATCCGCACGTGAGTGGTGTCGTTAGAAGCGCCTCGGCGAGGGCTACGTAAATATGTAATAAACTAAGGTAAGTGTAATATAAAAATTAAAGTTATGGTCCAAAAACTAGTTTTTCATTTCAACATTTTTTCGAGCTATCCGCACGTGAGTGGTGTCGTTAGAAGCGCCTCGGCGAGGGCTACGTAAATATGTAATAAACTAAGGTAAGTGTAATATAAAAATTAAAGTTATGGTCCAAAAACTAGTTTTTCATTTCAACATTTTTTCGAGCTATCCGCACGTGAGTGGTGTCGTTAGAAGCGCCTCGGCGAGGGCTACGTAAATATGTAATAAACTAAGGTAGGTGTAATATAAAAATTAAAGTTATGGTCCAAAAACTAGTTTTTCATTTCAACATTTTTTCGAGCTATCCGCACGTGAGTGGTGTCGTTAGAAGCGCCTCGGCGAGGGCTACGTAAATATGTAATAAACTAAGGTAAGTGTAATATAAAAATTAAAGTTATGGTCCAAAAACTAGTTTTTCATTTCAACATTTTTTCGAGCTATCCGCACGTGAGTGGTGTCGTTAGAAGCGCCTCGGCGAGGGCTACGTAAATATGTAATAAACTAAGGTAGGTGTAATATAAAAATTAAAGTTATGGTCCAAAAACTAGTTTTTCATTTCAACATTTTTTCGAGCTATCCGCACGTGAGTGGTGTCGTTAGAAGCGCCTCGGCGAGGGCTACGTAAATATGTAATAAACTAAGGTAGGTGTAATATAAAAATTAAAGTTATGGTCCAAAAACTAGTTTTCCATTTCAACATTTTTTCGAGCTATCCGCACGTGAGTGGTGTCGTTAGAAGCGCCTCGGCGAGGGCTACGTAAATATGTAATAAACTAAGGTAAGTGTAATATAAAAATTAAAGTTATGGTCCAAAAACTAGTTTTTCATTTCAACATTTTTTCGAGCTATCCGCACGTGAGTGGTGTCGTTAGAAGCGCCTCGGCGAGGGCTACGTAAATATGTAATAAACTAAGGTAGGTGTAATATAAAAATTAAAGTTATGGTCCAAAAACTAGTTTTTCATTTCAACATTTTTTCGAGCTATCCGCACGTGAGTGGTGTCGTTAGAAGCGCCTCGGCGAGGGCTACGTAAATATGTAATAAACTAAGGTAAGTGTAATATAAAAATTAAAGTTATGGTCCAAAAACTAGTTTTTCATTTCAACATTTTTTCGAGCTATCCGCACGTGAGTGGTGTCGTTAGAAGCGCCTCGGCGAGGGCTACGTAAATATGTAATAAACTAAGGTAAGTGTAATATAAAAATTAAAGTTATGGTCCAAAAACTAGTTTTTCATTTCAACATTTTTTCGAGCTATCCGCACGTGAGTGGTGTCGTTAGAAGCGCCTCGGCGAGGGCTACGTAAATATGTAATAAACCAAGGTAAGTGTAATATAAAAATTAAAGTTATGGTCCAAAAACTAGTTTTTCATTTCAACATTTTTTCGAGCTATCCGCACGTGAGTGGTGTCGTTAGAAGCGCCTCGGCGAGGGCTACGTAAATATGTAATAAACTAAGGTAGGTGTAATATAAAAATTAAAGTTATGGTCCAAAAACTAGTTTTTCATTTCAACATTTTTTCGAGCTATCCGCACGTGAGTGGTGTCGTTAGAAGCGCCTCGGCGAGGGCTACGTAAATATGTAATAAACTAAGGTAAGTGTAATATAAAAATTAAAGTTATGGTCCAAAAACTAGTTTTTCATTTCAACATTTTTTCGAGCTGTCCGCACGTGAGTGGTGTCGTTAGAAGCGCCTCGGCGAGGGCTACGTAAATATGTAATAAACTAAGGTAGGTGTAATATAAAAATTAAAGTTATGGTCCAAAAACTAGTTTTTCATTTCAACATTTTTTCGAGCTATCCGCACGTGAGTGGTGTCGTTAGAAGCGCCTGGGCGAGGGCTACGTAAATATGTAATAAACTAAGGTAAGTGTAATATAAAAATTAAAGTTATGGTCCAAAAACTAGTTTTTCATTTCAACATTTTTTCGAGCTATCCGCACGTGAGTGGTGTCGTTAGAAGCGCCTCGGCGAGGGCTACGTAAATATGTAATAAGCTAAGGTAGGTGTAATATAAAAATTAAAGTTATGGTCCAAAAACTAGTTTTTCATTTCAACATTTTTTCGAGCTATCCGCACGTGAGTGGTGTCGTTAGAAGCGCCTCGGCGAGGGCTACGTAAATATGTAATAAACTAAGGTAAGTGTAATATAAAAATTAAAGTTGTGGTCCAAAAACTAGTTTTTCATTTCAACATTTTTTCGAGCTATCCGCACGTGAGTGGTGTCGTTAGAAGCGCCTCGGCGAGGGCTACGTAAATATGTAATAAACTAAGGTAGGTGTAATATAAAAATTAAAGTTATGGTCCAAAAACTAGTTTTTCATTTCAACATTTTTTCGAGCTATCCGCACGTGAGTGGTGTCGTTAGAAGCGCCTCGGCAAGGGCTACGTAAATATGTAATAAACTAAGGTAAGTGTAATATAAAAATTAAAGTTATGGTCCAAAAACTAGTTTTTCATTTCAACATTTTTTCGAGCTATCCGCACGTGAGTGGTGTCGTTAGAAGCGCCTCGGCGAGGGCTACGTAAATATGTAATAAACTAAGGTAGGTGTAATATAAAAATTAAAGTTATGGTCCAAAAACTAGTTTTTCATTTCAACATTTTTTCGAGCTATCCGCACGTGAGTGGTGTCGTTAGAAGCGCCTCGGCGAGGGCTACGTAAATATGTAATAAACTAAGGTAAGTGTAATATAAAAATTAAAGTTATGGTCCAAAAACTAGTTTTTCATTTCAACATTTTTTCGAGCTATCCGCACGTGAGTGGTGTCGTTAGAAGCGCCTCGGCGAGGGCTACGTAAATATGTAATAAACTAAGGTAGGTGTAATATAAAAATTAAAGTTATGGTCCAAAAACTAGTTTTTCATTTTAACATTTTTTCGAGCTATCCGCACGTGAGTGGTGTCGTTAGAAGCGCCTCGGCGAGGGCTACGTAAATATGTAATAAACTAAGGTAAGTGTAATATAAAAATTAAAGTTATGGTCCAAAAACTAGTTTTTCATTTCAACATTTTTTCGAGCTATCCGCACGTGAAAGGTGTCGTTAGAAGCGCCTCGGCGAGGGCTACGTAAATATGTAATAAACTAAGGTAGGTGTAATATAAAAATTAAAGTTATGGTCCAAAAACTAGTTTTTCATTTCAACATTTTTTCGAGCTATCCGCACGTGAGTGGTGTCGTTAGAAGCGCCTCGGCGAGGGCTACGTAAATATGTAATAAACTAAGGTAAGTGTAATATAAAAATTAAAGTTATGGTCCAAAAACTAGTTTTTCATTTCAACATTTTTTCGAGCTATCCGCACGTGAGTGGTGTCGTTAGAAGCGCCTCGGCGAGGGCTACGTAAATATGTAATAAACTAAGGTAGGTGTAATATAAAAATTAAAGTTATGGTCCAAAAACTAATTTTTCATTTCAACATTTTTTCGAGCTATCCGCACGTGAGTGGTGTCGTTAGAAGCGCCTCGGCGAGGGCTACGTAAATATGTAATAAACTAAGGTAGGTGTAATATAAAAATTAAAGTTATGGTCCAAAAACTAGTTTTTCATTTCAACATTTTTTCGAGCTATCCGCACGTGAGTGGTGTCGTTAGAAGCGCCTCGGCGAGGGCTACGTAAATATGTAATAAACTAAGGTAGGTGTAATATAAAAATTAAAGTTATGGTCCAAAAACTAGTTTTTCATTTCAACATTTTTTCGAGGTATCCGCACGTGAGTGGTGTCGTTAGAAGCGCCTCGGCGAGGGCTACGTAAATATGTAATAAACTAAGGTAGGTGTAATATAAAAATTAAAGTTATGGTCCAAAAACTAGTTTTTCATTTCAACATTTTTTCGAGCTATCCGCACGTGAGTGGTGTCGTTAGAAGCGCCTCGGCGAGGGCTACGTAAATATGTAATAAACTAAGGTAAGTGTAATATAAAAATTAAAGTTATGGTCCAAAAACTAGTTTTTCATTTCAACATTTTTTCGAGCTATCCGCACGTGAGTGGTGTCGTTAGAAGCGCCTCGGCGAGGGCTACGTAAATATGTAATAAACTAAGGTAGGTGTAATATAAAAATTAAAGTTATGGTCCAAAAACTAGTTTTTCATTTCAACATTTTTTCGAGCTATCCGCACGTGAGTGGTGTCGTTAGAAGCGCCTCGCCGAGGGCTACGTAAATATGTAATAAACTAAGGTAGGTGTAATATAAAAATTAAAGTTATGGTCCAAAAACTAGTTTTTCATTTCAACATTTTTTCGAGCTATCCGCACGTGAGTGGTGTCGTTAGAAGCGCCTCGGCGAGGGCTACGTAAATATGTAATAAACTAAGGTAAGTGTAATATAAAAATTAAAGTTATGGTCCAAAAACTAGTTTTTCATTTCAACATTTTTTCGAGCTATCCGCACGTGAGTGGTGTCGTTAGAAGCGCCTCGGCGAGGGCTACGTAAATATGTAATAAACTAAGGTAGGTGTAATATAAAAATTAAAGTTATGGTCCAAAAACTAGTTTTTCATTTCAACATTTTTTCGAGCTATCCGCACGTGAGTGGTGTCGTTAGAAGCGCCTCGGCGAGGGCTACGTAAATATGTAATAAACTAAGGTAAGTGTAATATAAAAATTAAAGTTATGGTCCAAAAACTAGTTTTTCATTTCAACATTTTTTCGAGCTATCCGCACGTGAGTGGTGTCGTTAGAAGCGCCTCGGCGAGGGCTACGTAAATATGTAATAAACTAAGGTAGGTGTAATATAAAAATTAAAGTTATGGTCCAAAAACTAGTTTTTCATTTCAACATTTTTTCGAGCTATCCGCACGTGAGTTGTGTCGTTAGAAGCGCCTCGGCGAGGGCTACGTAAATATGTAATAAACTAAGGTAGGTGTAATATAAAAATTAAAGTTATGGTCCAAAAACTAGTTTTTCATTTCAACATTTTTTCGAGCTATCCGCACGTGAGTGGTGTCGTTAGAAGCGCCTCGGCGAGGGCTACGTAAATATGTAATAAACTAAGGTAAGTGTAATATAAAAATTAAAGTTATGGTCCAAAAACTAGTTTTTCATTTCAACATTTTTTCGAGCTGTCCGCACGTGAGTGGTGTCGTTAGAAGCGCCTCGGCGAGGGCTACGTAAATATGTAATAAACTAAGGTAGGTGTAATATAAAAATTAAAGTTATGGTCCAAAAACTAGTTTTTCATTTCAACATTTTTTCGAGCTATCCGCACGTGAGTGGTGTCGTTAGAAGCGCCTGGGCGAGGGCTACGTAAATATGTAATAAACTAAGGTAAGTGTAATATAAAAATTAAAGTTATGGTCCAAAAACTAGTTTTTCATTTCAACATTTTTTCGAGCTATCCGCACGTGAGTGGTGTCGTTAGAAGCGCCTCGGCGAGGGCTACGTAAATATGTAATAAGCTAAGGTAGGTGTAATATAAAAATTAAAGTTATGGTCCAAAAACTAGTTTTTCATTTCAACATTTTTTCGAGCTATCCGCACGTGAGTGGTGTCGTTAGAAGCGCCTCGGCGAGGGCTACGTAAATATGTAATAAACTAAGGTAAGTGTAATATAAAAATTAAAGTTGTGGTCCAAAAACTAGTTTTTCATTTCAACATTTTTTCGAGCTATCCGCACGTGAGTGGTGTCGTTAGAAGCGCCTCGGCGAGGGCTACGTAAATATGTAATAAACTAAGGTAGGTGTAATATAAAAATTAAAGTTATGGTCCAAAAACTAGTTTTTCATTTCAACATTTTTTCGAGCTATCCGCACGTGAGTGGTGTCGTTAGAAGCGCCTCGGCAAGGGCTACGTAAATATGTAATAAACTAAGGTAAGTGTAATATAAAAATTAAAGTTATGGTCCAAAAACTAGTTTTTCATTTCAACATTTTTTCGAGCTATCCGCACGTGAGTGGTGTCGTTAGAAGCGCCTCGGCGAGGGCTACGTAAATATGTAATAAGCTAAGGTAGGTGTAATATAAAAATTAAAGTTATGGTCCAAAAACTAGTTTTTCATTTCAACATTTTTTCGAGCTATCCGCACGTGAGTGGTGTCGTTAGAAGCGCCTCGGCGAGGGCTACGTAAATATGTAATAAACTAAGGTAAGTGTAATATAAAAATTAAAGTTGTGGTCCAAAAACTAGTTTTTCATTTCAACATTTTTTCGAGCTATCCGCACGTGAGTGGTGTCGTTAGAAGCGCCTCGGCGAGGGCTACGTAAATATGTAATAAACTAAGGTAGGTGTAATATAAAAATTAAAGTTATGGTCCAAAAACTAGTTTTTCATTTCAACATTTTTTCGAGCTATCCGCACGTGAGTGGTGTCGTTAGAAGCGCCTCGGCAAGGGCTACGTAAATATGTAATAAACTAAGGTAAGTGTAATATAAAAATTAAAGTTATGGTCCAAAAACTAGTTTTTCATTTCAACATTTTTTCGAGCTATCCGCACGTGAGTGGTGTCGTTAGAAGCGCCTCGGCGAGGGCTACGTAAATATGTAATAAACTAAGGTAGGTGTAATATAAAAATTAAAGTTATGGTCCAAAAACTAGTTTTTCATTTCAACATTTTTTCGAGCTATCCGCACGTGAGTGGTGTCGTTAGAAGCGCCTCGGCGAGGGCTACGTAAATATGTAATAAACTAAGGTAAGTGTAATATAAAAATTAAAGTTATGGTCCAAAAACTAGTTTTTCATTTCAACATTTTTTCGAGCTATCCGCACGTGAGTGGTGTCGTTAGAAGCGCCTCGGCGAGGGCTACGTAAATATGTAATAAACTAAGGTAGGTGTAATATAAAAATTAAAGTTATGGTCCAAAAACTAGTTTTTCATTTTAACATTTTTTCGAGCTATCCGCACGTGAGTGGTGTCGTTAGAAGCGCCTCGGCGAGGGCTACGTAAATATGTAATAAACTAAGGTAAGTGTAATATAAAAATTAAAGTTATGGTCCAAAAACTAGTTTTTCATTTCAACATTTTTTCGAGCTATCCGCACGTGAGTGGTGTCGTTAGAAGCGCCTCGGCGAGGGCTACGTAAATATGTAATAAACTAAGGTAGGTGTAATATAAAAATTAAAGTTATGGTCCAAAAACTAGTTTTTCATTTCAACATTTTTTCGAGCTATCCGCACGTGAGTGGTGTCGTTAGAAGCGCCTCGGCGAGGGCTACGTAAATATGTAATAAACTAAGGTAAGTGTAATATAAAAATTAAAGTTATGGTCCAAAAACTAGTTTTTCATTTCAACATTTTTTCGAGCTATCCGCACGTGAGTGGTGTCGTTAGAAGCGCCTCGGCGAGGGCTACGTAAATATGTAATAAACTAAGGTAGGTGTAATATAAAAATTAAAGTTATGGTCCAAAAACTAATTTTTCATTTCAACATTTTTTCGAGCTATCCGCACGTGAGTGGTGTCGTTAGAAGCGCCTCGGCGAGGGCTACGTAAATATGTAATAAACTAAGGTAGGTGTAATATAAAAATTAAAGTTATGGTCCAAAAACTAGTTTTTCATTTCAACATTTTTTCGAGCTATCCGCACGTGAGTGGTGTCGTTAGAAGCGCCTCGCCGAGGGCTACGTAAATATGTAATAAACTAAGGTAGGTGTAATATAAAAATTAAAGTTATGGTCCAAAAACTAGTTTTTCATTTCAACATTTTTTCGAGGTATCCGCACGTGAGTGGTGTCGTTAGAAGCGCCTCGGCGAGGGCTACGTAAATATGTAATAAACTAAGGTAGGTGTAATATAAAAATTAAAGTTATGGTCCAAAAACTAGTTTTTCATTTCAACATTTTTTCGAGCTATCCGCACGTGAGTGGTGTCGTTAGAAGCGCCTCGGCGAGGGCTACGTAAATATGTAATAAACTAAGGTAAGTGTAATATAAAAATTAAAGTTATGGTCCAAAAACTAGTTTTTCATTTCAACATTTTTTCGAGCTATCCGCACGTGAGTGGTGTCGTTAGAAGCGCCTCGGCGAGGGCTACGTAAATATGTAATAAACTAAGGTAGGTGTAATATAAAAATTAAAGTTATGGTCCAAAAACTAGTTTTTCATTTCAACATTTTTTCGAGCTATCCGCACGTGAGTGGTGTCGTTAGAAGCGCCTCGGCGAGGGCTACGTAAATATGTAATAAACTAAGGTAGGTGTAATATAAAAATTAAAGTTATGGTCCAAAAACTAGTTTTTCATTTCAACATTTTTTCGAGCTATCCGCACGTGAGTGGTGTCGTTAGAAGCGCCTCGGCGAGGGCTACGTAAATATGTAATAAACTAAGGTAAGTGTAATATAATAATTAAAGTTATGGTCCAAAAACTAGTTTTTCATTTCAACATTTTTTCGAGCTATCCGCACGTGAGTGGTGTCGTTAGAAGCGCCTCGGCGAGGGCTACGTAAATATGTAATAAACTAAGGTAGGTGTAATATAAAAATTAAAGTTATGGTCCAAAAACTAGTTTTTCATTTCAACATTTTTTCGAGCTATCCGCACGTGAGTGGTGTCGTTAGAAGCGCCTCGGCGAGGGCTACGTAAATATGTAATAAACTAAGGTAAGTGTAATATAAAAATTAAAGTTATGGTCCAAAAACTAGTTTTTCATTTCAACATTTTTTCGAGCTATCCGCACGTGAGTGGTGTCGTTAGAAGCGCCTCGGCGAGGGCTACGTAAATATGTAATAAACTAAGGTAGGTGTAATATAAAAATTAAAGTTATGGTCCAAAAACTAGTTTTTCATTTCAACATTTTTTCGAGCTATCCGCACGTGAGTTGTGTCGTTAGAAGCGCCTCGGCGAGGGCTACGTAAATATGTAATAAACTAAGGTAGGTGTAATATAAAAATTAAAGTTATGGTCCAAAAACTAGTTTTTCATTTCAACATTTTTTCGAGCTATCCGCACGTGAGTGGTGTCGTTAGAAGCGCCTCGGCGAGGGCTACGTAAATATGTAATAAACTAAGGTAAGTGTAATATAAAAATTAAAGTTATGGTCCAAAAACTAGTTTTTCATTTCAACATTTTTTCGAGCTATCCGCACGTGAGTGGTGTCGTTAGAAGCGCCTCGGCGAGGGCTACGTAAATATGTAATAAACTAAGGTAGGTGTAATATAAAAATTAAAGTTATGGTCCAAAAACTAGTTTTTCATTTCAACATTTTTTCGAGCTATCCGCACGTGAGTGGTGTCGTTAGAAGCGCCTCGGCGAGGGCTACGTAAATATGTAATAAACTAAGGTAAGTGTAATATAAAAATTAAAGTTATGGTCCAAAAACTAGTTTTTCATTTCAACATTTTTTCGAGCTATCCGCACGTGAGTGGTGTCGTTAGAAGCGCCTCGGCGAGGGCTACGTAAATATGTAATAAACTAAGGTAGGTGTAATATAAAAATTAAAGTTATGGTCCAAAAACTAGTTTTTCATTTCAACATTTTTTCGAGCTATCCGCACGTGAGTGGTGTCGTTAGAAGCGCCTCGGCGAGGGCTACGTAAATATGTAATAAACTAAGGTAAGTGTAATATAAAAATTAAAGTTATGGTCCAAAAACTAGTTTTTCATTTCAACATTTTTTCGAGCTATCCGCACGTGAGTGGTGTCGTTAGAAGCGCCTCGGCGAGGGCTACGTAAATATGTAATAAACTAAGGTAGGTGTAATATAAAAATTAAAGTTATGGTCCAAAAACTAGTTTTTCATTTCAACATTTTTTCGAGCTATCCGCACGTGAGTTGTGTCGTTAGAAGCGCCTCGGCGAGGGCTACGTAAATATGTAATAAACTAAGGTAGGTGTAATATAAAAATTAAAGTTATGGTCCAAAAACTAGTTTTTCATTTCAACATTTTTTCGAGCTATCCGCACGTGAGTGGTGTCGTTAGAAGCGCCTCGGCGAGGGCTACGTAAATATGTAATAAACTAAGGTAAGTGTAATATAAAAATTAAAGTTATGGTCCAAAAACTAGTTTTTCATTTCAACATTTTTTCGAGCTATCCGCACGTGAGTGGTGTCGTTAGAAGCGCCTCGGCGAGGGCTACGTAAATATGTAATAAACTAAGGTAGGTGTAATATAAAAATTAAAGTTATGGTCCAAAAACTAGTTTTTCATTTCAACATTTTTTCGAGCTATCCGCACGTGAGTGGTGTCGTTAGAAGCGCCTCGGCGAGGGCTACGTAAATATGTAATAAACTAAGGTAAGTGTAATATAAAAATTAAAGTTATGGTCCAAAAACTAGTTTTTCATTTCAACATTTTTTCGAGCTATCCGCACGTGAGTGGTGTCGTTAGAAGCGCCTCGGCGAGGGCTACGTAAATATGTAATAAACTAAGGTAGGTGTAATATAAAAATTAAAGTTATGGTCCAAAAACTAGTTTTTCATTTCAACATTTTTTCGAGCTATCCGCACGTGAGTTGTGTCGTTAGAAGCGCCTCGGCGAGGGCTACGTAAATATGTAATAAACTAAGGTAGGTGTAATATAAAAATTAAAGTTATGGTCCAAAAACTAGTTTTTCATTTCAACATTTTTTCGAGCTATCCGCACGTGAGTGGTGTCGTTAGAAGCGCCTCGGCGAGGGCTACGTAAATATGTAATAAACTAAGGTAGGTGTAATATAAAAATTAAAGTTATGGTCCAAAAACTAATTTTTCATTTCAACATTTTTTCGAGCTATCCGCACGTGAGTGGTGTCGTTAGAAGCGCCTCGGCGAGGGCTACGTAAATATGTAATAAACTAAGGTAGGTGTAATATAAAAATTAAAGTTATGGTCCAAAAACTAGTTTTTCATTTCAACATTTTTTCGAGCTATCCGCACGTGAGTGGTGTCGTTAGAAGCGCCTCGGCGAGGGCTACGTAAATATGTAATAAACTAAGGTAGGTGTAATATAAAAATTAAAGTTATGGTCCAAAAACTAGTTTTTCATTTCAACATTTTTTCGAGGTATCCGCACGTGAGTGGTGTCGTTAGAAGCGCCTCGGCGAGGGCTACGTAAATATGTAATAAACTAAGGTAGGTGTAATATAAAAATTAAAGTTATGGTCCAAAAACTAGTTTTTCATTTCAACATTTTTTCGAGCTATCCGCACGTGAGTGGTGTCGTTAGAAGCGCCTCGGCGAGGGCTACGTAAATATGTAATAAACTAAGGTAAGTGTAATATAAAAATTAAAGTTATGGTCCAAAAACTAGTTTTTCATTTCAACATTTTTTCGAGCTATCCGCACGTGAGTGGTGTCGTTAGAAGCGCCTCGGCGAGGGCTACGTAAATATGTAATAAACTAAGGTAGGTGTAATATAAAAATTAAAGTTATGGTCCAAAAACTAGTTTTTCATTTCAACATTTTTTCGAGCTATCCGCACGTGAGTGGTGTCGTTAGAAGCGCCTCGGCGAGGGCTACGTAAATATGTAATAAACTAAGGTAGGTGTAATATAAAAATTAAAGTTATGGTCCAAAAACTAGTTTTTCATTTCAACATTTTTTCGAGCTATCCGCACGTGAGTGGTGTCGTTAGAAGCGCCTCGGCGAGGGCTACGTAAATATGTAATAAACTAAGGTAAGTGTAATATAAAAATTAAAGTTATGGTCCAAAAACTAGTTTTTCATTTCAACATTTTTTCGAGCTATCCGCACGTGAGTGGTGTCGTTAGAAGCGCCTCGGCGAGGGCTACGTAAATATGTAATAAACTAAGGTAGGTGTAATATAAAAATTAAAGTTATGGTCCAAAAACTAGTTTTTCATTTCAACATTTTTTCGAGCTATCCGCACGTGAGTGGTGTCGTTAGAAGCGCCTCGGCGAGGGCTACGTAAATATGTAATAAACTAAGGTAAGTGTAATATAAAAATTAAAGTTATGGTCCAAAAACTAGTTTTTCATTTCAACATTTTTTCGAGCTATCCGCACGTGAGTGGTGTCGTTAGAAGCGCCTCGGCGAGGGCTACGTAAATATGTAATAAACTAAGGTAGGTGTAATATAAAAATTAAAGTTATGGTCCAAAAACTAGTTTTTCATTTCAACATTTTTTCGAGCTATCCGCACGTGAGTTGTGTCGTTAGAAGCGCCTCGGCGAGGGCTACGTAAATATGTAATAAACTAAGGTAGGTGTAATATAAAAATTAAAGTTATGGTCCAAAAACTAGTTTTTCATTTCAACATTTTTTCGAGCTATCCGCACGTGAGTGGTGTCGTTAGAAGCGCCTCGGCGAGGGCTACGTAAATATGTAATAAACTAAGGTAAGTGTAATATAAAAATTAAAGTTATGGTCCAAAAACTAGTTTTTCATTTCAACATTTTTTCGAGCTATCCGCACGTGAGTGGTGTCGTTAGAAGCGCCTCGGCGAGGGCTACGTAAATATGTAATAAACTAAGGTAGGTGTAATATAAAAATTAAAGTTATGGTCCAAAAACTAGTTTTTCATTTCAACATTTTTTCGAGCTATCCGCACGTGAGTGGTGTCGTTAGAAGCGCCTCGGCGAGGGCTACGTAAATATGTAATAAACTAAGGTAAGTGTAATATAAAAATTAAAGTTATGGTCCAAAAACTAGTTTTTCATTTCAACATTTTTTCGAGCTATCCGCACGTGAGTTGTGTCGTTAGAAGCGCCTCGGCGAGGGCTACGTAAATATGTAATAAACTAAGGTAGGTGTAATATAAAAATTAAAGTTATGGTCCAAAAACTAGTTTTTCATTTCAACATTTTTTCGAGCTATCCGCACGTGAGTGGTGTCGTTAGAAGCGCCTCGGCGAGGGCTACGTAAATATGTAATAAACTAAGGTAAGTGTAATATAAAAATTAAAGTTATGGTCCAAAAACTAGTTTTTCATTTCAACATTTTTTCGAGCTATCCGCACGTGAGTGGTGTCGTTAGAAGCGCCTCGGCGAGGGCTACGTAAATATGTAATAAACTAAGGTAGGTGTAATATAAAAATTAAAGTTATGGTCCAAAAACTAGTTTTTCATTTCAACATTTTTTCGAGCTATCCGCACGTGAGTTGTGTCGTTAGAAGCGCCTCGGCGAGGGCTACGTAAATATGTAATAAACTAAGGTAGGTGTAATATAAAAATTAAAGTTATGGTCCAAAAACTAGTTTTTCATTTCAACATTTTTTCGAGCTATCCGCACGTGAGTGGTGTCGTTAGAAGCGCCTCAGCGAGGGCTACGTAAATATGTAATAAACTAAGGTAAGTGTAATATAAAAATTAAAGTTATGGTCCAAAAACTAGTTTTTCATTTCAACATTTTTTCGAGCTATCCGCACGTGAGTGGTGTCGTTAGAAGCGCCTCGGCGAGGGCTACGTAAATATGTAATAAACTAAGGTAGGTGTAATATAAAAATTAAAGTTATGGTCCAAAAACTAGTTTTTCATTTCAACATTTTTTCGAGCTATCCGCACGTGAGTGGTGTCGTTAGAAGCGCCTCGGCGAGGGCTACGTAAATATGTAATAAACTAAGGTAAGTGTAATATAAAAATTAAAGTTATGGTCCAAAAACTAGTTTTTCATTTCAACATTTTTTCGAGCTATCCGCACGTGAGTGGTGTCGTTAGAAGCGCCTCGGCGAGGGCTACGTAAATATGTAATAAACTAAGGTAGGTGTAATATAAAAATTAAAGTTATGGTCCAAAAACTAGTTTTTCATTTCAACATTTTTTCGAGCTATCCGCACGTGAGTTGTGTCGTTTGAAGCGCCTCGGCGAGGGCTACGTAAATATGTAATAAACTAAGGTAGGTGTAATATAAAAATTAAAGTTATGGTCCAAAAACTAGTTTTTCATTTCAACATTTTTTCGAGCTATCCGCACGTGAGTGGTGTCGTTAGAAGCGCCTCGGCGAGGGCTACGTAAATATGTAATAAACTAAGGTAGGTGTAATATAAAAATTAAAGTTATGGTCCAAAAACTAGTTTTTCATTTCAACATTTTTTCGAGCTATCCGCACGTGAGTGGTGTCGTTAGAAGCGCCTCGGCGAGGGCTACGTAAATATGTAATAAACTAAGGTAAGTGTAATATAATAATTAAAGTTATGGTCCAAAAACTAGTTTTTCATTTCAACATTTTTTCGAGCTATCCGCACGTGAGTGGTGTCGTTAGAAGCGCCTCGGCGAGGGCTACGTAAATATGTAATAAACTAAGGTAGGTGTAATATAAAAATTAAAGTTATGGTCCAAAAACTAGTTTTTCATTTCAACATTTTTTCGAGCTATCCGCACGTGAGTGGTGTCGTTAGAAGCGCCTCGGCGAGGGCTACGTAAATATGTAATAAACTAAGGTAAGTGTAATATAAAAATTAAAGTTATGGTCCAAAAACTAGTTTTTCATTTCAACATTTTTTCGAGCTATCCGCACGTGAGTGGTGTCGTTAGAAGCGCCTCGGCGAGGGCTACGTAAATATGTAATAAACTAAGGTAGGTGTAATATAAAAATTAAAGTTATGGTCCAAAAACTAGTTTTTCATTTCAACATTTTTTCGAGCTATCCGCACGTGAGTGGTGTCGTTAGAAGCGCCTCGGCGAGGGCTACGTAAATATGTAATAAACTAAGGTAGGTGTAATATAAAAATTAAAGTTATGGTCCAAAAACTAGTTTTTCATTTCAACATTTTTTCGAGCTATCCACACGTGAGTGGTGTCGTTAGAAGCGCCTCGGCGAGGGCTACGTAAATATGTAATAAACTAAGGTAAGTGTAATATAAAAATTAAAGTTATGGTCCAAAAACTAGTTTTTCATTTCAACATTTTTTCGAGCTATCCGCACGTGAGTGGTGTCGTTAGAAGCGCCTCGGCGAGGGCTACGTAAATATGTAATAAACTAAGGTAAGTGTAATATAAAAATTAAAGTTATGGTCCAAAAACTAGTTTTTCATTTCAACATTTTTTCGAGCTATCCGCACGTGAGTGGTGTCGTTAGAAGCGCCTCGGCGAGGGCTACGTAAATATGTAATAAACTAAGGTAGTAGTTCAGTCAATAAATCACCCAAAAGGGGTTGTAGAGTGCGTGAGCAAGGCCCTAAGCAATTACTTCATAAAATTGTTCAGGGTGCTTAGAGAGTTAACATACTAAAAGTCCCGACATCTAGGGGGTGAGGCGGAGTGGGGGGAGGGGGTTAAAGTTCCCATTTTTCAGTTTTTCGCTAATATCTTTTAAACGGTGCGTCATGGAGATAAGAAGTCTTCTACGCAATGAAAGCTTATAAAATTATGTACAACTTTTACCTTATACACTTTTTCACATTCCTACCGATTTTCGAACTACACGTTCCGGAAAAGTGAAAATTGAAAAAAAACCTACTTGAATTGAACACTACCTCTTGTATACTACTTCCTTCACGTTATTTGGGGATAAAAAGTATCTTATATCTTAAATCAACTCCTACTATATCAATTTACTAAATTTTATCCAAATCTGTACAGCCGTTGGGATATCAAAACTTTTATCTACACTTGTCTTATACACTTTTTCCAAATTTTCACCAGTGTTCGAGTATTAGTGTGATGTGACAAGCATTACCGAATATTAAATATGAGCTAGTATATAAATTAGGTATTTTATTTATAACATAAGCTGGGAGTACCTCCAAGCGGTGAAGGCGGTAACAGTTTGAGATCTCGTTTTCTACCAGTGGTAATGGAGCAGAAGCGGGTCGTAACTTTTCATTCCATATTTCCCGTCGTAGAAAACGAGATCTCACTGGCTAAAACTCCCATAATCATCCATGCCTTGGGGTTATATTATTGTTGTCGTTTATGATTCAACCTTTTTGGCATAGTAGCCTACCCGGTAACGCAGGGGAGCAGCCGGAACAGTTCTTTGCTTTGTAATCGTCATTAGTTACGCAATTGGATTATCCATTTTAACTGAATGTACTATTCTTCTTCTGCTCAAAAGCGTTCTGGTTTCTTCTTTTACATTATGTGCGCATAATAAACAATTAGTCATGAAGTCGAATTGGGGAGCTGAAGACCTGAGCTGAGACGGGACTGCCTCTTCTTGACATGTAGATGCAACACTTACATATTTTTAACTGTATCGGCTCGTGTGTAGGTTTTACGACAATTAGTGTGAATTAAAACGGATGTCAAGGCGCGGAAAATTTGGTGCTTATCATCGTTCCGATCTTTACTAGCTTTGATAAGGCCGAGTATTCCTTTTTGTTTCTTTAACGATGCCTTTAACGATGTCCTTATCACACACAGGACACTTATTATTATTAGCACTCATGATGGATAATCCAATTGCGTAACTAATGACGATTACAAAGCAAAGAACTGTTCTGGCTGCTCCCCTGCGTTACCGGGTAGGCTACTATGCCAAAGAGGTTGAATCATAAACGACAACAATAACATAACCCCAAGGCATGGATGATTATGGGAGTTTTAGCCAGTGAGATCTCGTTTTCTACGACGGGAAATATGGAATGAAAAGTTACGACCCGCTTCTGCTCCATTACCACTGGTAGAAAACGAGATCTCAAACTGTTACCGCCTTCACCGCTTGGAGGTACTCCCAGCTTATGTTATAAATAAAATACCTAATTTATATACTAGCTCATATTTAATATTCGGTAATGCTTGTCACATCACACTAATACTCGAACACTGGTGAAAATTTGGAAAAAGTGTATAAGACAAGTGTAGATAAAAGTTTTGATATCCCAACGGCTGTACAGATTTGGATAAAATTTAGTAAATTGATATAGTAGGAGTTGATTTAAGATATAAGATACTTTTTATCCCCAAATAACGTGAAGGAAGTAGTATACAAGAGGTAGTGTTCAATTCAAGTAGTTTTTTTTTTCAATTTTCTCTTTTCCGGAACGTGTAGTTCGAAAATAGGTAGGAATATGAAAAAATGTATAATGTAAAAGTTGTACATAATTTTATAGGCTTTCATTGCGTAGAAGACTTCTTATCTCCATGACGCACCGTTTAAAAGATATTAGCGAAAAACTGAAAAATGGGAACTTTAACTCCCTCCCCCCACTCCGCCTCACCCCCTAGATGTCGGGACTTTTAGTATGTTAACTCTCTAAGCACCCTGAACAATTTTCTGAAGTAATTGCTTAGGGCCTAACTCACGCACTCTACAATGTCTTTGTTGGATGGACTATAGGTGTAATATAAAAATTAAAGTTATGGTCCAAAAACTAGTTTTTCATTTCAACATTTTTTCGAGCTATCCGCACGTGAGTTGTGTCGTTAGAAGCGCCTCGGCGAGGGCTACGTAAATATGTAATAAACTAAGGTAGGTGTAATATAAAAATTAAAGTTATGGTCCAAAAACTAGTTTTTCATTTCAACATTTTTTCGAGCTATCCGCACGTGAGTGGTGTCGTTAGAAGCGCCTCGGCGAGGGCTACGTAAATATGTAATAAACTAAGGTAGGTGTAATATAAAAATTAAAGTTATGGTCCAAAAACTAGTTTTTCATTTCAACATTTTTTCGAGCTATCCGCACGTGAGTGGTGTCGTTAGAAGCGCCTCGGCGAGGGCTACGTAAATATGTAATAAACTAAGGTAGGTGTAATATAAAAATTAAAGTTATGGTCCAAAAACTAGTTTTTCATTTCAAAATTTTTTCGAGCTATCCGCACGTGAGTGGTGTCGTTAGAAGCGCCTCGGCGAGGGCTACGTAAATATGTAATAAACTAAGGTAAGTGTAATATAAAAATTAAAGTTATGGTCCAAAAACTAGTTTTTCATTTCAACATTTTTTCGAGCTATCCGCACGTGAGTGGTGTCGTTAGAAGCGCCTCGGCGAGGGCTACGTAAATATGTAATAAACTAAGGTAAGTGTAATATAAAAATTAAAGTTATGGTCCAAAAACTAGTTTTTCATTTCAACATTTTTTCGAGCTAACCGCACGTGAGTGGTGTCGTTAGAAGCGCCTCGGCGAAGGCTACGTAAATATGTAATAAACTAAGGTAGGTGTAATATAAAAATTAAAGTTATGGTCCAAAAACTAGTTTTTCATTTCAACAGTTTTTCGAGCTATCCGCACGTGAGTGGTGTCGTTAGAAGCGCCTCGGCGAGGGCTACGTAAATATGTAATAAACTAAGGTAGGTGTAATATAAAAATTAAAGTTATGGTCCAAAAACTAGTTTTTCATTTCAACATTTTTTCGAGCTATCCGCACGTGAGTGGTGTCGTTAGAAGCGCCTCGGCGAGGGCTACGTAAATATGTAATAAACTAAGGTAAGTGTAATATAAAAATTAAAGTTATGGTCCAAAAACTAGTTTTTCATTTCAACATTTTTTCGAGCTATCCGCACGTGAGTGGTGTCGTTAGAAGCGCCGCGGCGAGGGCTACGTAAATATGTAATAAACTAAGGTAGGTGTAATATAAAAATTAAAGTTATGGTCCAAAAACTAGTTTTTCATTTCAACATTTTTTCGAGCTATCCGCACGTGAGTGGTGTCGTTAAAAGCGCCTCGGCGAGGGCTACGTAAATATGTAATAAACTAAGGTAAGTGTAATATAAAAATTAAAGTTATGGTCCAAAAACTAGTTTTTCATTTCAACATTTTTTCGAGCTATCCGCACGTGAGTGGTGTCGTTAGAAGCGCCTCGGCGAGGGCTACGTAAATGATGATGTGTGTCCGACCGGTTTCGGCCATGGCGACCACTTCGACTCCTAGTCTGTATTTTGGCGCTCATGCGCCCGAAGATGGCTAATGTAGCCTATCTTCGCAGAGAAACTCCGTGCACATTGAGGGCACGTAAGTACGCCGTCCTGATAGTGGTAGGAAATAACAGCAGGTGGGCGGGCTTTTACCCGGTCGCGTTTAGTGTCAAGGTCAACTTTACGTTGATCCTCGAAATCGCTTACATGATTGTTCACCACTCTGCGCCATTTTGATCGCTGTGCTGCCAAGCACTCCCATTGAGAGGGTTCGATGTTGCATCTCTTCATATGTCGCTTTTGGACATCCTTATACCGGAGGAGTTGTCCTCCATGCTTACGCTTGCCCTCCTCCAGTTCAGAGTAGAAGATGCGCTTCGCCACTCTTTCATCCAACATACGCGATACGTGACCGCACCATCGAAGTTGCCGACGTATTAAATAGGCCTCAATGCCACCAACATTGGCTCGTCGCAAGACTTCGGTATTACGCACTTGGTCGGACCATTTGATCTTCATGATGGAACGGAGGCATTTTAGGTGGAATCGATCAAGAGTGCGTATATGGTGACGATACAAACACCACGTCTCGGAGGAATATAAGAGGTTTGGCAGGACAATTGCCATATAAACAGAGACCTTGGTGGCCAACTTAAGGTCATGCGAGCTAAAGACCTTGGAACACAGCTTACCAAATGCTGCAGCTGCAGCACCGATCCTGCTATTGATCTCTGCATCAAGGTCACACTTAGATGTTACAGTGCTCCCCAGGTAGCGAAATTTATCAACCTGCTTAAACACATCCTCGCCAAGCTTTATGGTCAGTGACTCATGACCGTGAGTGCCTAGAGACATCACCTCTGTCTTATTGACACTGATCTTCAAGCCGAACTTACGGCAGGCTTGGTGGAAAACGGACATCAGCTGTTGCAGGCCATCTGGAGATTCAGCTAAAAAGCACAAATCATCAGCATACATGATCTCAGAGATCAGTGCATACGAAACTTTGGTACGAGCCTTAAGTCTAGCTAAGTTAAAAAGATTGCCATCAGTGCGGAAGCGGATGCGGATTCCTTGGGGAACTGTTTGTAAGACCTCTCCAACCACCACCGCAAAGTATAGAGCGAACAGAGTAGGTGCTAAAACGCAGCCTTGCTTCACTCCACATGTAACGGGGAAAAATTCTGACTGTGCACCGTCTACAGCGATACAACATTTCATGTCGTCATGCAGTAGTCTAAGAAGCCTTACAAACTTTTCCGTGCAACCGAGCTTTCCTAGCACCACCCAAAGAGCTTCACGAGGCACGCTGTCGAAAGCTTTCTCCAAGTCGACAAAGCAGAGGTACAGCTGACGTCCCTGTTCTCTACTCTTTTCTTGTATTTGGCGTACGGAGAAAATCGCTTCGCACGTACCTCGGTCAGGTCGGAAGCCAAATTGGGTTTCCGGCAGAATCCTTTCCGATAAGTCCTTTAGGCGGTTCAGAAGAATTCTGGCAAAGACCTTCCCAGGGGCCGAAAGGAGTGAAATACCACGGTAAGAGTTGCAGTCAGATCGGTCGCCTTTGTTCTTGTATAGAGCACTAATTCGCGATATTCTAAAAATATCAGGAACGCGCTCTTCCTCCCACATACGCACAAAAAGTCTCCACATCGACGAGTGCAACTCGTCTCCGCCATACTTAATCAGCTCTCCCGGTATAAGGTCAATACCAGCCGCCCGTTTGTTTTGTTGCTGTCTGATGGCAGTAACAACTTCGTCACGTAGTAGGGGCACGTCCAGCTCAATGGCAATAGGGAGTTGAGGCATTAAACTAATACTATGAAGATCAGCTGATCGATCTACATTAAGCAGGGTATTAAAATGCTCTGCCCAGCGTTTTAGTACATCCTCCCTGCTCGTCAATAGATGCCTACCGTCTAGAGACCTTAAAGGAACCTTTGACCGGTAGGATGTACCAATCAGTCTACGCATCTCACTATAAAATTTCCCAAGCTGGTTTGTGTCATTGAGCCATTGCATGTGACTAGCTTTCTCCTGCCACCACTTGGTTTTTATTTGTCGAGACAGCTTACGCAATTCTTGGTCACTAGCTTTGACCGCCGCAACGCTTCCTCTTCGCCTTGTATACTGTTGCAGTAGGTCTCGATGTTTGTCAAGTGCTGCCTGCAGAACTTCATCATTTTCATCAAACCAGTCTTCATTGCGACGGCATTTATTGCCCAGTGCAGTTGAAGCGGTTTCCATTATGTGAATTGTTAAATTTCTCCAAGCAGCATCAACGTTGCCTACCTCGTTAGCAGGTGACAGATTTCCAGATAAGGAGTCAGCAAATTTCTCCCTCACCTCAGGATTTTTCAGCTTTTCCACGTCTAAATACGCAAGCTTTTTTATCGTAGATCTACGTGGGTGACGAGGACGGAGTCGCAGCTTAGTAACTATAAGTCGGTGGTCAGACCAACAGTGCGCACCTCGCATAACGCGGGTTATCTGCACTTGGCTGAAGTCTCTTTGCCTCACAATCGCATAGTCGATCAAATGCCAGTGTTTGGATCTTGGGTGCATCCATGTCGTCTTATACTTGGCGGCAAGTCTAAACATGGTGTTCGTAATTGCCAATCCGTATTGAGCACAAAGACTGAGCAGCAACTGACCATTACTGTTCATGCTGCCAACTCCATGTCTACCCAGAACTCCAGGCCAAGCCTCATAGTCCCGACCAACCCTGGCATTGAAATCACCCAGCAATAGTACCTGCTCTCGGTCATTTATGCGGTCGAGGCAGAGGGTCACTTCTTGGTAGAATTTGTCCTTGACGTCATCAGATTTGTCTAACGTAGGCGCATAGACACTGATGACATTAAGGTAATTGTCTTTGTCCAGGTGAAGACGCAGTGTGGTAACGCGGTCGGATATGTGTACAGGGTACTCCTCCAGTCGCTTTACTAAGTGACTCTTGATGGCAAAGCCTACACCTGACCGCCGAGTTTCGGAGGCAGCTGTACCTTTCCAAAAGAAAGTGTATCCACCACCTGCTTCCACCAGCTCTCCTTCATCGGCAAGATGTGTTTCGCTTAGGGCGGCCACATCCACGTTATAGCGATGAAGTTCCCGAGCTACAATGGCGGTCTTACGTTCAGGACAGGCGTTACCATCTCTATCAAGAAGCGTTCGTACGTTCCACGCGCCAAAAGTCATTGCAGATGTTTTATCGTAAAATTTATGATACCTTCGACCACGTATTAAAGTGATGCGATGGCAGCCGCGGTAACTGCCATCTATCGAGTTGGGACAAACATTTTTTCAGGGCACCTTTTCTAGCCCCCTCCTCGGCTGAGCGAGGAAAGCAGTGCCTCCTTAAACAGGGCTGCTTTGTCATCCCGGGTGCTGCCGAAACCGCGCTGTCGTCCCAAAAGTGCAGCGCAGAAACGACCACGGCATGTACTCACACCCCCGAGACCGCCTATGTGCAGATATCAGACAAAGCTTAGTTGCATCTGTCTAAGCCTCTCTACTTCTATCCATCGCCACAGGACTTACTCAATCGGAGTCCATTAACGGGAGCGGTCAAATACGCAGGATATATTAGGGTGCACAAGCGTTCGCGCAAACGTAGGCGCACACACTCGTCCTTCCCTTCCTTAGTTCAGTGGAACGGACAACCGCTACGACTGAAGGAGGGGTTGGATGCTGTGTCTGACCGACAGTGACTATATGCCCTCCACTGTCGCCCTAGGCCATCCACCTTGCCTTGCTGACCCGCCGAGTCCGCCAAATCACATTGCATATCTGCGTTGTGTTGCCTTCCTCACCGGGCCAGACTTTGTGAGATGAGCGGGAGGGAGCCGCTGGGAATGGGTTCTGGATGGAGCAGGAAGTGTGGAGTAGGATGGGTGGGATACCATAGCCACGGATAATTGGACTGTGGACTAAGGTAGCTCTGGGAAGGCGGGGTCGCGTGCCCGTGCACTTAGTTGCCCAAGTGCCCCATGCCAACACTACTAAATATGTAATAAACTAAGGTAGGTGTAATATAAAAATTAAAGTTATGGTCCAAAAACTAGTTTTTCATTTCAACATTTTTTCGAGCTATCCGCACGTGAGTGGTGTCGTTAGAAGCGCCTCGGCGAGGGCTACGTAAATATGTAATAAACTAAGGTAAGTGTAATATAAAAATTAAAGTTATGGTCCAAAAACTAGTTTTTCATTTCAACATTTTTTCGAGCTATCCGCACGTGAGTGGTGTCGTTAGAAGCGCCTCGGCGAGGGCTACGTAAATATGTAATAAACTAAGGTAGGTGTAATATAAAAATTAAAGTTATGGTCCAAAAACTAGTTTTTCATTTCAACATTTTTTCGAGCTATCCGCACGTGAGTGGTGTCGTTAGAAGCGCCTCGGCGAGGGCTACGTAAATATGTAATAAACTAAGGTAAGTGTAATATAAAAATTAAAGTTATGGTCCAAAAACTAGTTTTTCATTTCAACATTTTTTCGAGCTATCCGCACGTGAGTGGTGTCGTTAGAAGCGCCTCGGCGAAGGCTACGTAAATATGTAATAAACTAAGGTAGGTGTAATATAAAAATTAAAGTTATGGTCCAAAAACTAGTTTTTCATTTCAACATTTTTTCGAGCTATCCGCACGTGAGTTGTGTCGTTAGAAGCGCCTCGGCGAGGGCTACGTAAATATGTAATAAACTAAGGTAGGTGTAATATAAAAATTAAAGTTATGGTCCAAAAACTAGTTTTTCATTTCAACATTTTTTCGAGCTATCCGCACGTGAGTGGTGTCGTTAGAAGCGCCTCGGCGAGGGCTACGTAAATATGTAATAAACTAAGGTAAGTGTAATATAAAAATTAAAGTTATGGTCCAAAAACTAGTTTTTCATTTCAACATTTTTTCGAGCTATCCGCACGTGAGTGGTGTCGTTAGAAGCGCCTCGGCGAGGGCTACGTAAATATGTAATAAACTAAGGTAGGTGTAATATAAAAATTAAAGTTATGGTCCAAAAACTAGTTTTTCATTTCAACATTTTTTCGAGCTATCCGCACGTGAGTGGTGTCGTTAGAAGCGCCTCGGCGAGGGCTACGTAAATATGTAATAAACTAAAGTAAGTGTAATATAAAAATTAAAGTTATGGTCCAAAAACTAGTTTTTCATTTCAACATTTTTTCGAGCTATCCGCACGTGAGTGGTGTCGTTAGAAGCGCCTCGGCGAGGGCTACGTAAATATGTAATAAACTAAGGTAGGTGTAATATAAAAATTAAAGTTATGGTCCAAAAACTAGTTTTTCATTTCAACATTTTTTCGAGCTATCCGCACGTGAGTTGTGTCGTTAGAAGCGCCTCGGCGAGGGCTACGTAAATATGTAATAAACTAAGGTAGGTGTAGGTAATATAAAAATTAAAGTTATGGTCCAAAAACTAGTTTTTCATTTCAACATTTTTTCGAGCTATCCGCACGTGAGTGGTGTCGTTAGAAGCGCCTCGGCGAGGGCTACGTAAATATGTAATAAACTAAGGTAGGTGTAATATAAAAATTAAAGTTATGGTCCAAAAACTAGTTTTTCATTTCAACATTTTTTCGAGCTATCCGCACGTGAGTGGTGTCGTTAGAAGCGCCTCGGCGAGGGCTACGTAAATATGTAATAAACTAAGGTAGGTGTAATATAAAAATTAAAGTTATGGTCCAAAAACTAGTTTTTCATTTCAACATTTTTTCGAGCTATCCGCACGTGAGTGGTGTCGTTAGAAGCGCCTCGGCGAGGGCTACGTAAATATGTAATAAACTAAGGTAAGTGTAATATAAAAATTAAAGTTATGGTCCAAAAACTAGTTTTTCATTTCAACATTTTTTCGAGCTATCCGCACGTGAGTGGTGTCGTTAGAAGCGCCTCGGCGAGGGCTACGTAAATATGTAATAAACTAAGGTAAGTGTAATATAAAAATTAAAGTTATGGTCCAAAAACTAGTTTTTCATTTCAACATTTTTTCGAGCTAACCGCACGTGAGTGGTGTCGTTAGAAGCGCCTCGGCGAAGGCTACGTAAATATGTAATAAACTAAGGTAGGTGTAATATAAAAATTAAAGTTATGGTCCAAAAACTAGTTTTTCATTTCAACATTTTTTCGAGCTATCCGCACGTGAGTGGTGTCGTTAGAAGCGCCTCGGCGAGGGCTACGTAAATATGTAATAAACTAAGGTAGGTGTAATATAAAAATTAAAGTTATGGTCCAAAAACTAGTTTTTCATTTCAACATTTTTTCGAGCTATCCGCACGTGAGTGGTGTCGTTAGAAGCGCCTCGGCGAGGGCTACGTAAATATGTAATAAACTAAGGTAAGTGTAATATAAAAATTAAAGTTATGGTCCAAAAACTAGTTTTTCATTTCAACATTTTTTCGAGCTATCCGCACGTGAGTGGTGTCGTTAGAAGCGCCGCGGCGAGGGCTACGTAAATATGTAATAAACTAAGGTAGGTGTAATATAAAAATTAAAGTTATGGTCCAAAAACTAGTTTTTCATTTCAACATTTTTTCGAGCTATCCGCACGTGAGTGGTGTCGTTAAAAGCGCCTCGGCGAGGGCTACGTAAATATGTAATAAACTAAGGTAAGTGTAATATAAAAATTAAAGTTATGGTCCAAAAACTAGTTTTTCATTTCAACATTTTTTCGAGCTATCCGCACGTGAGTGGTGTCGTTAGAAGCGCCTCGGCGAGGGCTACGTAAATATGTAATAAACTAAGGTAGGTGTAATATAAAAATTAAAGTTATGGTCCAAAAACTAGTTTTTCATTTCAACATTTTTTCGAGCTATCCGCACGTGAGTGGTGTCGTTAGAAGCGCCTCGGCGAGGGCTACGTAAATATGTAATAAACTAAGGTAAGTGTAATATAAAAATTAAAGTTATGGTCCAAAAACTAGTTTTTCATTTCAACATTTTTTCGAGCTATCCGCACGTGAGTGGTGTCGTTAGAAGCGCCTCGGCGAGGGCTACGTAAATATGTAATAAACTAAGGTAGGTGTAATATAAAAATTAAAGTTATGGTCCAAAAACTAGTTTTTCATTTCAACATTTTTTCGAGCTATCCGCACGTGAGTGGTGTCGTTAGAAGCGCCTCGGCGAGGGCTACGTAAATATGTAATAAACTAAGGTAAGTGTAATATAAAAATTAAAGTTATGGTCCAAAAACTAGTTTTTCATTTCAACATTTTTTCGAGCTATCCGCACGTGAGTGGTGTCGTTAGAAGCGCCTCGGCGAGGGCTACGTAAATATGTAATACACTAAGGTAGGTGTAATATAAAAATTAAAGTTATGGTCCAAAAACTAGTTTTTCATTTCAACATTTTTTCGAGCTATCCGCACGTGAGTGGTGTCGTTAGAAGCGCCTCGGCGAGGGCTACGTAAATATGTAATAAACTAAGGTAAATGTAATATAAAAATTAAAGTTATGGTCCAAAAACTAGTTTTTCATTTCAACATTTTTTCGAGCTATCCGCACGTGAGTGGTGTCGTTAGAAGCGCCTCGGCGAGGGCTACGTAAATATGTAATAAACTAAGGTAGGTGTAATATAAAAATTAAAGTTATGGTCCAAAAACTAGTTTTTCATTTCAACATTTTTTCGAGCTATCCGCACGTGAGTGGTGTCGTTAGAAGCGCCTCGGCGAGGGCTACGTAAATATGTAATAAACTAAGGTAGGTGTAATATAAAAATTAAAGTTATGGTCCAAAAACTAGTTTTTCATTTCAACATTTTTTCGAGCTATCCGCACGTGAGTGGTGTCGTTAGAAGCGCCTCGGCGAGGGCTACGTAAATATGTAATAAACTAAGGTAAGTGTAATATAAAAATTAAAGTTATGGTCCAAAAACTAGTTTTTCATTTCAACATTTTTTCGAGCTATCCGCACGTGAGTGGTGTCGTTAGAAGCGCCTCGGCGAGGGCTACGTAAATATGTAATAAACTAAGGTAGGTGTAATATAAAAATTAAAGTTATGGTCCAAAAACTAGTTTTTCATTTCAACATTTTTTCGAGCTATCCGCACGTGAGTGGTGTCGTTAGAAGCGCCGCGGCGAGGGCTACGTAAATATGTAATAAACTAAGGTAGGTGTAATATAAAAATTAAAGTTATGGTCCAAAAACTAGTTTTTCATTTCAACATTTTTTCGAGCTATCCGCACGTGAGTGGTGTCGTTAAAAGCGCCTCGGCGAGGGCTACGTAAATATGTAATAAACTAAGGTAAGTGTAATATAAAAATTAAAGTTATGGTCCAAAAACTAGTTTTTCATTTCAACATTTTTTCGAGCTATCCGCACGTGAGTGGTGTCGTTAGAAGCGCCTCGGCGAGGGCTACGTAAATATGTAATAAACTAAGGTAGGTGTAATATAAAAATTAAAGTTATGGTCCAAAAACTAGTTTTTCATTTCAACATTTTTTCGAGCTATCCGCACGTGAGTGGTGTCGTTAGAAGCGCCTCGGCGAGGGCTACGTAAATATGTAATAAACTAAGGTAGGTGTAATATAAAAATTAAAGTTATGGTCCAAAAACTAGTTTTTCATTTCAACATTTTTTCGAGCTATCCGCACGTGAGTGGTGTCGTTAGAAGCGCCTCGGCGAGGGCTACGTAAATATGTAATAAACTAAGGTAAGTGTAATATAAAAATTAAAGTTATGGTCCAAAAACTAGTTTTTCATTTCAACATTTTTTCGAGCTATCCGCACGTGAGTGGTGTCGTTAGAAGCGCCTCGGCGAGGGCTACGTAAATATGTAATAAACTAAGGTAGGTGTAATATAAAAATTAAAGTTATGGTCCAAAAACTAGTTTTTCATTTCAACATTTTTTCGAGCTATCCGCACGTGAGTGGTGTCGTTAGAAGCGCCGCGGCGAGGGCTACGTAAATATGTAATAAACTAAGGTAGGTGTAATATAAAAATTAAAGTTATGGTCCAAAAACTAGTTTTTCATTTCAACATTTTTTCGAGCTATCCGCACGTGAGTGGTGTCGTTAAAAGCGCCTCGGCGAGGGCTACGTAAATATGTAATAAACTAAGGTAAGTGTAATATAAAAATTAAAGTTATGGTCCAAAAACTAGTTTTTCATTTCAACATTTTTTCGAGCTATCCGCACGTGAGTGGTGT
The DNA here is from genome assembly GCA_905475315.1 of Autographa pulchrina. Taxonomy (NCBI): domain Eukaryota; kingdom Metazoa; phylum Arthropoda; class Insecta; order Lepidoptera; family Noctuidae; genus Autographa; species Autographa pulchrina. The sequence goes on along the minus strand of FR997766.1, from coordinate 14,716,225 downwards.
CGTTAGAAGCGCCTCGGCGAGGGCTACGTAAATATGTAATAAACTAAGGTAGGTGTAATATAAAAATTAAAGTTATGGTCCAAAAACTAGTTTTTCATTTCAACATTTTTTCGAGCTATCCGCACGTGAGTGGTGTCGTTAGAAGCGCCTCGGCGAGGGCTACGTAAATATGTAATAAACTAAGGTAAGTGTAATATAAAAATTAAAGTTATGGTCCAAAAACTAGTTTTTCATTTCAACATTTTTTCGAGCTATCCGCACGTGAGTGGTGTCGTTAGAAGCGCCTCGGCGAGGGCTACGTAAATATGTAATAAACTAAGGTAAGTGTAATATAAAAATTAAAGTTATGGTCCAAAAACTAGTTTTTCATTTCAACATTTTTTCGAGCTATCCGCACGTGAGTGGTGTCGTTAGAAGCGCCTCGGCGAAGGCTACGTAAATATGTAATAAACTAAGGTAGGTGTAATATAAAAATTAAAGTTATGGTCCAAAAACTAGTTTTTCATTTCAACATTTTTTCGAGCTATCCGCACGTGAGTTGTGTCGTTAGAAGCGCCTCGGCGAGGGCTACGTAAATATGTAATAAACTAAGGTAGGTGTAATATAAAAATTAAAGTTATGGTCCAAAAACTAGTTTTTCATTTCAACATTTTTTCGAGCTATCCGCACGTGAGTGGTGTCGTTAGAAGCGCCTCGGCGAGGGCTACGTAAATATGTAATAAACTAAGGTAAGTGTAATATAAAAATTAAAGTTATGGTCCAAAAACTAGTTTTTCATTTCAACATTTTTTCGAGCTATCCGCACGTGAGTGGTGTCGTTAGAAGCGCCTCGGCGAGGGCTACGTAAATATGTAATAAACTAAGGTAGGTGTAATATAAAAATTAAAGTTATGGTCCAAAAACTAGTTTTTCATTTCAACATTTTTTCGAGCTATCCGCACGTGAGTGGTGTCGTTAGAAGCGCCTCGGCGAGGGCTACGTAAATCTATATATATAAAAGAAAGTCGTGTTAGTTACACCATTTATAACTAAAGAACGGCTGGACCGATATGGCTGAAAATTGGTGGGGAGGTAGCTTAGAGCCAGGAGACGGACATAGGATACTTTTGTACATTTAAAAAAAAAAAAACAATTAGGTAGTAGGTAGGTAGGTAGTAGGTAGGTAGGTAGTAGGTAGGTAGGTAGTAGGTAGGTAGGTAGTAGGTAGGTAGGTAGTAGGTAGGTAGTAGGTAGGTAGTAGGTAGGTAGTAGGTAGGTAGTAGGTAGGTAGGTAGGTAGGTAGTAGGTAGGTAGGTAGTAGGTAGGTAGGTAGGTAGGTAGTAGGTAGGTAGGTAGTAGGTAGGTAGGTAGTAGGTAGGTAGGTAGTAGGTAGGTAGTAGGTAGGTAGTAGGTAGGTAGTAGGTAGGTAGGTAGTAGGTAGGTAGTAGGTAGGTAGTAGGTAGGTAGTAGGTAGGTAGTAGGTAGGTAGTAGGTAGGTAGTAGGTAGGTAGTAGGTAGGTAGTAGGTAGGTAGTAGGTAGGTAGTAGGTAGGTAGTAGGTAGGTAGTAGGTAGGTAGTAGGTAGGTAGTAGGTACGTAGTAGGTAGGTAGTAGGTAGGTAGTAGGTAGGTAGTAGGTAGGTAGTAGGTAGGTAGTAGGTAGGTAGTAGGTAGGTAGTAGGTAGGTAGTAGGTAGGTAGTAGGTAGGTAGTAGGTAGGTAGTAGGTAGGTAGTAGGTAGGTAGTAGGTAGGTAGTAGGTAGGTAGTAGGTAGGTAGTAGGTAGGTAGTAGGTAGGTAGTAGGTAGGTAGTAGGTAGGTAGTAGGTAGGTAGTAGGTAGGTAGTAGGTAGGTAGTAGGTAGGTAGTAGGTAGGTAGTAGGTAGGTAGTAGGTAGGTAGTAGGTAGGTAGTAGGTAGGTAGTAGGTAGGTAGTAGGTAGGTAGTAGGTAGGTAGTAGGTAGGTAGTAGGTAGGTAGTAGGTAGGTAGTAGGTAGGTAGGTAGTAGGTAGGTAAGGTAGGTAGGTAGGTAGTAGGTAGGTAGTAGTAGGTAGGTAGTAGGTAGGTAGTAGGTAGGTAGTAGGTAGGTAGTAGGTAGGTAGTAGGTAGGTAGTAGGTAGGTAGTAGGTAGGTAGTAGGTAGGTAGTAGGTAGGTAGTAGGTAGGTAGTAGGTAGTAGTAGGTAGTAGGTAGGTAGTAGGTAGGTAGTAGGTAGGTAGTAGGTAGGTAGTAGGTAGGTAGTAGGTAGGTAGTAGGTAGGTAGTAGGTAGGTAGTAGGTAGGTAGTAGGTAGGTAGTAGGTAGGTAGTAGGTAGGTAGTAGGTAGGTAGTAGGTAGGTAGTAGGTACTGCAACGCATGCCGGGTACAGCTAGTATGTAATAAACTAAAGTAAGTGTAATATAAAAATTAAAGTTATGGTCCAAAAACTAGTTTTTCATTTCAACATTTTTTCGAGCTATCCGCACGTGAGTGGTGTCGTTAGAAGCGCCTCGGCGAGGGCTACGTAAATATGTAATAAACTAAGGTAGGTGTAATATAAAAATTAAAGTTATGGTCCAAAAACTAGTTTTTCATTTCAACATTTTTTCGAGCTATCCGCACGTGAGTTGTGTCGTTAGAAGCGCCTCGGCGAGGGCTACGTAAATATGTAATAAACTAAGGTAGGTGTAGGTAATATAAAAATTAAAGTTATGGTCCAAAAACTAGTTTTTCATTTCAACATTTTTTCGAGCTATCCGCACGTGAGTGGTGTCGTTAGAAGCGCCTCGGCGAGGGCTACGTAAATATGTAATAAACTAAGGTAGGTGTAATATAAAAATTAAAGTTATGGTCCAAAAACTAGTTTTTCATTTCAACATTTTTTCGAGCTATCCGCACGTGAGTGGTGTCGTTAGAAGCGCCTCGGCGAGGGCTACGTAAATATGTAATAAACTAAGGTAGGTGTAATATAAAAATTAAAGTTATGGTCCAAAAACTAGTTTTTCATTTCAACATTTTTTCGAGCTATCCGCACGTGAGTGGTGTCGTTAGAAGCGCCTCGGCGAGGGCTACGTAAATATGTAATAAACTAAGGTAAGTGTAATATAAAAATTAAAGTTATGGTCCAAAAACTAGTTTTTCATTTCAACATTTTTTCGAGCTATCCGCACGTGAGTGGTGTCGTTAGAAGCGCCTCGGCGAGGGCTACGTAAATATGTAATAAACTAAGGTAAGTGTAATATAAAAATTAAAGTTATGGTCCAAAAACTAGTTTTTCATTTCAACATTTTTTCGAGCTAACCGCACGTGAGTGGTGTCGTTAGAAGCGCCTCGGCGAAGGCTACGTAAATATGTAATAAACTAAGGTAGGTGTAATATAAAAATTAAAGTTATGGTCCAAAAACTAGTTTTTCATTTCAACATTTTTTCGAGCTATCCGCACGTGAGTGGTGTCGTTAGAAGCGCCTCGGCGAGGGCTACGTAAATATGTAATAAACTAAGGTAGGTGTAATATAAAAATTAAAGTTATGGTCCAAAAACTAGTTTTTCATTTCAACATTTTTTCGAGCTATCCGCACGTGAGTGGTGTCGTTAGAAGCGCCTCGGCGAGGGCTACGTAAATATGTAATAAACTAAGGTAAGTGTAATATAAAAATTAAAGTTATGGTCCAAAAACTAGTTTTTCATTTCAACATTTTTTCGAGCTATCCGCACGTGAGTGGTGTCGTTAGAAGCGCCGCGGCGAGGGCTACGTAAATATGTAATAAACTAAGGTAGGTGTAATATAAAAATTAAAGTTATGGTCCAAAAACTAGTTTTTCATTTCAACATTTTTTCGAGCTATCCGCACGTGAGTGGTGTCGTTAAAAGCGCCTCGGCGAGGGCTACGTAAATATGTAATAAACTAAGGTAAGTGTAATATAAAAATTAAAGTTATGGTCCAAAAACTAGTTTTTCATTTCAACATTTTTTCGAGCTATCCGCACGTGAGTGGTGTCGTTAGAAGCGCCTCGGCGAGGGCTACGTAAATATGTAATAAACTAAGGTAGGTGTAATATAAAAATTAAAGTTATGGTCCAAAAACTAGTTTTTCATTTCAACATTTTTTCGAGCTATCCGCACGTGAGTGGTGTCGTTAGAAGCGCCTCGGCGAGGGCTACGTAAATATGTAATAAACTAAGGTAAGTGTAATATAAAAATTAAAGTTATGGTCCAAAAACTAGTTTTTCATTTCAACATTTTTTCGAGCTATCCGCACGTGAGTGGTGTCGTTAGAAGCGCCTCGGCGAGGGCTACGTAAATATGTAATAAACTAAGGTAGGTGTAATATAAAAATTAAAGTTATGGTCCAAAAACTAGTTTTTCATTTCAACATTTTTTCGAGCTATCCGCACGTGAGTGGTGTCGTTAGAAGCGCCTCGGCGAGGGCTACGTAAATATGTAATAAACTAAGGTAGGTGTAATATAAAAATTAAAGTTATGGTCCAAAAACTAGTTTTTCATTTCAACATTTTTTCGAGCTATCCGCACGTGAGTGGTGTCGTTAGAAGCGCCTCGGCGAGGGCTACGTAAATATGTAATAAACTAAGGTAAGTGTAATATAAAAATTAAAGTTATGGTCCAAAAACTAGTTTTTCATTTCAACATTTTTTCGAGCTATCCGCACGTGAGTGGTGTCGTTAGAAGCGCCTCGGCGAGGGCTACGTAAATATGTAATAAACTAAGGTAGGTGTAATATAAAAATTAAAGTTATGGTCCAAAAACTAGTTTTTCATTTCAACATTTTTTCGAGCTATCCGCACGTGAGTGGTGTCGTTAGAAGCACCTCGGCGAGGGCTACGTAAATATGTAATAAACTAAGGTAAGTGTAATATAAAAATTAAAGTTATGGTCCAAAAACTAGTTTTTCATTTCAACATTTTTTCGAGCTATCCGCACGTGAGTGGTGTCGTTAGAAGCGCCTCGGCGAGGGCTACGTAAATATGTAATAAACTAAGGTAAGTGTAATATAAAAATTAAAGTTATGGTCCAAAAACTAGTTTTTCATTTCAACATTTTTTCGAGCTATCCGCACGTGAGTGGTGTCGTTAGAAGCGCCTCGGCGAGGGCTACGTAAATATGTAATAAACTAAGGTAAGTGTAATATAAAAATTAAAGTTATGGTCCAAAAACTAGTTTTTCATTTCAACATTTTTTCGAGCTATCCGCACGTGAGTGGTGTCGTTAGAAGCGCCTCGGCGAAGGCTACGTAAATATGTAATAAACTAAGGTAGGTGTAATATAAAAATTAAAGTTATGGTCCAAAAACTAGTTTTTCATTTCAACATTTTTTCGAGCTATCCGCACGTGAGTGGTGTCGTTAGAAGCGCCTCGGCGAGGGCTACGTAAATATGTAATAAACTAAGGTAGGTGTAATATAAAAATTAAAGTTATGGTCCAAAAACTAGTTTTTCATTTCAACATTTTTTCGAGCTATCCGCACGTGAGTGGTGTCGTTAGAAGCGCCTCGGCGAGGGCTACGTAAATATGTAATAAACTAAGGTAAGTGTAATATAAAAATTAAAGTTATGGTCCAAAAACTAGTTTTTCATTTCAACATTTTTTCGAGCTATCCGCACGTGAGTGGTGTCGTTAGAAGCGCCTCGGCGAGGGCTACGTAAATATGTAATAAACTAAGGTAAGTGTAATATAAAAATTAAAGTTATGGTCCAAAAACTAGTTTTTCATTTCAACATTTTTTCGAGCTATCCGCACGTGAGTGGTGTCGTTAGAAGCGCCTCGGCGAGGGCTACGTAAATATGTAATAAACTAAGGTAAGTGTAATATAAAAATTAAAGTTATGGTCCAAAAACTAGTTTTTCATTTCAACATTTTTTCGAGCTATCCGCACGTGAGTGGTGTCGTTAGAAGCGCCTCGGCGAGGGCTACGTAAATATGTAATAAACTAAGGTAGGTGTAATATAAAAATTAAAGTTATGGTCCAAAAACTAGTTTTTCATTTCAACATTTTTTCGAGCTATCCGCACGTGAGTGGTGTCGTTAGAAGCGCCTCGGCGAGGGCTACGTAAATATGTAATAAACTAAGGTAAGTGTAATATAAAAATTAAAGTTATGGTCCAAAAACTAGTTTTTCAAATCAACATTTTTTCGAGCTATCCGCACGTGAGTGGTGTCGTTAGAAGCGCCTCGGCGAGGGCTACGTAAATATGTAATAAACTAAGGTAGGTGTAATATAAAAATTAAAGTTATGGTCCAAAAACTAGTTTTTCATTTCAACATTTTTTCGAGCTATCCGCACGTGAGTGGTGTCGTTAGAAGCGCCTCGGCGAGGGCTACGTAAATATGTAATAAACTAAGGTAGGTGTAATATAAAAATTAAAGTTATGGTCCAAAAACTAGTTTTTCATTTCAACATTTTTTCGAGCTATCCGCACGTGAGTGGTGTCGTTAGAAGCGCCTCGGCGAGGGCTACGTAAATATGTAATAAACTAAGGTAAGTGTAATATAAAAATTAAAGTTATGGTCCAAAAACTAGTTTTTCATTTCAACATTTTTTCGAGCTATCCGCACGTGAGTGGTGTCGTTAGAAGCGCCTCGGCGAAGGCTACGTAAATATGTAATAAACTAAGGTAGGTGTAATATAAAAATTAAAGTTATGGTCCAAAAACTAGTTTTTCATTTCAACATTTTTTCGAGCTATCCGCACGTGAGTGGTGTCGTTAGAAGCGCCTCGGCGAGGGCTACGTAAATATGTAATAAACTAAGGTAGGTGTAATATAAAAATTAAAGTTATGGTCCAAAAACTAGTTTTTCATTTCAACATTTTTTCGAGATATCCGCACGTGAGTGGTGTCGTTAGAAGCGCCTCGGCGAGGGCTACGTAAATATGTAATAAACTAAGGTAAGTGTAATATAAAAATTAAAGTTATGGTCCAAAAACTAGTTTTTCATTTCAACATTTTTTCGAGCTATCCGCACGTGAGTGGTGTCGTTAGAAGCGCCTCGGCGAGGGCTACGTAAATATGTAATAAACTAAGGTAGGTGTAATATAAAAATTAAAGTTATGGTCCAAAAACTAGTTTTTCATTTCAACATTTTTTCGAGCTATCCGCACGTGAGTGGTGTCGTTAGAAGCGCCTCGGCGAGGGCTACGTAAATATGTAATAAACTAAGGTAGGTGTAATATAAAAATTAAAGTTATGGTCCAAAAACTAGTTTTTCATTTCAACATTTTTTCGAGCTATCCGCACGTGAGTGGTGTCGTTAGAAGCGCCTCGGCGAGGGCTACGTAAATATGTAATAAACTAAGGTAAGTGTAATATAAAAATTAAAGTTATGGTCCAAAAACTAGTTTTTCATTTCAACATTTTTTCGAGCTATCCGCACGTGAGTGGTGTCGTTAGAAGCGCCTCGGCGAGGGCTACGTAAATATGTAATAAACTAAGGTAGGTGTAATATAAAAATTAAAGTTATGGTCCAAAAACTAGTTTTTCATTTCAACATTTTTTCGAGCTATCCGCACGTGAGTGGTGTCGTTAGAAGCGCCTCGGCGAGGGCTACGTAAATATGTAATAAACTAAGGTAGGTGTAATATAAAAATTAAAGTTATGGTCCAAAAACTAGTTTTTCATTTCAACATTTTTTCGAGCTATCCGCACGTGAGTGGTGTCGTTAGAAGCGCCTCGGCGAGGGCTACGTAAATATGTAATAAACTAAGGTAAGTGTAATATAAAAATTAAAGTTATGGTCCAAAAACTAGTTTTTCATTTCAACATTTTTTCGAGCTATCCGCACGTGAGTGGTGTCGTTAGAAGCGCCTCGGCGAGGGCTACGTAAATATGTAATAAACTAAGGTAGGTGTAATATAAAAATTAAAGTTATGGTCCAAAAACTAGTTTTTCATTTCAACATTTTTTCGAGCTATCCGCACGTGAGTGGTGTCGTTAGAAGCGCCTCGGCGAGGGCTACGTAAATATGTAATAAACTAAGGTAGGTGTAATATAAAAATTAAAGTTATGGTCCAAAAACTAGTTTTTCATTTCAACATTTTTTCGAGCTATCCGCACGTGAGTGGTGTCGTTAGAAGCGCCTCGGCGAGGGCTACGTAAATATGTAATAAACTAAGGTAGGTGTAATATAAAAATTAAAGTTATGGTCCAAAAACTAGTTTTTCATTTCAACATTTTTTCGAGCTATCCGCACGTGAGTGGTGTCGTTAGAAGCGCCTCGGCGAGGGCTACGTAAATATGTAATAAACTAAGGTAGGTGTAATATAAAAATTAAAGTTATGGTCCAAAAACTAGTTTTTCATTTCAACATTTTTTCGAGCTATCCGCACGTGAGTGGTGTCGTTAGAAGCGCCTCGGCGAGGGCTACGTAAATATGTAATAAACTAAGGTAGGTGTAATATAAAAATTAAAGTTATGGTCCAAAAACTAGTTTTTCATTTCAACATTTTTTCGAGCTATCCGCACGTGAGTTGTGTCGTTAGAAGCGCCTCGGCGAGGGCTACGTAAATATGTAATAAACTAAGGTAGGTGTAATATAAAAATTAAAGTTATGGTCCAAAAACTAGTTTTTCATTTCAACATTTTTTCGAGCTATCCGCAAGTGAGTGGTGTCGTTAGAAGCGCCTCGGCGAGGGCTACGTAAATATGTAATAAACTAAGGTAAGTGTAATATAAAAATTAAAGTTATGGTCCAAAAACTAGTTTTTCATTTCAACATTTTTTCGAGCTATCCGCACGTGAGTGGTGTCGTTAGAAGCGCCTCGGCGAGGGCTACGTAAATATGTAATAAACTAAGGTAGGTGTAATATAAAAATTAAAGTTATGGTCCAAAAACTAGTTTTTCATTTCAACATTTTTTCGAGCTATCCGCACGTGAGTGGTGTCGTTAGAAGCGCCTCGGCGAGGGCTACGTAAATATGTAATAAACTAAGGTAAGTGTAATATAAAAATTAAAGTTATGGTCCAAAAACTAGTTTTTCATTTCAACATTTTTTCGAGCTATCCGCACGTGAGTGGTGTCGTTAGAAGCGCCTCGGCGAGGGCTACGTAAATATGTAATAAACTAAGGTAGGTGTAATATAAAAATTAAAGTTATGGTCCAAAAACTAGTTTTTCATTTCAACATTTTTTCGAGCTATCCGCACGTGAGTGGTGTCGTTAGAAGCGCCTCGGCGAGGGCTACGTAAATATGTAATAAACTAAGGTAAGTGTAATATAAAAATTAAAGTTATGGTCCAAAAACTAGTTTTTCATTTCAACATTTTTTCGAGCTATCCGCACGTGAGTGGTGTCGTTAGAAGCGCCTCGGCGAGGGCTACGTAAATATGTAATAAACTAAGGTAGGTGTAATATAAAAATTAAAGTTATGGTCCAAAAACTAGTTTTGCATTTCAACATTTTTTCGAGCTATCCGCACGTGAGTGGTGTCGTTAGAAGCGCCTCGGCGAGGGCTACGTAAATATGTAATAAACTAAGGTAGGTGTAATATAAAAATTAAAGTTATGGTCCAAAAACTAGTTTTTCATTTCAACATTTTTTCGAGCTATCCGCACGTGAGTGGTGTCGTTAGAAGCGCCTCGGCGAGGGCTACGTAAATATGTAATAAACTAAGGTAAGTGTAATATAAAAATTAAAGTTATGGTCCAAAAACTAGTTTTTCATTTCAACATTTTTTCGAGCTATCCGCACGTGAGTGGTGTCGTTAGAAGCGCCTCGGCGAGGGCTACGTAAATATGTAATAAACTAAGGTAAGTGTAATATAAAAATTAAAGTTATGGTCCAAAAACTAGTTTTTCATTTCAACATTTTTTCGAGCTATCCGCACGTGAGTGGTGTCGTTAGAAGCGCCTCGGCGAGGGCTACGTAAATATGTAATAAACTAAGGTAAGTGTAATATAAAAATTAAAGTTATGGTCCAAAAACTAGTTTTTCATTTCAACATTTTTTCGAGCTATCCGCACGTGAGTGGTGTCGTTAGAAGCGCCTCGGCGAGGGCTACGTAAATATGTAATAAACTAAGGTAGGTGTAATATAAAAATTAAAGTTATGGTCCAAAAACTAGTTTTTCATTTCAACATTTTTTCGAGCTATCCGCACGTGAGTGGTGTCGTTAGAAGCGCCTCGGCGAGGGCTACGTAAATATGTAATAAACTAAGGTAGGTGTAATATAAAAATTAAAGTTATGGCCCAAAAACTAGTTTTTCATTTCAACATTTTTTCGAGCTATCCGCACGTGAGTGGTGTCGTTAGAAGCGCCTCGGCGAGGGCTACGTAAATATGTAATAAACTAAGGTAGGTGTAATATAAAAATTAAAGTTATGGTCCAAAAACTAGTTTTTCATTTCAACATTTTTTCGAGCTATCCGCAAGTGAATGGTGTCGTTAGAAGCGCCTCGGCGAGGGCTACGTAAATATGTAATAAACTAAGGTAAGTGTAATATAAAAATTAAAGTTATGGTCCAAAAACTAGTTTTTCATTTCAACATTTTTTCGAGCTATCCGCACGTGAGTGGTGTCGTTAGAAGCGCCTCGGCGAGGGCTACGTAAATATGTAATAAACTAAGGTAGGTGTAATATAAAAATTAAAGTTATGGTCCAAAAACTAGTTTTTCATTTCAACATTTTTTCGAGCTATCCGCAAGTGAGTGGTGTCGTTAGAAGCGCCTCGGCGAGGGCTACGTAAATATGTAATAAACTAAGGTAAGTGTAATATAAAAATTAAAGTTATGGTCCAAAAACTAGTTTTTCATTTCAACATTTTTTCGAGCTATCCGCACGTGAGTGGTGTCGTTAGAAGCGCCTCGGCGAGGGCTACGTAAATATGTAATAAACTAAGGTAGGTGTAATATAAAAATTAAAGTTATGGGCCAAAAACTAGTTTTTCATTTCAACATTTTTTCGAGCTATCCGCACGTGAGTGGTGTCGTTAGAAGCGCCTCGGCGAGGGCTACGTAAATATGTAATAAACTAAGGTAGGTGTAATATAAAAATTAAAGTTATGGTCCAAAAACTAGTTTTTCATTTCAACATTTTTTCGAGCTATCCGCACGTGAGTGGTGTCGTTAGAAGCGCCTCGGCGAGGGCTACGTAAATATGTAATAAACTAAGGTAAGTGTAATATAAAAATTAAAGTTATGGTCCAAAAACTAGTTTTTCATTTCAACATTTTTTCGAGCTATCCGCACGTGAGTGGTGTCGTTAGAAGCGCCTCGGCGAGGGCTACGTAAATATGTAATAAACTAAGGTAGGTGTAATATAAAAATTAAAGTTATGGTCCAAAAACTAGTTTTTCATTTCAACATTTTTTCGAGCTATCCGCACGTGAGTGGTGTCGTTAGAAGCGCCTCGGCGAGGGCTACGTAAATATGTAATAAACTAAGGTAGGTGTAATATAAAAATTAAAGTTATGGCCCAAAAACTAGTTTTTCATTTCAACATTTTTTCGAGCTATCCGCACGTGAGTTGTGTCGTTAGAAGCGCCTCGGCGAGGGCTACGTAAATATGTAATAAACTAAGGTAGGTGTAATATAAAAATTAAAGTTATGGTCCAAAAACTAGTTTTTCATTTCAACATTTTTTCGAGCTATCCGCAAGTGAATGGTGTCGTTAGAAGCGCCTCGGCGAGGGCTACGTAAATATGTAATAAACTAAGGTAAGTGTAATATAAAAATTAAAGTTATGGTCCAAAAACTAGTTTTTCATTTCAACATTTTTTCGAGCTATCCGCACGTGAGTGGTGTCGTTAGAAGCGCCTCGGCGAGGGCTACGTAAATATGTAATAAACTAAGGTAGGTGTAATATAAAAATTAAAGTTATGGTCCAAAAACTAGTTTTTCATTTCAACATTTTTTCGAGCTATCCGCAAGTGAGTGGTGTCGTTAGAAGCGCCTCGGCGAGGGCTACGTAAATATGTAATAAACTAAGGTAAGTGTAATATAAAAATTAAAGTTATGGTCCAAAAACTAGTTTTTCATTTCAACATTTTTTCGAGCTATCCGCACGTGAGTGGTGTCGTTAGAAGCGCCTCGGCGAGGGCTACGTAAATATGTAATAAACTAAGGTAGGTGTAATATAAAAATTTAAGTTATGGGCCAAAAACTAGTTTTTCATTTCAACATTTTTTCGAGCTATCCGCACGTGAGTGGTGTCGTTAGAAGCGCCTCGGCGAGGGCTACGTAAATATGTAATAAACTAAGGTAAGTGTAATATAAAAATTAAAGTTATGGTCCAAAAACTAGTTTTTCATTTCAACATTTTTTCGAGCTATCCGCACGTGAGTGGTGTCGTTAGAAGCGCCTCGGCGAGGGCTACGTAAATATGTAATAAACTAAGGTAAGTGTAATATAAAAATTAAAGTTATGGTCCAAAAACTAGTTTTTCATTTCAACATTTTTTCGAGCTATCCGCACGTGAGTGGTGTCGTTAGAAGCGCCTCGGCGAGGGCTACGTAAATATGTAATAAACTAAGGTAGGTGTAATATAAAAATTAAAGTTATGGTCCAAAAACTAGTTTTTCATTTCAACATTTTTTCGAGCTATCCGCACGTGAGTGGTGTCGTTAGAAGCGCCTCGGCGAGGGCTACGTAAATATGTAATAAACTAAGGTAAGTGTAATATAAAAATTAAAGTTATGGTCCAAAAACTAGTTTTTCATTTCAACATTTTTTCGAGCTATCCGCACGTGAGTGGTGTCGTTAGAAGCGCCTCGGCGAGGGCTACGTAAATATGTAATAAACTAAGGTAGGTGTAATATAAAAATTAAAGTTATGGTCCAAAAACTAGTTTTTCATTTCAACATTTTTTCGAGCTATCCGCACGTGAGTGGTGTCGTTAGAAGCGCCTCGGCGAGGGCTACGTAAATATGTAATAAACTAAGGTAGGTGTAATATAAAAATTAAAGTTATGGCCCAAAAACTAGTTTTTCATTTCAACATTTTTTCGAGCTATCCGCACGTGAGTTGTGTCGTTAGAAGCGCCTCGGCGAGGGCTACGTAAATATGTAATAAACTAAGGTAGGTGTAATATAAAAATTAAAGTTATGGTCCAAAAACTAGTTTTTCATTTCAACATTTTTTCGAGCTATCCGCAAGTGAGTGGTGTCGTTAGAAGCGCCTCGGCGAGGGCTACGTAAATATGTAATAAACTAAGGTAAGTGTAATATAAAAATTAAAGTTATGGTCCAAAAACTAGTTTTTCATTTCAACATTTTTTCGAGCTATCCGCACGTGAGTGGTGTCGTTAGAAGCGCCTCGGCGAGGGCTACGTAAATATGTAATAAACTAAGGTAGGTGTAATATAAAAATTAAAGTTATGGTCCAAAAACTAGTTTTTCATTTCAACATTTTTTCGAGCTATCCGCACGTGAGTGGTGTCGTTAGAAGCGCCTCGGCGAGGGCTACGTAAATATGTAATAAACTAAGGTAGGTGTAATATAAAAATTAAAGTTATGGCCCAAAAACTAGTTTTTCATTTCAACATTTTTTCGAGCTATCCGCACGTGAGTTGTGTCGTTAGAAGCGCCTCGGCGAGGGCTACGTAAATATGTAATAAACTAAGGTAGGTGTAATATAAAAATTAAAGTTATGGTCCAAAAACTAGTTTTTCATTTCAACATTTTTTCGAGCTATCCGCAAGTGAGTGGTGTCGTTAGAAGCGCCTCGGCGAGGGCTACGTAAATATGTAATAAACTAAGGTAAGTGTAATATAAAAATTAAAGTTATGGTCCAAAAACTAGTTTTTCATTTCAACATTTTTTCGAGCTATCCGCACGTGAGTGGTGTCGTTAGAAGCGCCTCGGCGAGGGCTACGTAAATATGTAATAAACTAAGGTAGGTGTAATATAAAAATTAAAGTTATGGTCCAAAAACTAGTTTTTCATTTCAACATTTTTTCGAGCTATCCGCAAGTGAGTGGTGTCGTTAGAAGCGCCTCGGCGAGGGCTACGTAAATATGTAATAAACTAAGGTAAGTGTAATATAAAAATTAAAGTTATGGTCCAAAAACTAGTTTTTCATTTCAACATTTTTTCGAGCTATCCGCACGTGAGTGGTGTCGTTAGAAGCGCCTCGGCGAGGGCTACGTAAATATGTAATAAACTAAGGTAGGTGTAATATAAAAATTAAAGTTATGGTCCAAAAACTAGTTTTTCATTTCAACATTTTTTCGAGCTATCCGCACGTGAGTGGTGTCGTTAGAAGCGCCTCGGTGAGGGCTACGTAAATATGTAATAAACTAAGGTAAGTGTAATATAAAAATTAAAGTTATGGTCCAAAAACTAGTTTTTCATTTCAACATTTTTTCGAGCTATCCGCACGTGAGTGGTGTCGTTAGAAGCGCCTCGGCGAGGGCTACGTAAATATGTAATAAACTAAGGTAAGTGTAATATAAAAATTAAAGTTATGGTCCAAAAACTAGTTTTTCATTTCAACATTTTTTCGAGCTATCCGCACGTGAGTGGTGTCGTTAGAAGCGCCTCGGCGAGGGCTACGTAAATATGTAATAAACTAAGGTAGGTGTAATATAAAAATTAAAGTTATGGTCCAAAAACTAGTTTTTCATTTCAACATTTTTTCGAGCTATCCGCACGTGAGTGGTGTCGTTAGAAGCGCCTCGGCGAGGGCTACGTAAATATGTAATAAACTAAGGTAGGTGTAATATAAAAATTAAAGTTATGGTCCAAAAACTAGTTTTTCATTTCAACATTTTTTCGAGCTATCCGCACGTGAGTGGTGTCGTTAGAAGCGCCTCGGCGAGGGCTACGTAAATATGTAATAAACTAAGGTAAGTGTAATATAAAAATTAAAGTTATGGTCCAAAAACTAGTTTTTCATTTCAACATTTTTTCGAGCTATCCGCACGTGAGTGGTGTCGTTAGAAGCGCCTCGGCGAGGGCTACGTAAATATGTAATAAACTAAGGTAGGTGTAATATAAAAATTAAAGTTATGGTCCAAAAACTAGTTTTTCATTTCAACATTTTTTCGAGCTATCCGCACGTGAGTGGTGTCGTTAGAAGCGCCTCGGCGAGGGCTACGTAAATATGTAATAAACTAAGGTAGGTGTAATATAAAAATTAAAGTTATGGCCCAAAAACTAGTTTTTCATTTCAACATTTTTTCGAGCTATCCGCACGTGAGTTGTGTCGTTAGAAGCGCCTCGGCGAGGGCTACGTAAATATGTAATAAACTAAGGTAGGTGTAATATAAAAATTAAAGTTATGGTCCAAAAACTAGTTTTTCATTTCAACATTTTTTCGAGCTATCCGCAAGTGAGTGGTGTCGTTAGAAGCGCCTCGGCGAGGGCTACGTAAATATGTAATAAACTAAGGTAAGTGTAATATAAAAATTAAAGTTATGGTCCAAAAACTAGTTTTTCATTTCAACATTTTTTCGAGCTATCCGCACGTGAGTGGTGTCGTTAGAAGCGCCTCGGCGAGGGCTACGTAAATATGTAATAAACTAAGGTAGGTGTAATATAAAAATTAAAGTTATGGTCCAAAAACTAGTTTTTCATTTCAACATTTTTTCGAGCTATCCGCACGTGAGTGGTGTCGTTAGAAGCGCCTCGGCGAGGGCTACGTAAATATGTAATAAACTAAGGTAAGTGTAATATAAAAATTAAAGTTATGGTCCAAAAACTAGTTTTTCATTTCAACATTTTTTCGAGCTATCCGCACGTGAGTGGTGTCGTTAGAAGCGCCTCGGCGAGGGCTACGTAAATATGTAATAAACTAGGGTAAGTGTAATATAAAAATTAAAGTTATGGTCCAAAAACTAGTTTTTCATTTCAACATTTTTTCGAGCTATCCGCACGTGAGTGGTGTCGTTAGAAGCGCCTCGGCGAGGGCTACGTAAATATGTAATAAACTAAGGTAGGTGTAATATAAAAATTAAAGTTATGGTCCAAAAACTAGTTTTTCATTTCAACATTTTTTCGAGCTATCCGCACGTGAGTGGTGTCGTTAGAAGCGCCTCGGCGAGGGCTACGTAAATATGTAATAAACTAAGGTAAGTGTAATATAAAAATTAAAGTTATGGTCCAAAAACTAGTTTTTCATTTCAACATTTTTTCGAGCTATCCGCACGTGAGTGGTGTCGTTAGAAGCGCCTCGGCGAGGGCTACGTAAATATGTAATAAACTAAGGTAGGTGTAATATAAAAATTAAAGTTATGGTCCAAAAACTAGTTTTTCATTTCAACATTTTTTCGAGCTATCCGCACGTGAGTGGTGTCGTTAGAAGCGCCTCGGCGAGGGCTACGTAAATATGTAATAAACTAAGGTAGGTGTAATATAAAAATTAAAGTTATGGCCCAAAAACTAGTTTTTCATTTCAACATTTTTTCGAGCTATCCGCACGTGAGTTGTGTCGTTAGAAGCGCCTCGGCGAGGGCTACGTAAATATGTAATAAACTAAGGTAGGTGTAATATAAAAATTAAAGTTATGGTCCAAAAACTAGTTTTTCATTTCAACATTTTTTCGAGCTATCCGCAAGTGAGTGGTGTCGTTAGAAGCGCCTCGGCGAGGGCTACGTAAATATGTAATAAACTAAGGTAAGTGTAATATAAAAATTAAAGTTATGGTCCAAAAACTAGTTTTTCATTTCAACATTTTTTCGAGCTATCCGCACGTGAGTGGTGTCGTTAGAAGCGCCTCGGCGAGGGCTACGTAAATATGTAATAAACTAAGGTAGGTGTAATATAAAAATTAAAGTTATGGTCCAAAAACTAGTTTTTCATTTCAACATTTTTTCGAGCTATCCGCACGTGAGTGGTGTCGTTAGAAGCGCCTCGGCGAGGGCTACGTAAATATGTAATAAACTAAGGTAGGTGTAATATAAAAATTAAAGTTATGGCCCAAAAACTAGTTTTTCATTTCAACATTTTTTCGAGCTATCCGCACGTGAGTTGTGTCGTTAGAAGCGCCTCGGCGAGGGCTACGTAAATATGTAATAAACTAAGGTAGGTGTAATATAAAAATTAAAGTTATGGTCCAAAAACTAGTTTTTCATTTCAACATTTTTTCGAGCTATCCGCAAGTGAGTGGTGTCGTTAGAAGCGCCTCGGCGAGGGCTACGTAAATATGTAATAAACTAAGGTAAGTGTAATATAAAAATTAAAGTTATGGTCCAAAAACTAGTTTTTCATTTCAACATTTTTTCGAGCTATCCGCACGTGAGTGGTGTCGTTAGAAGCGCCTCGGCGAGGGCTACGTAAATATGTAATAAACTAAGGTAGGTGTAATATAAAAATTAAAGTTATGGTCCAAAAACTAGTTTTTCATTTCAACATTTTTTCGAGCTATCCGCAAGTGAGTGGTGTCGTTAGAAGCGCCTCGGCGAGGGCTACGTAAATATGTAATAAACTAAGGTAAGTGTAATATAAAAATTAAAGTTATGGTCCAAAAACTAGGTTTTCATTTCAACATTTTTTCGAGCTATCCGCACGTGAGTGGTGTCGTTAGAAGCGCCTCGGCGAGGGCTACGTAAATATGTAATAAACTAAGGTAGGTGTAATATAAAAATTAAAGTTATGGTCCAAAAACTAGTTTTTCATTTCAACATTTTTTCGAGCTATCCGCACGTGAGTGGTGTCGTTAGAAGCGCCTCGGCGAGGGCTACGTAAATATGTAATAAACTAAGGTAAGTGTAATATAAAAATTAAAGTTATGGTCCAAAAACTAGTTTTTCATTTCAACATTTTTTCGAGCTATCCGCACGTGAGTGGTGTCGTTAGAAGCGCCTCGGCGAGGGCTACGTAAATATGTAATAAACTAAGGTAAGTGTAATATAAAAATTAAAGTTATGGTCCAAAAACTAGTTTTTCATTTCAACATTTTTTCGAGCTATCCGCACGTGAGTGGTGTCGTTAGAAGCGCCTCGGCGAGGGCTACGTAAATATGTAATAAACTAAGGTAGGTGTAATATAAAAATTAAAGTTATGGTCCAAAAACTAGTTTTTCATTTCAACATTTTTTCGAGCTATCCGCACGTGAGTGGTGTCGTTAGAAGCGCCTCGGCGAGGGCTACGTAAATATGTAATAAACTAAGGTAGGTGTAATATAAAAATTAAAGTTATGGTCCAAAAACTAGTTTTTCATTTCAACATTTTTTCGAGCTATCCGCACGTGAGTGGTGTCGTTAGAAGCGCCTCGGCGAGGGCTACGTAAATATGTAATAAACTAAGGTAGGTGTAATATAAAAATTAAAGTTATGGTCCAAAAACTAGTTTTTCATTTCAACATTTTTTCGAGCTATCCGCACGTGAGTGGTGTCGTTAGAAGCGCCTCGGCGAGGGCTACGTAAATATGTAATAAACTAAGGTAAGTGTAATATAAAAATTAAAGTTATGGTCCAAAAACTAGTTTTTCATTTCAACATTTTTTCGAGCTATCCGCACGTGAGTGGTGTCGTTAGAAGCGCCTCGGCGAGGGCTACGTAAATATGTAATAAACTAAGGTAGGTGTAATATAAAAATTAAAGTTATGGTCCAAAAACTAGTTTTTCATTTCAACATTTTTTCGAGCTATCCGCACGTGAGTGGTGTCGTTAGAAGCGCCTCGGCAAGGGCTACGTAAATATGTAATAAACTAAGGTAGGTGTAATATAAAAATTAAAGTTATGGTCCAAAAACTAGTTTTTCATTTCAACATTTTTTCGAGCTATCCGCACGTGAGTGGTGTCGTTTGAAGCGCCTCGGCGAGGGCTACGTAAATATGTAATAAACTAAGGTAGGTGTAATATAAAAATTAAAGTTATGGTCCAAAAACTAGTTTTTCATTTCAACATTTTTTCGAGCTATCCGCACGTGAGTGGTGTCGTTAGAAGCGCCTCGGCGAGGGCTACGTAAATATGTAATAAACTAAGGTAGGTGTAATATAAAAATTAAAGTTATGGTCCAAAAACTAGTTTTTCATTTCAACATTTTTTCGAGCTATCCGCACGTGAGTGGTGTCGTTAGAAGCGCCTCGGCGAGGGCTACGTAAATATGTAATAAACTAAGGTAAGTGTAATATAAAAATTAAAGTTATGGTCCAAAAACTAGTTTTTCATTTCAACATTTTTTCGAGCTATCCGCACGTGAGTGGTGTCGTTAGAAGCGCCTCGGCGAGGGCTACGTAAATTTGTAATAAACTAAGGTAAGTGTAATATAAAAATTAAAGTTATGGTCCAAAAACTAGTTTTTCATTTCAACATTTTTTCGAGCTAACCGCACGTGAGTGGTGTCGTTAGAAGCGCCTCGGCGAGGGCTACGTAAATATGTAATAAACTAAGGTAAGTGTAATATAAAAATTAAAGTTATGGTCCAAAAACTAGTTTTTCATTTCAACATTTTTTCGAGCTATCCGCACGTGAGTGGTGTCGTTAGAAGCGCCTCGGCGAGGGCTACGTAAATATGTAATAAACTAAGGTAGGTGTAATATAAAAATTAAAGTTATGGTCCAAAAACTAGTTTTTCATTTCAACATTTTTTCGAGCTATCCGCACGTGAGTGGTGTCGTTAGAAGCGCCTCGGCGAGGGCTACGTAAATATGTAATAAACTAAGGTAAGTGTAATATAAAAATTAAAGTTATGGTCCAAAAACTAGTTTTTCATTTCAACATTTTTTCGAGCTATCCGCACGTGAGTGGTGTCGTTAGAAGCGCCGCGGCGAGGGCTACGTAAATATGTAATAAACTAAGGTAGGTGTAATATAAAAATTAAAGTTATGGTCCAAAAACTAGTTTTTCATTTCAACATTTTTTCGAGCTATCCGCACGTGAGTGGTGTCGTTAGAAGCGCCTCGGCGAGGGCTACGTAAATATGTAATAAACTAAGGTAAGTGTAATATAAAAATTAAAGTTATGGTCCAAAAACTAGTTTTTCATTTCAACATTTTTTCGAGCTATCCGCACGTGAGTGGTGTCGTTAGAAGCGCCTCGGCGAGGGCTACGTAAATATGTAATAAACTAAGGTAGGTGTAATATAAAAATTAAAGTTATGGTCCAAAAACTAGTTTTTCATTTCAACATTTTTTCGAGCTATCCGCACGTGAGTGGTGTCGTTAGAAGCGCCTCGGCAAGGGCTACGTAAATATGTAATAAACTAAGGTAGGTGTAATATAAAAATTAAAGTTATGGTCCAAAAACTAGTTTTTCATTTCAACATTTTTTCGAGCTATCCGCACGTGAGTGGTGTCGTTAGAAGCGCCTCGGCGAGGGCTACGTAAATATGTAATAAACTAAGGTAGGTGTAATATAAAAATTAAAGTTATGGTCCAAAAACTAGTTTTTCATTTCAACATTTTTTCGAGCTATCCGCACGTGAGTGGTGTCGTTAGAAGCGCCTCGGCGAGGGCTACGTAAATATGTAATAAACTAAGGTAGGTGTAATATAAAAATTAAAGTTATGGTCCAAAAACTAGTTTTTCATTTCAACATTTTTTCGAGCTATCCGCAAGTGAGTGGTGTCGTTAGAAGCGCCTCGGCGAGGGCTACGTAAATATGTAATAAACTAAGGTAAGTGTAATATAAAAATTAAAGTTATGGTCCAAAAACTAGTTTTTCATTTCAACGTTTTTTCGAGCTATCCGCACGTGAGTGGTGTCGTTAGAAGCGCCTCGGCGAGGGCTACGTAAATATGTAATAAACTAAGGTAGGTGTAATATAAAAATTAAAGTTATGGTCCAAAAACTAGTTTTTCATTTCAACATTTTTTCGAGCTATCCGCACGTGAGTGGTGTCGTTAGAAGCGCCTCGGCGAGGGCTACGTAAATATGTAATAAACTAAGGTAAGTGTAATATAAAAATTAAAGTTATGGTCCAAAAACTAGTTTTTCATTTCAACATTTTTTCGAGCTATCCGCACGTGAGTGGTGTCGTTAGAAGCGCCTCGGCGAGGGCTACGTAAATATGTAATAAACTAAGGTAGGTGTAATATAAAAATTAAAGTTATGGTCCAAAAACTAGTTTTTCATTTCAACATTTTTTCGAGCTATCCGCACGTGAGTGGTGTCGTTAGAAGCGCCTCGGCGAGGGCTACGTAAATATGTAATAAACTAAGGTAAGTGTAATATAAAAATTAAAGTTATGGTCCAAAAACTAGTTTTTCATTTCAACATTTTTTCGAGCTATCCGCACGTGAGTGGTGTCGTTAGAAGCGCCTCGGCGAGGGCTACGTAAATATGTAATAAACTAAGGTAAGTGTAATATAAAAATTAAAGTTATGGTCCAAAAACTAGTTTTTCATTTCAACATTTTTTCGAGCTATCCGCACGTGAGTGGTGTCGTTAGAAGCGCCTCGGCGAGGGCTACGTAAATATGTAATAAACTAAGGTAGGTGTAATATAAAAATTAAAGTTATGGTCCAAAAACTAGTTTTTCATTTCAACATTTTTTCGAGCTATCCGCACGTGAGTGGTGTCGTTAGAAGCGCCTCGGCGAGGGCTACGTAAATATGTAATAAACTAAGGTAGGTGTAATATAAAAATTAAAGTTATGGTCCAAAAACTAGTTTTTCATTTCAACATTTTTTCGAGCTATCCGCACGTGAGTGGTGTCGTTAGAAGCGCCTCGGCGAGGGCTACGTAAATATGTAATAAACTAAGGTAGGTGTAATATAAAAATTAAAGTTATGGTCCAAAAACTAGTTTTTCATTTCAACATTTTTTCGAGCTATCCGCACGTGAGTGGTGTCGTTAGAAGCGCCTCGGCGAGGGCTACGTAAATATGTAATAAACTAAGGTAAGTGTAATATAAAAATTAAAGTTATGGTCCAAAAACTAGTTTTTCATTTCAACATTTTTTCGAGCTATCCGCACGTGAGTGGTGTCGTTAGAAGCGCCTCGGCGAGGGCTACGTAAATATGTAATAAACTAAGGTAGGTGTAATATAAAAATTAAAGTTATGGTCCAAAAACTAGTTTTTCATTTCAACATTTTTTCGAGCTATCCGCACGTGAGTGGTGTCGTTAGAAGCGCCTCGGCGAGGGCTACGTAAATATGTAATAAACTAAGGTAAGTGTAATATAAAAATTAAAGTTATGGTCCAAAAACTAGTTTTTCATTTCAACATTTTTTCGAGCTATCCGCACGTGAGTGGTGTCGTTAGAAGCGCCTCGGCGAGGGCTACGTAAATATGTAATAAACTAAGGTAGGTGTAATATAAAAATTAAAGTTATGGTCCAAAAACTAGTTTTTCATTTCAACATTTTTTCGAGCTATCCGCACGTGAGTGGTGTCGTTAGAAGCGCCTCGGCGAGGGCTACGTAAATATGTAATAAACTAAGGTAAGTGTAATATAAAAATTAAAGTTATGGTCCAAAAACTAGTTTTTCATTTCAACATTTTTTCGAGCTATCCGCACGTGAGTGGTGTCGTTAGAAGCGCCTCGGCGAGGGCTACGTAAATATGTAATAAACTAAGGTAGGTGTAATATAAAAATTAAAGTTATGGTCCAAAAACTAGTTTTTCATTTCAACATTTTTTCGAGCTATCCGCACGTGAGTGGTGTCGTTAGAAGCGCCTCGGCAAGGGCTACGTAAATATGTAATAAACTAAGGTAGGTGTAATATAAAAATTAAAGTTATGGTCCAAAAACTAGTTTTTCATTTCAACATTTTTTCGAGCTATCCGCACGTGAGTGGTGTCGTTTGAAGCGCCTCGGCGAGGGCTACGTAAATATGTAATAAACTAAGGTAGGTGTAATATAAAAATTAAAGTTATGGTCCAAAAACTAGTTTTTCATTTCAACATTTTTTCGAGCTATCCGCACGTGAGTGGTGTCGTTAGAAGCGCCTCGGCGAGGGCTACGTAAATATGTAATAAACTAAGGTAGGTGTAATATAAAAATTAAAGTTATGGTCCAAAAACTAGTTTTTCATTTCAACATTTTTTCGAGCTATCCGCACGTGAGTGGTGTCGTTAGAAGCGCCTCGGCGAGGGCTACGTAAATATGTAATAAACTAAGGTAAGTGTAATATAAAAATTAAAGTTATGGTCCAAAAACTAGTTTTTCATTTCAACATTTTTTCGAGCTATCCGCACGTGAGTGGTGTCGTTAGAAGCGCCTCGGCGAGGGCTACGTAAATATGTAATAAACTAAGGTAGGTGTAATATAAAAATTAAAGTTATGGTCCAAAAACTAGTTTTGCATTTCAACATTTTTTCGAGCTATCCGCACGTGAGTGGTGTCGTTAGAAGCGCCTCGGCGAGGGCTACGTAAATATGTAATAAACTAAGGTAGGTGTAATATAAAAATTAAAGTTATGGTCCAAAAACTAGTTTTTCATTTCAACATTTTTTCGAGCTATCCGCACGTGAGTGGTGTCGTTAGAAGCGCCTCGGCGAGGGCTACGTAAATATGTAATAAACTAAGGTAAGTGTAATATAAAAATTAAAGTTATGGTCCAAAAACTAGTTTTTCATTTCAACATTTTTTCGAGCTATCCGCACGTGAGTGGTGTCGTTAGAAGCGCCTCGGCGAGGGCTACGTAAATATGTAATAAACTAAGGTAAGTGTAATATAAAAATTAAAGTTATGGTCCAAAAACTAGTTTTTCATTTCAACATTTTTTCGAGCTATCCGCACGTGAGTGGTGTCGTTAGAAGCGCCTCGGCGAGGGCTACGTAAATATGTAATAAACTAAGGTAAGTGTAATATAAAAATTAAAGTTATGGTCCAAAAACTAGTTTTTCATTTCAACATTTTTTCGAGCTATCCGCACGTGAGTGGTGTCGTTAGAAGCGCCTCGGCGAGGGCTACGTAAATATGTAATAAACTAAGGTAGGTGTAATATAAAAATTAAAGTTATGGTCCAAAAACTAGTTTTTCATTTCAACATTTTTTCGAGCTATCCGCACGTGAGTGGTGTCGTTAGAAGCGCCTCGGCGAGGGCTACGTAAATATGTAATAAACTAAGGTAGGTGTAATATAAAAATTAAAGTTATGGCCCAAAAACTAGTTTTTCATTTCAACATTTTTTCGAGCTATCCGCACGTGAGTGGTGTCGTTAGAAGCGCCTCGGCGAGGGCTACGTAAATATGTAATAAACTAAGGTAGGTGTAATATAAAAATTAAAGTTATGGTCCAAAAACTAGTTTTTCATTTCAACATTTTTTCGAGCTATCCGCAAGTGAGTGGTGTCGTTAGAAGCGCCTCGGCGAGGGCTACGTAAATATGTAATAAACTAAGGTAAGTGTAATATAAAAATTAAAGTTATGGTCCAAAAACTAGTTTTTCATTTCAACATTTTTTCGAGCTATCCGCACGTGAGTGGTGTCGTTAGAAGCGCCTCGGCGAGGGCTACGTAAATATGTAATAAACTAAGGTAGGTGTAATATAAAAATTAAAGTTATGGTCCAAAAACTAGTTTTTCATTTCAACATTTTTTCGAGCTATCCGCAAGTGAGTGGTGTCGTTAGAAGCGCCTCGGCGAGGGCTACGTAAATATGTAATAAACTAAGGTAAGTGTAATATAAAAATTAAAGTTATGGTCCAAAAACTAGTTTTTCATTTCAACATTTTTTCGAGCTATCCGCACGTGAGTGGTGTCGTTAGAAGCGCCTCGGCGAGGGCTACGTAAATATGTAATAAACTAAGGTAGGTGTAATATAAAAATTTAAGTTATGGTCCAAAAACTAGTTTTTCATTTCAACATTTTTTCGAGCTATCCGCACGTGAGTGGTGTCGTTAGAAGCGCCTCGGCGAGGGCTACGTAAATATGTAATAAACTAAGGTAAGTGTAATATAAAAATTAAAGTTATGGTCCAAAAACTAGTTTTTCATTTCAACATTTTTTCGAGCTATCCGCACGTGAGTGGTGTCGTTAGAAGCGCCTCGGCGAGGGCTACGTAAATATGTAATAAACTAAGGTAAGTGTAATATAAAAATTAAAGTTATGGTCCAAAAACTAGTTTTTCATTTCAACATTTTTTCGAGCTATCCGCACGTGAGTGGTGTCGTTAGAAGCGCCTCGGCGAGGGCTACGTAAATATGTAATAAACTAAGGTAGGTGTAATATAAAAATTAAAGTTATGGTCCAAAAACTAGTTTTTCATTTCAACATTTTTTCGAGCTATCCGCACGTGAGTGGTGTCGTTAGAAGCGCCTCGGCGAGGGCTACGTAAATATGTAATAAACTAAGGTAAGTGTAATATAAAAATTAAAGTTATGGTCCAAAAACTAGTTTTTCATTTCAACATTTTTTCGAGCTATCCGCACGTGAGTGGTGTCGTTAGAAGCGCCTCGGCGAGGGCTACGTAAATATGTAATAAACTAAGGTAGGTGTAATATAAAAATTAAAGTTATGGTCCAAAAACTAGTTTTTCATTTCAACATTTTTTCGAGCTATCCGCACGTGAGTGGTGTCGTTAGAAGCGCCTCGGCGAGGGCTACGTAAATATGTAATAAACTAAGGTAGGTGTAATATAAAAATTAAAGTTATGGCCCAAAAACTAGTTTTTCATTTCAACATTTTTTCGAGCTATCCGCACGTGAGTTGTGTCGTTAGAAGCGCCTCGGCGAGGGCTACGTAAATATGTAATAAACTAAGGTAGGTGTAATATAAAAATTAAAGTTATGGTCCAAAAACTAGTTTTTCATTTCAACATTTTTTCGAGCTATCCGCAAGTGAGTGGTGTCGTTAGAAGCGCCTCGGCGAGGGCTACGTAAATATGTAATAAACTAAGGTAAGTGTAATATAAAAATTAAAGTTATGGTCCAAAAACTAGTTTTTCATTTCAACATTTTTTCGAGCTATCCGCACGTGAGTGGTGTCGTTAGAAGCGCCTCGGCGAGGGCTACGTAAATATGTAATAAACTAAGGTAGGTGTAATATAAAAATTAAAGTTATGGTCCAAAAACTAGTTTTTCATTTCAACATTTTTTCGAGCTATCCGCACGTGAGTGGTGTCGTTAGAAGCGCCTCGGCGAGGGCTACGTAAATATGTAATAAACTAAGGTAGGTGTAATATAAAAATTAAAGTTATGGCCCAAAAACTAGTTTTTCATTTCAACATTTTTTCGAGCTATCCGCACGTGAGTTGTGTCGTTAGAAGCGCCTCGGCGAGGGCTACGTAAATATGTAATAAACTAAGGTAGGTGTAATATAAAAATTAAAGTTATGGTCCAAAAACTAGTTTTTCATTTCAACATTTTTTCGAGCTATCCGCAAGTGAGTGGTGTCGTTAGAAGCGCCTCGGCGAGGGCTACGTAAATATGTAATAAACTAAGGTAAGTGTAATATAAAAATTAAAGTTATGGTCCAAAAACTAGTTTTTCATTTCAACATTTTTTCGAGCTATCCGCACGTGAGTGGTGTCGTTAGAAGCGCCTCGGCGAGGGCTACGTAAATATGTAATAAACTAAGGTAGGTGTAATATAAAAATTAAAGTTATGGTCCAAAAACTAGTTTTTCATTTCAACATTTTTTCGAGCTATCCGCAAGTGAGTGGTGTCGTTAGAAGCGCCTCGGCGAGGGCTACGTAAATATGTAATAAACTAAGGTAAGTGTAATATAAAAATTAAAGTTATGGTCCAAAAACTAGTTTTTCATTTCAACATTTTTTCGAGCTATCCGCACGTGAGTGGTGTCGTTAGAAGCGCCTCGGCGAGGGCTACGTAAATATGTAATAAACTAAGGTAGGTGTAATATAAAAATTAAAGTTATGGTCCAAAAACTAGTTTTTCATTTCAACATTTTTTCGAGCTATCCGCACGTGAGTGGTGTCGTTAGAAGCGCCTCGGTGAGGGCTACGTAAATATGTAATAAACTAAGGTAAGTGTAATATAAAAATTAAAGTTATGGTCCAAAAACTAGTTTTTCATTTCAACATTTTTTCGAGCTATCCGCACGTGAGTGGTGTCGTTAGAAGCGCCTCGGCGAGGGCTACGTAAATATGTAATAAACTAAGGTAAGTGTAATATAAAAATTAAAGTTATGGTCCAAAAACTAGTTTTTCATTTCAACATTTTTTCGAGCTATCCGCACGTGAGTGGTGTCGTTAGAAGCGCCTCGGCGAGGGCTACGTAAATATGTAATAAACTAAGGTAGGTGTAATATAAAAATTAAAGTTATGGTCCAAAAACTAGTTTTTCATTTCAACATTTTTTCGAGCTATCCGCACGTGAGTGGTGTCGTTAGAAGCGCCTCGGCGAGGGCTACGTAAATATGTAATAAACTAAGGTAGGTGTAATATAAAAATTAAAGTTATGGTCCAAAAACTAGTTTTTCATTTCAACATTTTTTCGAGCTATCCGCACGTGAGTGGTGTCGTTAGAAGCGCCTCGGCGAGGGCTACGTAAATATGTAATAAACTAAGGTAAGTGTAATATAAAAATTAAAGTTATGGTCCAAAAACTAGTTTTTCATTTCAACATTTTTTCGAGCTATCCGCACGTGAGTGGTGTCGTTAGAAGCGCCTCGGCGAGGGCTACGTAAATATGTAATAAACTAAGGTAAGTGTAATATAAAAATTAAAGTTATGGTCCAAAAACTAGTTTTTCATTTCAACATTTTTTCGAGCTATCCGCACGTGAGTGGTGTCGTTAGAAGCGCCTCGGCGAGGGCTACGTAAATATGTAATAAACTAAGGTAGGTGTAATATAAAAATTAAAGTTATGGTCCAAAAACTAGTTTTTCATTTCAACATTTTTTCGAGCTATCCGCACGTGAGTGGTGTCGTTAGAAGCGCCTCGGCGAGGGCTACGTAAATATGTAATAAACTAAGGTAGGTGTAATATAAAAATTAAAGTTATGGTCCAAAAACTAGTTTTTCATTTCAACATTTTTTCGAGCTATCCGCACGTGAGTGGTGTCGTTAGAAGCGCCTCGGCGAGGGCTACGTAAATATGTAATAAACTAAGGTAGGTGTAATATAAAAATTAAAGTTATGGTCCAAAAACTAGTTTTTCATTTCAACATTTTTTCGAGCTATCCGCACGTGAGTGGTGTCGTTAGAAGCGCCTCGGCGAGGGCTACGTAAATATGTAATAAACTAAGGTAAGTGTAATATAAAAATTAAAGTTATGGTCCAAAAACTAGTTTTTCATTTCAACATTTTTTCGAGCTATCCGCACGTGAGTGGTGTCGTTAGAAGCGCCTCGGCGAGGGCTACGTAAATATGTAATAAACTAAGGTAGGTGTAATATAAAAATTAAAGTTATGGTCCAAAAACTAGTTTTTCATTTCAACATTTTTTCGAGCTATCCGCACGTGAGTGGTGTCGTTAGAAGCGCCTCGGCGAGGGCTACGTAAATATGTAATAAACTAAGGTAAGTGTAATATAAAAATTAAAGTTATGGTCCAAAAACTAGTTTTTCATTTCAACATTTTTTCGAGCTATCCGCACGTGAGTGGTGTCGTTAGAAGCGCCTCGGCGAGGGCTACGTAAATATGTAATAAACTAAGGTAGGTGTAATATAAAAATTAAAGTTATGGTCCAAAAACTAGTTTTTCATTTCAACATTTTTTCGAGCTATCCGCACGTGAGTGGTGTCGTTAGAAGCGCCTCGGCGAGGGCTACGTAAATATGTAATAAACTAAGGTAAGTGTAATATAAAAATTAAAGTTATGGTCCAAAAACTAGTTTTTCATTTCAACATTTTTTCGAGCTATCCGCACGTGAGTGGTGTCGTTAGAAGCGCCTCGGCGAGGGCTACGTAAATATGTAATAAACTAAGGTAGGTGTAATATAAAAATTAAAGTTATGGTCCAAAAACTAGTTTTTCATTTCAACATTTTTTCGAGCTATCCGCACGTGAGTGGTGTCGTTAGAAGCGCCTCGGCAAGGGCTACGTAAATATGTAATAAACTAAGGTAGGTGTAATATAAAAATTAAAGTTATGGTCCAAAAACTAGTTTTTCATTTCAACATTTTTTCGAGCTATCCGCACGTGAGTGGTGTCGTTTGAAGCGCCTCGGCGAGGGCTACGTAAATATGTAATAAACTAAGGTAGGTGTAATATAAAAATTAAAGTTATGGTCCAAAAACTAGTTTTTCATTTCAACATTTTTTCGAGCTATCCGCACGTGAGTGGTGTCGTTAGAAGCGCCTCGGCGAGGGCTACGTAAATATGTAATAAACTAAGGTAGGTGTAATATAAAAATTAAAGTTATGGTCCAAAAACTAGTTTTTCATTTCAACATTTTTTCGAGCTATCCGCACGTGAGTGGTGTCGTTAGAAGCGCCTCGGCGAGGGCTACGTAAATATGTAATAAACTAAGGTAAGTGTAATATAAAAATTAAAGTTATGGTCCAAAAACTAGTTTTTCATTTCAACATTTTTTCGAGCTATCCGCACGTGAGTGGTGTCGTTAGAAGCGCCTCGGCGAGGGCTACGTAAATATGTAATAAACTAAGGTAGGTGTAATATAAAAATTAAAGTTATGGTCCAAAAACTAGTTTTGCATTTCAACATTTTTTCGAGCTATCCGCACGTGAGTGGTGTCGTTAGAAGCGCCTCGGCGAGGGCTACGTAAATATGTAATAAACTAAGGTAGGTGTAATATAAAAATTAAAGTTATGGTCCAAAAACTAGTTTTTCATTTCAACATTTTTTCGAGCTATCCGCACGTGAGTGGTGTCGTTAGAAGCGCCTCGGCGAGGGCTACGTAAATATGTAATAAACTAAGGTAAGTGTAATATAAAAATTAAAGTTATGGTCCAAAAACTAGTTTTTCATTTCAACATTTTTTCGAGCTATCCGCACGTGAGTGGTGTCGTTAGAAGCGCCTCGGCGAGGGCTACGTAAATATGTAATAAACTAAGGTAAGTGTAATATAAAAATTAAAGTTATGGTCCAAAAACTAGTTTTTCATTTCAACATTTTTTCGAGCTATCCGCACGTGAGTGGTGTCGTTAGAAGCGCCTCGGCGAGGGCTACGTAAATATGTAATAAACTAAGGTAAGTGTAATATAAAAATTAAAGTTATGGTCCAAAAACTAGTTTTTCATTTCAACATTTTTTCGAGCTATCCGCACGTGAGTGGTGTCGTTAGAAGCGCCTCGGCGAGGGCTACGTAAATATGTAATAAACTAAGGTAGGTGTAATATAAAAATTAAAGTTATGGTCCAAAAACTAGTTTTTCATTTCAACATTTTTTCGAGCTATCCGCACGTGAGTGGTGTCGTTAGAAGCGCCTCGGCGAGGGCTACGTAAATATGTAATAAACTAAGGTAGGTGTAATATAAAAATTAAAGTTATGGTCCAAAAACTAGTTTTTCATTTCAACATTTTTTCGAGCTATCCGCACGTGAGTGGTGTCGTTAGAAGCGCCTCGGCGAGGGCTACGTAAATATGTAATAAACTAAGGTAAGTGTAATATAAAAATTAAAGTTATGGTCCAAAAACTAGTTTTTCATTTCAACATTTTTTCGAGCTATCCGCACGTGAGTGGTGTCGTTAGAAGCGCCTCGGCGAGGGCTACGTAAATATGTAATAAACTAAGGTAGGTGTAATATAAAAATTAAAGTTATGGTCCAAAAACTAGTTTTTCATTTCAACATTTTTTCGAGCTATCCGCACGTGAGTGGTGTCGTTAGAAGCGCCTCGGCGAGGGCTACGTAAATATGTAATAAACTAAGGTAAGTGTAATATAAAAATTAAAGTTATGGTCCAAAAACTAGTTTTTCATTTCAACATTTTTTCGAGCTATCCGCACGTGAGTGGTGTCGTTAGAAGCGCCTCGGCGAGGGCTACGTAAATATGTAATAAACTAAGGTAGGTGTAATATAAAAATTAAAGTTATGGTCCAAAAACTAGTTTTTCATTTCAACATTTTTTCGAGCTATCCGCACGTGAGTGGTGTCGTTAGAAGCGCCTCGGCGAGGGCTACGTAAATATGTAATAAACTAAGGTAAGTGTAATATAAAAATTAAAGTTATGGTCCAAAAACTAGTTTTTCATTTCAACATTTTTTCGAGCTATCCGCACGTGAGTGGTGTCGTTAGAAGCGCCTCGGCGAGGGCTACGTAAATATGTAATAAACTAAGGTAGGTGTAATATAAAAATTAAAGTTATGGTCCAAAAACTAGTTTTTCATTTCAACATTTTTTCGAGCTATCCGCACGTGAGTGGTGTCGTTAGAAGCGCCTCGGCAAGGGCTACGTAAATATGTAATAAACTAAGGTAGGTGTAATATAAAAATTAAAGTTATGGTCCAAAAA
The DNA here is from genome assembly GCA_905475315.1 of Autographa pulchrina. Lineage (NCBI taxonomy): Eukaryota > Metazoa > Arthropoda > Insecta > Lepidoptera > Noctuidae > Autographa > Autographa pulchrina. Next base: position 14,685,127 of record FR997766.1, on the reverse strand, counting down.
CTAGTTTTTCATTTCAACATTTTTTCGAGCTATCCGCACGTGAGTGGTGTCGTTTGAAGCGCCTCGGCGAGGGCTACGTAAATATGTAATAAACTAAGGTAGGTGTAATATAAAAATTAAAGTTATGGTCCAAAAACTAGTTTTTCATTTCAACATTTTTTCGAGCTATCCGCACGTGAGTGGTGTCGTTAGAAGCGCCTCGGCGAGGGCTACGTAAATATGTAATAAACTAAGGTAGGTGTAATATAAAAATTAAAGTTATGGTCCAAAAACTAGTTTTTCATTTCAACATTTTTTCGAGCTATCCGCACGTGAGTGGTGTCGTTAGAAGCGCCTCGGCGAGGGCTACGTAAATATGTAATAAACTAAGGTAAGTGTAATATAAAAATTAAAGTTATGGTCCAAAAACTAGTTTTTCATTTCAACATTTTTTCGAGCTATCCGCACGTGAGTGGTGTCGTTAGAAGCGCCTCGGCGAGGGCTACGTAAATATGTAATAAACTAAGGTAGGTGTAATATAAAAATTAAAGTTATGGTCCAAAAACTAGTTTTGCATTTCAACATTTTTTCGAGCTATCCGCACGTGAGTGGTGTCGTTAGAAGCGCCTCGGCGAGGGCTACGTAAATATGTAATAAACTAAGGTAGGTGTAATATAAAAATTAAAGTTATGGTCCAAAAACTAGTTTTTCATTTCAACATTTTTTCGAGCTATCCGCACGTGAGTGGTGTCGTTAGAAGCGCCTCGGCGAGGGCTACGTAAATATGTAATAAACTAAGGTAAGTGTAATATAAAAATTAAAGTTATGGTCCAAAAACTAGTTTTTCATTTCAACATTTTTTCGAGCTATCCGCACGTGAGTGGTGTCGTTAGAAGCGCCTCGGCGAGGGCTACGTAAATATGTAATAAACTAAGGTAAGTGTAATATAAAAATTAAAGTTATGGTCCAAAAACTAGTTTTTCATTTCAACATTTTTTCGAGCTATCCGCACGTGAGTGGTGTCGTTAGAAGCGCCTCGGCGAGGGCTACGTAAATATGTAATAAACTAAGGTAAGTGTAATATAAAAATTAAAGTTATGGTCCAAAAACTAGTTTTTCATTTCAACATTTTTTCGAGCTATCCGCACGTGAGTGGTGTCGTTAGAAGCGCCTCGGCGAGGGCTACGTAAATATGTAATAAACTAAGGTAGGTGTAATATAAAAATTAAAGTTATGGTCCAAAAACTAGTTTTTCATTTCAACATTTTTTCGAGCTATCCGCACGTGAGTGGTGTCGTTAGAAGCGCCTCGGCGAGGGCTACGTAAATATGTAATAAACTAAGGTAGGTGTAATATAAAAATTAAAGTTATGGCCCAAAAACTAGTTTTTCATTTCAACATTTTTTCGAGCTATCCGCACGTGAGTTGTGTCGTTAGAAGCGCCTCGGCGAGGGCTACGTAAATATGTAATAAACTAAGGTAGGTGTAATATAAAAATTAAAGTTATGGTCCAAAAACTAGTTTTTCATTTCAACATTTTTTCGAGCTATCCGCAAGTGAGTGGTGTCGTTAGAAGCGCCTCGGCGAGGGCTACGTAAATATGTAATAAACTAAGGTAAGTGTAATATAAAAATTAAAGTTATGGTCCAAAAACTAGTTTTTCATTTCAACATTTTTTCGAGCTATCCGCACGTGAGTGGTGTCGTTAGAAGCGCCTCGGCGAGGGCTACGTAAATATGTAATAAACTAAGGTAGGTGTAATATAAAAATTAAAGTTATGGTCCAAAAACTAGTTTTTCATTTCAACATTTTTTCGAGCTATCCGCACGTGAGTGGTGTCGTTAGAAGCGCCTCGGCGAGGGCTACGTAAATATGTAATAAACTAAGGTAGGTGTAATATAAAAATTTAAGTTATGGTCCAAAAACTAGTTTTTCATTTCAACATTTTTTCGAGCTATCCGCACGTGAGTGGTGTCGTTAGAAGCGCCTCGGCGAGGGCTACGTAAATATGTAATAAACTAAGGTAAGTGTAATATAAAAATTAAAGTTATGGTCCAAAAACTAGTTTTTCATTTCAACATTTTTTCGAGCTATCCGCACGTGAGTGGTGTCGTTAGAAGCGCCTCGGCGAGGGCTACGTAAATATGTAATAAACTAAGGTAAGTGTAATATAAAAATTAAAGTTATGGTCCAAAAACTAGTTTTTCATTTCAACATTTTTTCGAGCTATCCGCACGTGAGTGGTGTCGTTAGAAGCGCCTCGGCGAGGGCTACGTAAATATGTAATAAACTAAGGTAGGTGTAATATAAAAATTAAAGTTATGGTCCAAAAACTAGTTTTTCATTTCAACATTTTTTCGAGCTATCCGCACGTGAGTGGTGTCGTTAGAAGCGCCTCGGCGAGGGCTACGTAAATATGTAATAAACTAAGGTAGGTGTAATATAAAAATTAAAGTTATGGTCCAAAAACTAGTTTTTCATTTCAACATTTTTTCGAGCTATCCGCACGTGAGTGGTGTCGTTAGAAGCGCCTCGGCGAGGGCTACGTAAATATGTAATAAACTAAGGTAGGTGTAATATAAAAATTAAAGTTATGGCCCAAAAACTAGTTTTTCATTTCAACATTTTTTCGAGCTATCCGCACGTGAGTTGTGTCGTTAGAAGCGCCTCGCCGAGGGCTACGTAAATATGTAATAAACTAAGGTAGGTGTAATATAAAAATTAAAGTTATGGTCCAAAAACTAGTTTTTCATTTCAACATTTTTTCGAGCTATCCGCAAGTGAGTGGTGTCGTTAGAAGCGCCTCGGCGAGGGCTACGTAAATATGTAATAAACTAAGGTAAGTGTAATATAAAAATTAAAGTTATGGTCCAAAAACTAGTTTTTCATTTCAACATTTTTTCGAGCTATCCGCACGTGAGTGGTGTCGTTAGAAGCGCCTCGGCGAGGGCTACGTAAATATGTAATAAACTAAGGTAGGTGTAATATAAAAATTAAAGTTATGGTCCAAAAACTAGTTTTTCATTTCAACATTTTTTCGAGCTATCCGCACGTGAGTGGTGTCGTTAGAAGCGCCTCGGCGAGGGCTACGTAAATATGTAATAAACTAAGGTAGGTGTAATATAAAAATTAAAGTTATGGCCCAAAAACTAGTTTTTCATTTCAACATTTTTTCGAGCTATCCGCACGTGAGTTGTGTCGTTAGAAGCGCCTCGGCGAGGGCTACGTAAATATGTAATAAACTAAGGTAGGTGTAATATAAAAATTAAAGTTATGGTCCAAAAACTAGTTTTTCATTTCAACATTTTTTCGAGCTATCCGCAAGTGAGTGGTGTCGTTAGAAGCGCCTCGGCGAGGGCTACGTAAATATGTAATAAACTAAGGTAAGTGTAATATAAAAATTAAAGTTATGGTCCAAAAACTAGTTTTTCATTTCAACATTTTTTCGAGCTATCCGCACGTGAGTGGTGTCGTTAGAAGCGCCTCGGCGAGGGCTACGTAAATATGTAATAAACTAAGGTAGGTGTAATATAAAAATTAAAGTTATGGTCCAAAAACTAGTTTTTCATTTCAACATTTTTTCGAGCTATCCGCAAGTGAGTGGTGTCGTTAGAAGCGCCTCGGCGAGGGCTACGTAAATATGTAATAAACTAAGGTAAGTGTAATATAAAAATTAAAGTTATGGTCCAAAAACTAGTTTTTCATTTCAACATTTTTTCGAGCTATCCGCACGTGAGTGGTGTCGTTAGAAGCGCCTCGGCGAGGGCTACGTAAATATGTAATAAACTAAGGTAGGTGTAATATAAAAATTAAAGTTATGGTCCAAAAACTAGTTTTTCATTTCAACATTTTTTCGAGCTATCCGCACGTGAGTGGTGTCGTTAGAAGCGCCTCGGTGAGGGCTACGTAAATATGTAATAAACTAAGGTAAGTGTAATATAAAAATTAAAGTTATGGTCCAAAAACTAGTTTTTCATTTCAACATTTTTTCGAGCTATCCGCACGTGAGTGGTGTCGTTAGAAGCGCCTCGGCGAGGGCTACGTAAATATGTAATAAACTAAGGTAAGTGTAATATAAAAATTAAAGTTATGGTCCAAAAACTAGTTTTTCATTTCAACATTTTTTCGAGCTATCCGCACGTGAGTGGTGTCGTTAGAAGCGCCTCGGCGAGGGCTACGTAAATATGTAATAAACTAAGGTAGGTGTAATATAAAAATTAAAGTTATGGTCCAAAAACTAGTTTTTCATTTCAACATTTTTTTCGAGCTATCCGCACGTGAGTGGTGTCGTTAGAAGCGCCTCGGCGAGGGCTACGTAAATATGTAATAAACTAAGGTAGGTGTAATATAAAAATTAAAGTTATGGTCCAAAAACTAGTTTTTCATTTCAACATTTTTTCGAGCTATCCGCACGTGAGTGGTGTCGTTAGAAGCGCCTCGGCGAGGGCTACGTAAATATGTAATAAACTAAGGTAAGTGTAATATAAAAATTAAAGTTATGGTCCAAAAACTAGTTTTTCATTTCAACATTTTTTCGAGCTATCCGCACGTGAGTGGTGTCGTTAGAAGCGCCTCGGCGAGGGCTACGTAAATATGTAATAAACTAAGGTAGGTGTAATATAAAAATTAAAGTTATGGTCCAAAAACTAGTTTTTCATTTCAACATTTTTTCGAGCTATCCGCACGTGAGTGGTGTCGTTAGAAGCGCCTCGGCGAGGGCTACGTAAATATGTAATAAACTAAGGTAGGTGTAATATAAAAATTAAAGTTATGGCCCAAAAACTAGTTTTTCATTTCAACATTTTTTCGAGCTATCCGCACGTGAGTTGTGTCGTTAGAAGCGCCTCGGCGAGGGCTACGTAAATATGTAATAAACTAAGGTAGGTGTAATATAAAAATTAAAGTTATGGTCCAAAAACTAGTTTTTCATTTCAACATTTTTTCGAGCTATCCGCAAGTGAGTGGTGTCGTTAGAAGCGCCTCGGCGAGGGCTACGTAAATATGTAATAAACTAAGGTAAGTGTAATATAAAAATTAAAGTTATGGTCCAAAAACTAGTTTTTCATTTCAACATTTTTTCGAGCTATCCGCACGTGAGTGGTGTCGTTAGAAGCGCCTCGGCGAGGGCTACGTAAATATGTAATAAACTAAGGTAGGTGTAATATAAAAATTAAAGTTATGGTCCAAAAACTAGTTTTTCATTTCAACATTTTTTCGAGCTATCCGCACGTGAGTGGTGTCGTTAGAAGCGCCTCGGCGAGGGCTACGTAAATATGTAATAAACTAAGGTAAGTGTAATATAAAAATTAAAGTTATGGTCCAAAAACTAGTTTTTCATTTCAACATTTTTTCGAGCTATCCGCACGTGAGTGGTGTCGTTAGAAGCGCCTCGGCGAGGGCTACGTAAATATGTAATAAACTAAGGTAAGTGTAATATAAAAATTAAAGTTATGGTCCAAAAACTAGTTTTTCATTTCAACATTTTTTCGAGCTATCCGCACGTGAGTGGTGTCGTTAGAAGCGCCTCGGCGAGGGCTACGTAAATATGTAATAAACTAAGGTAGGTGTAATATAAAAATTAAAGTTATGGTCCAAAAACTAGTTTTTCATTTCAACATTTTTTCGAGCTATCCGCACGTGAGTGGTGTCGTTAGAAGCGCCTCGGCGAGGGCTACGTAAATATGTAATAAACTAAGGTAAGTGTAATATAAAAATTAAAGTTATGGTCCAAAAACTAGTTTTTCATTTCAACATTTTTTCGAGCTATCCGCACGTGAGTGGTGTCGTTAGAAGCGCCTCGGCGAGGGCTACGTAAATATGTAATAAACTAAGGTAGGTGTAATATAAAAATTAAAGTTATGGTCCAAAAACTAGTTTTTCATTTCAACATTTTTTCGAGCTATCCGCACGTGAGTGGTGTCGTTAGAAGCGCCTCGGCGAGGGCTACGTAAATATGTAATAAACTAAGGTAGGTGTAATATAAAAATTAAAGTTATGGCCCAAAAACTAGTTTTTCATTTCAACATTTTTTCGAGCTATCCGCACGTGAGTTGTGTCGTTAGAAGCGCCTCGGCGAGGGCTACGTAAATATGTAATAAACTAAGGTAGGTGTAATATAAAAATTAAAGTTATGGTCCAAAAACTAGTTTTTCATTTCAACATTTTTTCGAGCTATCCGCAAGTGAGTGGTGTCGTTAGAAGCGCCTCGGCGAGGGCTACGTAAATATGTAATAAACTAAGGTAAGTGTAATATAAAAATTAAAGTTATGGTCCAAAAACTAGTTTTTCATTTCAACATTTTTTCGAGCTATCCGCACGTGAGTGGTGTCGTTAGAAGCGCCTCGGCGAGGGCTACGTAAATATGTAATAAACTAAGGTAGGTGTAATATAAAAATTAAAGTTATGGTCCAAAAACTAGTTTTTCATTTCAACATTTTTTCGAGCTATCCGCACGTGAGTGGTGTCGTTAGAAGCGCCTCGGCGAGGGCTACGTAAATATGTAATAAACTAAGGTAGGTGTAATATAAAAATTAAAGTTATGGCCCAAAAACTAGTTTTTCATTTCAACATTTTTTCGAGCTATCCGCACGTGAGTGGTGTCGTTAGAAGCGCCTCGGCGAGGGCTACGTAAATATGTAATAAACTAAGGTAGGTGTAATATAAAAATTAAAGTTATGGTCCAAAAACTAGTTTTTCATTTCAACATTTTTTCGAGCTATCCGCAAGTGAGTGGTGTCGTTAGAAGCGCCTCGGCGAGGGCTACGTAAATATGTAATAAACTAAGGTAAGTGTAATATAAAAATTAAAGTTATGGTCCAAAAACTAGTTTTTCATTTCAACATTTTTTCGAGCTATCCGCACGTGAGTGGTGTCGTTAGAAGCGCCTCGGCGAGGGCTACGTAAATATGTAATAAACTAAGGTAGGTGTAATATAAAAATTAAAGTTATGGTCCAAAAACTAGTTTTTCATTTCAACATTTTTTCGAGCTATCCGCAAGTGAGTGGTGTCGTTAGAAGCGCCTCGGCGAGGGCTACGTAAATATGTAATAAACTAAGGTAAGTGTAATATAAAAATTAAAGTTATGGTCCAAAAACTAGTTTTTCATTTCAACATTTTTTCGAGCTATCCGCACGTGAGTGGTGTCGTTAGAAGCGCCTCGGCGAGGGCTACGTAAATATGTAATAAACTAAGGTAGGTGTAATATAAAAATTAAAGTTATGGTCCAAAAACTAGTTTTTCATTTCAACATTTTTTCGAGCTATCCGCACGTGAGTGGTGTCGTTAGAAGCGCCTCGGCGAGGGCTACGTAAATATGTAATAAACTAAGGTAAGTGTAATATAAAAATTAAAGTTATGGTCCAAAAACTAGTTTTTCATTTCAACATTTTTTCGAGCTATCCGCACGTGAGTGGTGTCGTTAGAAGCGCCTCGGCGAGGGCTACGTAAATATGTAATAAACTAAGGTAAGTGTAATATAAAAATTAAAGTTATGGTCCAAAAACTAGTTTTTCATTTCAACATTTTTTCGAGCTATCCGCACGTGAGTGGTGTCGTTAGAAGCGCCTCGGCGAGGGCTACGTAAATATGTAATAAACTAAGGTAGGTGTAATATAAAAATTAAAGTTATGGTCCAAAAACTAGTTTTTCATTTCAACATTTTTTCGAGCTATCCGCACGTGAGTGGTGTCGTTAGAAGCGCCTCGGCGAGGGCTACGTAAATATGTAATAAACTAAGGTAGGTGTAATATAAAAATTAAAGTTATGGTCCAAAAACTAGTTTTTCATTTCAACATTTTTTCGAGCTATCCGCACGTGAGTGGTGTCGTTAGAAGCGCCTCGGCGAGGGCTACGTAAATATGTAATAAACTAAGGTAGGTGTAATATAAAAATTTAAGTTATGGTCCAAAAACTAGTTTTTCATTTCAACATTTTTTCGAGCTATCCGCACGTGAGTGGTGTCGTTAGAAGCGCCTCGGCGAGGGCTACGTAAATATGTAATAAACTAAGGTAAGTGTAATATAAAAATTAAAGTTATGGTCCAAAAACTAGTTTTTCATTTCAACATTTTTTCGAGCTATCCGCACGTGAGTGGTGTCGTTAGAAGCGCCTCGGCGAGGGCTACGTAAATATGTAATAAACTAAGGTAGGTGTAATATAAAAATTAAAGTTATGGTCCAAAAACTAGTTTTTCATTTCAACATTTTTTCGAGCTATCCGCACGTGAGTGGTGTCGTTAGAAGCGCCTCGGCAAGGGCTACGTAAATATGTAATAAACTAAGGTAGGTGTAATATAAAAATTAAAGTTATGGTCCAAAAACTAGTTTTTCATTTCAACATTTTTTCGAGCTATCCGCACGTGAGTGGTGTCGTTTGAAGCGCCTCGGCGAGGGCTACGTAAATATGTAATAAACTAAGGTAGGTGTAATATAAAAATTAAAGTTATGGTCCAAAAACTAGTTTTTCATTTCAACATTTTTTCGAGCTATCCGCACGTGAGTGGTGTCGTTAGAAGCGCCTCGGCGAGGGCTACGTAAATATGTAATAAACTAAGGTAGGTGTAATATAAAAATTAAAGTTATGGTCCAAAAACTAGTTTTTCATTTCAACATTTTTTCGAGCTATCCGCACGTGAGTGGTGTCGTTAGAAGCGCCTCGGCGAGGGCTACGTAAATATGTAATAAACTAAGGTAAGTGTAATATAAAAATTAAAGTTATGGTCCAAAAACTAGTTTTTCATTTCAACATTTTTTCGAGCTATCCGCACGTGAGTGGTGTCGTTAGAAGCGCCTCGGCGAGGGCTACGTAAATTTGTAATAAACTAAGGTAAGTGTAATATAAAAATTAAAGTTATGGTCCAAAAACTAGTTTTTCATTTCAACATTTTTTCGAGCTAACCGCACGTGAGTGGTGTCGTTAGAAGCGCCTCGGCGAAGGCTACGTAAATATGTAATAAACTAAGGTAGGTGTAATATAAAAATTAAAGTTATGGTCCAAAAACTAGTTTTTCATTTCAACATTTTTTCGAGCTATCCGCACGTGAGTGGTGTCGTTAGAAGCGCCTCGGCGAGGGCTACGTAAATATGTAATAAACTAAGGTAAGTGTAATATAAAAATTAAAGTTATGGTCCAAAAACTAGTTTTTCATTTCAACATTTTTTCGAGCTATCCGCACGTGAGTGGTGTCGTTAGAAGCGCCTCGGCGAGGGCTACGTAAATATGTAATAAACTAAGGTAGGTGTAATATAAAAATTAAAGTTATGGTCCAAAAACTAGTTTTTCATTTCAACATTTTTTCGAGCTATCCGCACGTGAGTGGTGTCGTTAGAAGCGCCTCGGCGAGGGCTACGTAAATATGTAATAAACTAAGGTAAGTGTAATATAAAAATTAAAGTTATGGTCCAAAAACTAGTTTTTCATTTCAACATTTTTTCGAGCTATCCGCACGTGAGTGGTGTCGTTAGAAGCGCCGCGGCGAGGGCTACGTAAATATGTAATAAACTAAGGTAGGTGTAATATAAAAATTAAAGTTATGGTCCAAAAACTAGTTTTTCATTTCAACATTTTTTCGAGCTATCCGCACGTGAGTGGTGTCGTTAGAAGCGCCTCGGCGAGGGCTACGTAAATATGTAATAAACTAAGGTAAGTGTAATATAAAAATTAAAGTTATGGTCCAAAAACTAGTTTTTCATTTCAACATTTTTTCGAGCTATCCGCACGTGAGTGGTGTCGTTAGAAGCGCCTCGGCGAGGGCTACGTAAATATGTAATAAACTAAGGTAGGTGTAATATAAAAATTAAAGTTATGGTCCAAAAACTAGTTTTTCATTTCAACATTTTTTCGAGCTATCCGCACGTGAGTGGTGTCGTTAGAAGCGCCTCGGCAAGGGCTACGTAAATATGTAATAAACTAAGGTAGGTGTAATATAAAAATTAAAGTTATGGTCCAAAAACTAGTTTTTCATTTCAACATTTTTTCGAGCTATCCGCACGTGAGTGGTGTCGTTAGAAGCGCCTCGGCGAGGGCTACGTAAATATGTAATAAACTAAGGTAGGTGTAATATAAAAATTAAAGTTATGGTCCAAAAACTAGTTTTTCATTTCAACATTTTTTCGAGCTATCCGCACGTGAGTTGTGTCGTTAGAAGCGCCTCGGCGAGGGCTACGTAAATATGTAATAAACTAAGGTAGGTGTAATATAAAAATTAAAGTTATGGTCCAAAAACTAGTTTTTCATTTCAACATTTTTTCGAGCTATCCGCAAGTGAGTGGTGTCGTTAGAAGCGCCTCGGCGAGGGCTACGTAAATATGTAATAAACTAAGGTAAGTGTAATATAAAAATTAAAGTTGTGGTCCAAAAACTAGTTTTTCATTTCAACATTTTTTCGAGCTATCCGCACGTGAGTGGTGTCGTTAGAAGCGCCTCGGCGAGGGCTACGTAAATATGTAATAAACTAAGGTAGGTGTAATATAAAAATTAAAGTTATGGTCCAAAAACTAGTTTTTCATTTCAACATTTTTTCGAGCTATCCGCACGTGAGTGGTGTCGTTAGAAGCGCCTCGGCGAGGGCTACGTAAATATGTAATAAACTAAGGTAAGTGTAATATAAAAATTAAAGTTATGGTCCAAAAACTAGTTTTTCATTTCAACATTTTTTCGAGCTATCCGCACGTGAGTGGTGTCGTTAGAAGCGCCTCGGCGAGGGCTACGTAAATATGTAATAAACTAAGGTAGGTGTAATATAAAAATTAAAGTTATGGTCCAAAAACTAGTTTTTCATTTCAACATTTTTTCGAGCTATCCGCACGTGAGTGGTGTCGTTAGAAGCGCCTCGGCGAGGGCTACGTAAATATGTAATAAACTAAGGTAAGTGTAATATAAAAATTAAAGTTATGGTCCAAAAACTAGTTTTTCATTTCAACATTTTTTCGAGCTATCCGCACGTGAGTGGTGTCGTTAGAAGCGCCTCGGCGAGGGCTACGTAAATATGTAATAAACTAAGGTAAGTGTAATATAAAAATTAAAGTTATGGTCCAAAAACTAGTTTTTCATTTCAACATTTTTTCGAGCTATCCGCACGTGAGTGGTGTCGTTAGAAGCGCCTCGGCGAGGGCTACGTAAATATGTAATAAACTAAGGTAGGTGTAATATAAAAATTAAAGTTATGGTCCAAAAACTAGTTTTCATTTCAACATTTTTTCGAGCTATCCGCACGTGAGTGGTGTCGTTAGAAGCGCCTCGGCGAGGGCTACGTAAATATGTAATAAACTAAGGTAGGTGTAATATAAAAATTAAAGTTATGGTCCAAAAACTAGTTTTTCATTTCAACATTTTTTCGAGCTATCCACACGTGAGTGGTGTCGTTAGAAGCGCCTCGGCGAGGGCTACGTAAATATGTAATAAACTAAGGTAGGTGTAATATAAAAATTAAAGTTATGGTCCAAAAACTAGTTTTTCATTTCAACATTTTTTCGAGCTATCCGCACGTGAGTGGTGTCGTTAGAAGCGCCTCGGCGAGGGCTACGTAAATATGTAATAAACTAAGGTAAGTGTAATATAAAAATTAAAGTTATGGTCCAAAAACTAGTTTTTCATTTCAACATTTTTTCGAGCTATCCGCACGTGAGTGGTGTCGTTAGAAGCGCCTCGGCGAGGGCTACGTAAATATGTAATAAACTAAGGTAGGTGTAATATAAAAATTAAAGTTATGGTCCAAAAACTAGTTTTTCATTTCAACATTTTTTCGAGCTATCCGCACGTGAGTGGTGTCGTTAGAAGCGCCTCGGCGAGGGCTACGTAAATATGTAATAAACTAAGGTAAGTGTAATATAAAAATTAAAGTTATGGTCCAAAAACTAGTTTTTCATTTCAACATTTTTTCGAGCTATCCGCACGTGAGTGGTGTCGTTAGAAGCGCCTCGGCGAGGGCTACGTAAATATGTAATAAACTAAGGTAGGTGTAATATAAAAATTAAAGTTATGGTCCAAAAACTAGTTTTTCATTTCAACATTTTTTCGAGCTATCCGCACGTGAGTGGTGTCGTTAGAAGCGCCTCGGCGAGGGCTACGTAAATATGTAATAAACTAAGGTAAGTGTAATATAAAAATTAAAGTTATGGTCCAAAAACTAGTTTTTCATTTCAACATTTTTTCGAGCTATCCGCACGTGAGTGGTGTCGTTAGAAGCGCCTCGGCGAGGGCTACGTAAATATGTAATAAACTAAGGTAGGTGTAATATAAAAATTAAAGTTATGGTCCAAAAACTAGTTTTTCATTTCAACATTTTTTCGAGCTATCCGCACGTGAGTGGTGTCGTTAGAAGCGCCTCGGCAAGGGCTACGTAAATATGTAATAAACTAAGGTAGGTGTAATATAAAAATTAAAGTTATGGTCCAAAAACTAGTTTTTCATTTCAACATTTTTTCGAGCTATCCGCACGTGAGTGGTGTCGTTTGAAGCGCCTCGGCGAGGGCTACGTAAATATGTAATAAACTAAGGTAGGTGTAATATAAAAATTAAAGTTATGGTCCAAAAACTAGTTTTTCATTTCAACATTTTTTCGAGCTATCCGCACGTGAGTGGTGTCGTTAGAAGCGCCTCGGCGAGGGCTACGTAAATATGTAATAAACTAAGGTAGGTGTAATATAAAAATTAAAGTTATGGTCCAAAAACTAGTTTTTCATTTCAACATTTTTTCGAGCTATCCGCACGTGAGTGGAGTAGTATATTATTGGGCATTCTATACCACTTTCTGTCGCTCGCCAGTCAAGCTCGGCTACACGCCGAGCGCTCGCTACAGAAAGTGGTATAGAATGCCCAATAGGATATGAGCGATACATATAATGGAATAGTTGTTGTATTGCGTTCCAAAGGTGATCGAAACGACTTGATTAATTGAATTGCGCTAAAATGATATTAAACCATTAAAACGACTTGTTGTATTGCGTTCCAACAGTGATACACCATCGAAACGACTTGATTAATTGAATTGCGCTAAAATGATATTAAACCATTAAAACGACTTGTTGTATTGCGTTCCAACAGTGATACACCATCGAAACGACTTGATTAATTGAATTGCGCTAAAATGATATTAAACCATTAAAACGACTTGTTGTATTGCGTTCCAACAGTGATACACCATCGAAACGACTTGATTAATTGAATTGCGCTAAAATGATATTAAACCATTAAAACGACTTGTTGTATTGCGTTCCAACAGTGATCGAAACGACTTGATTAATTGAATTGCGCTAAAATGATATTAAACCATTAAAACGACTTGTTGTATTGCGTTCCAACAGTGATACACCATCGAAACGACTTGATTAATTGAATTGCGCTAAAATGATATTAAACCATTAAAACGACTTGTTGTATTGCGTTCCAAAGGTGATCGAAACGACTTGATTAATTGAATTGCGCTAAAATGATATTAAACCATTAAAACGACTTGTTGTATTGCGTTCCAACAGTGATACACCATCGAAACGACTTGATTAATTGAATTGCGCTAAAATGATATTAAACCATTAAAACGACTTGTTGTATTGCGTTCCAACAGTGATACACCATCGAAACGACTTGATTAATTGAATTGCGCTAAAATGATATTAAACCATTAAAACGACTTGTTGTATTGCGTTCCAAAGGTGATCGAAACGACTTGATTAATTGAATTGCGCTAAAATGATATTAAACCATTAAAACGACTTGTTGTATTGCGTTCCAACAGTGATACACCATCGAAACGACTTGATTAATTGAATTGCGCTAAAATGATATTAAACCATTAAAACGACTTGTTGTATTGCGTTCCAACAGTGATACACCATCGAAACGACTTGATTAATTGAATTGCGCTAAAATGATATTAAACCATTAAAACGACTTGTTGTATTGCGTTCCAACAGTGATACACCATCGAAACGACTTGATTAATTGAATTGCGCTAAAATGATATTAAACCATTAAAACGACTTGTTGTATTGCGTTCCAACAGTGATACACCATCGAAACGACTTGATTAATTGAATTGCGCTAAAATGATATTAAACCATTAAAACGACTTGTTGTATTGCGTTCCAACAGTGATCGAAACGACTTGATTAATTGAATTGCGCTAAAATGATATTAAACCATTAAAACGACTTGTTGTATTGCGTTCCAACAGTGATACACCATCGAAACGACTTGATTAATTGAATTGCGCTAAAATGATATTAAACCATTAAAACGACTTGTTGTATTGCGTTCCAAAGGTGATCGAAACGACTTGATTAATTGAATTGCGCTAAAATGATATTAAACCATTAAAACGACTTGTTGTATTGCGTTCCAACAGTGATACACCATCGAAACGACTTGATTAATTGAATTGCGCTAAAATGATATTAAACCATTAAAACGACTTGTTGTATTGCGTTCCAACAGTGATACACCATCGAAACGACTTGATTAATTGAATTGCGCTAAAATGATATTAAACCATTAAAACGACTTGTTGTATTGCGTTCCAAAGGTGATCGAAACGACTTGATTAATTGAATTGCGCTAAAATGATATTAAACCATTAAAACGACTTGTTGTATTGCGTTCCAACAGTGATACACCATCGAAACGACTTGATTAATTGAATTGCGCTAAAATGATATTAAACCATTAAAACGACTTGTTGTATTGCGTTCCAACAGTGATACACCATCGAAACGACTTGATTAATTGAATTGCGCTAAAATGATATTAAACCATTAAAACGACTTGTTGTATTGCGTTCCAACAGTGATACACCATCGAAACGACTTGATTAATTGAATTGCGCTAAAATGATATTAAACCATTAAAACGACTTGTTGTATTGCGTTCCAACAGTGATACACCATCGAAACGACTTGATTAATTGAATTGCGCTAAAATGATATTAAACCATTAAAACGACTTGTTGTATTGCGTTCCAACAGTGATACACCATCGAAACGACTTGATTAATTGAATTGCGCTAAAATGATATTAAACCATTAAAACGACTTGTTGTATTGCGTTCCAACAGTGATACACCATCGAAACGACTTGATTAATTGAATTGCGCTAAAATGATATTAAACCATTAAAACGACTTGTTGTATTGCGTTCCAACAGTGATACACCATCGAAACGACTTGATTAATTGAATTGCGCTAAAATGATATTAAACCATTAAAACGACTTGTTGTATTGCGTTCCAACAGTGATACACCATCGAAACGACTTGATTAATTGAATTGCGCTAAAATGATATTAAACCATTAAAACGACTTGTTGTATTGCGTTCCAACAGTGATCGAAACGACTTGATTAATTGAATTGCGCTAAAATGATATTAAACCATTAAAACGACTTGTTGTATTGCGTTCCAACAGTGATACACCATCGAAACGACTTGATTAATTGAATTGCGCTAAAATGATATTAAACCATTAAAACGACTTGTTGTATTGCGTTCCAAAGGTGATCGAAACGACTTGATTAATTGAATTGCGCTAAAATGATATTAAACCATTAAAACGACTTGTTGTATTGCGTTCCAACAGTGATACACCATCGAAACGACTTGATTAATTGAATTGCGCTAAAATGATATTAAACCATTAAAACGACTTGTTGTATTGCGTTCCAACAGTGATACACCATCGAAACGACTTGATTAATTGAATTGCGCTAAAATGATATTAAACCATTAAAACGACTTGTTGTATTGCGTTCCAAAGGTGATCGAAACGACTTGATTAATTGAATTGCGCTAAAATGATATTAAACCATTAAAACGACTTGTTGTATTGCGTTCCAACAGTGATACACCATCGAAACGACTTGATTAATTGAATTGCGCTAAAATGATATTAAACCATTAAAACGACTTGTTGTATTGCGTTCCAACAGTGATACACCATCGAAACGACTTGATTAATTGAATTGCGCTAAAATGATATTAAACCATTAAAACGACTTGTTGTATTGCGTTCCAACAGTGATACACCATCGAAACGACTTGATTAATTGAATTGCGCTAAAATGATATTAAACCATTAAAACGACTTGTTGTATTGCGTTCCAACAGTGATACACCATCGAAACGACTTGATTAATTGAATTGCGCTAAAATGATATTAAACCATTAAAACGACTTGTTGTATTGCGTTCCAACAGTGATACACCATCGAAACGACTTGATTAATTGAATTGCGCTAAAATGATATTAAACCATTAAAACGACTTGTTGTATTGCGTTCCAACAGTGATACACCATCGAAACGACTTGATTAATTGAATTGCGCTAAAATGATATTAAACCATTAAAACGACTTGTTGTATTGCGTTCCAACAGTGATACACCATCGAAACGACTTGATTAATTGAATTGCGCTAAAATGATATTAAACCATTAAAACGACTTGTTGTATTGCGTTCCAACAGTGATACACCATCGAAACGACTTGATTAATTGAATTGCGCTAAAATGATATTAAACCATTAAAACGACTTGTTGTATTGCGTTCCAAAGGTGATCGAAACGACTTGATTAATTGAATTGCGCTAAAATGATATTAAACCATTAAAACGACTTGTTGTATTGCGTTCCAACAGTGATACACCATCGAAACGACTTGATTAATTGAATTGCGCTAAAATGATATTAAACCATTAAAACGACTTGTTGTATTGCGTTCCAACAGTGATACACCATCGAAACGACTTGATTAATTGAATTGCGCTAAAATGATATTAAACCATTAAAACGACTTGTTGTATTGCGTTCCAACAGTGATACACCATCGAAACGACTTGATTAATTGAATTGCGCTAAAATGATATTAAACCATTAAAACGACTTGTTGTATTGCGTTCCAACGGTGATACACCATCGAAACGACTTGATTCATTGAATTGCGCTAAAATGATATTAAACCATCGAAACGACTTTTATGAAATGAAACATTTTTTCATGTAATCAATTTATTTGTCACTAAACACTGGATTTTCAGGGAACAGTGTGTCAACCGATCGCATGAGTTCCTGTAGTTTTCTCCATTGCAATGAGTCTATGTCGGTTTGGAACTTAACACGAACTAATGCCTTCTTCCACAGCTCCAAAGGATCAGTAGTACCAACATCGTTGGTTTTGTACACCTTACAATCTATGTAAAACTCTCCATGAGTGATCGCTGCCCGTCGTTCATATCCGTTGGCTACTCGGTTCATAAAAAAAGAAGAAACGCGCGTTTGGTTGTTCGACGAACCTTCAGCTCCGCAGTCCGAGTTACTGATACCAAATATATCGCTATAATTGTTAGTCTTTTTCCTGCAACAAAAACAAAAAAATAATAAAGTTAGCTATAAGTTCAACGTTAATAAACTTCTTCATTTATTTACAGTTAGGTACACACTGAAAAATAACCTGATACCTACTAAGTATAAAATACTACAACACAGGCGTCGATGTACCATCACATTCATCGTCTCGTTCATGTCGGAGCCCGAATATATCAAGCTTATTTTTTTTGCTGGAGCAAGGAGTAAATAATAATGTTACAAAGTACACGTTTACTAACAATTATTTTAGGAACACGTTTGAATTTAGGTACATTGTTTTGTTAAGATTTTGGGATACACAAAAGTTAAAATATCGTATTCGTTACCTTATAGTAGCGGATTTTGTAGTTAGAGTAGCCTTGCGTTTGCCTGTAGATGTTGTCCGTTTTTGAGAGGTTTCTGTTTTGCGGTCATTGTTGAAGGAAATGATGTCACTCTCGCAGTCAGACCTGAAAGTTTAACAAATCAATTTGTTATAATTATTTATTGAACGTAATATCAGTAACATAATAATTTTATATGAAATAAAATGTTTGTGTACATTGTATTCGAAGGCTCGACCACATTAAACACTCGACAATCTAGATATAAATTAATCAAGTAATAAAGACAATACTTACATTTTAACTGGTGTGAATTCTAGCACATTGAGCAGCGGTGATGTACGAGTATTAGTTTATTTACACAAAAGATACTCCGAATTGAAACTGTTGTGTTGATGCACGGTTTACTATCTAGATTTTAGCTGAAAACCAGTAGCTGGGGTATGGTATTGTACCAAATATTATATCAGCACTAGAAAGTAAACTAATGATCGCTAACAAACATGCCTTTGCTTATAAGCAAATGTGATGTGATTCCTTGGATAATTTAAAATGTTAGTAATCAAAGCAAACATACTAAGCGACGCTACCATTTCTCGGGTTCGTATTATATTCGTGTAAACGCAAAAAGTACCGACTAAGGGATTAATTTGTTTGTCAGTAATGACTTCATATATTGCTTTACGTGATCAAGTTACATCGTACGATTTTATACTTGTTGCTAATTTAGCATAATTCATAAGGGCTATCATTTTTATAGATATAAAATTGGATTAAAATAAATAGTCTGATAGGTTTTTTAAAGTAAATAAAATACTTGAAAACATGATACCTACTCTAGGATTTTTTATTAAAGTGAGAATGTTTTAATATTTAACCAAACAAAAGAATGATTATAATACACCACCAATAGATAACTTTAATTTGTATTAGTAGTGAACTTTAGTAATTCACTCTTTATTCGTTTGAACAAATAAGACATCTTGTTATTTCTGTAATGATAATATTATTACTAATATTCAATGAGTGACAACCCTACATAAAATATTTGAATCAACAATACAAGCAATTTGAAACTTAGTTACATTCATAATTTCGCAATTATTGCAGTATGGTGGACCTATGTAATAATAAATAATTTTTATTCGCAGTTTACTTACTAAACTAAACTTAAATTAATAAATATTATAATTTACGTGTAAATCGAAAAACTCTATTCTCAACATTGTAAGGTAAGTCCATAACTATTTAACTATTATTTCATGACCGTTTCCTACTGATACTTAAGCACATGTGTATTTTATTTTTCAGCAATCTCAAACGATATAAATTACGTTGATGCCTTCACGGAAACAGTGATCGTCGCACAGTAAAGAAGATTGTGAAATTTATGATTTAGAAATATCTACAACGATCATCTGAGATTATCCTATTAAAAGGTAATGGTCATTATCATTCGGTTTTAGAGGTTTAAATTTACTCAACTAATAATATTAAGTATAATCAGGTATTTTTTAAGATAATGATCTTATGTATAGTTTTCTAAAGTAAGGAGATAAAAAGGTTCTTGTAACCGCGAGCGTAAGTAAGAATTACATTTTCTGTACGTATTCTAATCAAAGTTTCATGTTTTTTTCAGAAGCAGAACAGAGCTGTTACTGTGGTGAATGTGATGAAAATAAAACAAAGTCTAATCGCAGCAGGCAACAGATCCAGTAGTTAAGTTTTAGCTTTTAAAATTAGTACCTATATACCTTGTAAGTAACGATTACTTTATATTTTTGTAAGTTTCAATTTGTTTTTTGATAAAAAATGCCTTTCTGTTCGGTATGCAAAATTGATGTTAATTCTCGCACTTGGTTTACGCATTTACGTACTAATAAACATAAAAATAATAGCATTGTACCCCTCGATGACAAAATTGAAATTATAGATACTTGTTTTAAAGGACGTATTGTAAGTTATCGTATTAAAGCGTGCGAAAATAATATTAATGACTATCCAGAATCTTTTTTAAATAGTATCAAAAAAGAAGTAAATTCTTTAATAGACAATTCACTTCAAAAACATACATCGGTCAAGGTTAACTTTGATTATTACGGTATTTTTTTGATGTACAAAAATGATGTTCAAGAACTAAAATCTTTTGCAACAAAAAACATCATTGTTCATTGTAATTACAATTTTGATTTGTTGTATCAAAACTTTTCAGTTCAGCTTTTAAAAAAAATTGAGGAATTTCAAGAAAGAGATAGTGGATGGTCATTTTTACATAATTCCCATTTAGAAATTAACATTAATAAATATCAACCACTTAGCGGATCAAAATTTTTTAGATTTACCTAAATTCATAAAGAGCAAAAAAGCTTGTTTGAATATTCAAAACAATGATGATTATTGTTTTTTATGGTGCATTGTTGCTGCCTTATACCCTGCTACGCATCATTCGGAGAGAGTAACTTCTTATCCACATTTTCGCGACGTCTTAAACATTGATGGCATTGCTTTTCCAATCTCTTTTTCAGACATCAATATTTTTGAAAGACACAATCCCATGATACAAATTTACGTTTATGGTAAGAAATGGTAAAACTATAACAGGTCCACTGTATGCCAAAATTATTCATTTGCTGTATATAGAAAATGATAATTCATCTCATTATTGTCTCATAAAAGATTTACCTCGTCTTGTAAAAAGTCAAATCACAAAACACCACAGTAAGTTGTATTTTTGTGAAACCTGTTTATTGTTTTTTCCTGATCAAGAAAAAATTAATAAACACCAATGTGGAGGAGTCGTAACTGTTTTACCAAATAAGGGGTCGGTTATACAATTTAAAAACTATCAAAGAAAACAAAATGTTCCATTTGCTATACAAATGGAACATTTTGACGCGTCGTTTTGTTATATAGCAATGATTTTTTCGTTCGAATTACCAAGTGTATGAAAATGTATTGATTTAGTTCGAAATATAAAGAGATTTTGTAGGGAACTCGTGATCACTTTGAATTATAGAGAGGTTCGAATTATCGCAGGTTTGAATTAACGAAAGTCAACATCGCGGCGATGCCTCCCATGACACATCGTCAACCCTGTATGTTTTTTTATTATAATCGGTCATGACAATTTGTATATGCTGATTTTGAAACATTACTTGAACAGATTTGTAACCATGAACATGACACCGCGAATACGCTCCGCTTACAACGACACGTTCCTACTGCATTTGCATATAACATTGTTTCTTCGATGGATGATAATTTTAATGAATTTAAATCGTATCGTGGTATTGACTGTGTTTCAAAATTCATTGATTTTCTTACTGAAGACGTTAAGAGGATTCATAAGATATTAACCGAAAATGTTAGGATTAAATTTTCACAAAAAGATGAGATCGATTACATTCAAGCATGGCAGTGCCACATATGTGATCTTCCCTTGTGGAATAACAAAGTTAGAGATCATTGTCATATCACAGGTCGTTATCGTGGCGCCGCACATAAACATTGTAATTTACAGTATAAAGTACCTGTATTTGTACCAATTTTTTTTCACAATTTATCAGGTTACGACTGTCATTTATTCATTAAAAAATTAGGGGAAATTCCAGGCAAGTTAACCATAATTCCAAAAAGTAAAGAAAAATACATTTCGTTTTCCAAATTCATATTAATCAACGATAGTGAATACGTTCATGTTAGATTTTTAGATTCATTTCATTTTTTAGGTACTAGTTTAGTCAAACTTGCAAAAAATATGGCTATTGAAGATTTTAAAAATATGCGTTACCATTGTGTTGACTTGTGTTGAAATAAACATTCCAAACAGTGTGCTCTTAAAAACGTATTATGTATAAAAAAGTATATAGAGAAATAACTAAAGGTGTATCTGTTTATTAGTTTTAAGATATAAAAATAAAACATTTTTAAATGACAATAATGCGTTTATTTTATAATAACCCTATACTATTTACAGTTATGTTTATTCCTATTCTAAATATAAAAACACAAAACTATATACTATTCTTTTATAGTAAAATTGTATTTTTATTTAAAATTATACATCGTAAATACAAAAGAAATATAAATTAAACGAATAAACAATATAACAACAAAGAAATTAAAAATAGAATAATAAAAAACTGCACTAGATCTATATTATCAAAAATCACTGTCTATTAAAGATTTAGAAATCTTCTTAACTAAGGATTCTGTTTCATCCATAACACTGTCCATGGCGTCCCTTACAATGTACTGAGCGCTTATCACAACATTCTCATTTTCTTCATCATCATCATTCAGAATCATTGCAATCACGAATGTTATAAAACAATTGTTAAGGAAAATAAAACACTTTAAGTAAAAGATTATATATTTAGCTTAGATAGTTCAATAAAACAAGTTGGTACTCAACAAATATTCTTTATTTATATGCATTTATTAACTAAACTTACTTTAATTTATATATACCTTTAATCTTATTTTATAAACATAAGTATTTTATTAGGAATACATATACATATATATATATGTATATATATGTATATATATGTATATATATATATATATATATATATATAATTACATACTTATATATATATATATACATATATAATTACATACTTATATATATATATATATATACATATTTTTTCTATAAAATTATATTTTTTAAATACTTATCTTAAAAATACAAATTACACCTACACGTTATATAATAAAACAATGAAACAAACATCAACTCAAATTACCTTTTAAAATAGAAGAATGCCCCCATGCTCGGGTTGCAACATTGCATTTGGATATTAAACGTTTATCATCGTTACTTGATAGTGCTATTTTATTTACACTTTGTGTAAATATTTCATGCTTAATTGATTTGAATAAGATATTTTTTCGATGGATTATGTCTCTATTAAATAACACATGCTGATAATCATCAATAGTTAAGTCACGTACCACACAAGACTTAATTCCTTTTGCTTTTTTAATGACCTTGTTCATCGTTTTTATTGAATATAACTTTGACCTCAAACCAACAAATTCAGTAATCAGTTCGCCACCCATTTCATCTTTAAACAATCCAGGGACTTTTTTATTAATTTGCGGTATCATAAATTCATTATTAATGTTGTAGTTGCTAGTATCAAAGTACTGTAAAAACTTATATTTAATATCTTTATAGAAATCATCCGTGTATATAATATATACAAAAGAATCCGTGTCTGTATAGCATAGTTGTACTCTGTTGCCGTAAAAAGGTTTAACTATATTATAATGAAAATGATACATGTGTGATTTAGATAGTTCTAAAACAGTAAAGCCTATGTATATTGGTTTATCTAATATTAAATGATCGGGTTTCATTTGTATTGCTACTAAGTTTTCCGATAAAACTGAAGCACTATGAAAATATGGATTGCTTATGAGTCTTTCAGCACAGATATATTTTTTGGTTTTATTATTCGGACTATTCCATGAGTTCACTAAATGAACAGTCACTCTTTTTTCAGTATTTTCTAAAGTTTTTCCAAATACGCTATTGTTTAGTAACTTAAAGAAATCCTGTTCAAATACACTTTTTGCGTTTTGTCGTAATTTTGTATTTAATTCGATATATTCCTTTAAATATGCACTTTGTCTAAACGTAATGACTCTATGTATTTTACGTAATAATAAACCATGTTCAAGACATTTCTTTAAGTGCACATAATGAATCACATAGTTATACTTATTGTAAAGATTTGAAATAAGTTTTTCGGTTCTGCCCCCCGGCGGTATGCATTTTTCCGCACAAAAAGGTAAGTCGTTGTGTAAAATATGTAACGTTTCAGGGTACAAGAGATCTACTTCTAGTATAAAACCCCATTCTGCGTTATCTCCAATATTTTCTATGTCTAACTGATCTATTTCATGTTGATTTAAAAATCGGAAACCTGAGTGAGGTAAATACTGACACATACTATAGCCGTAAAGATTGTTACAGTCTATATAACTTATAAAACTCCGTGGTTTCGTTCGATCACACGATGACATATATTGATTATTAGCTTTTGCATAGCGATGGGAACACATACATAAACCTCCCCTAATACCGCTTTGAATCATTCGCACAATAGATAGGTCTGTTATGAGTTCTAATTTAACTCCTGTCTTTAAAAGCATTGCATCAAACGATAAACTAGGAGCAGTAATATAAAACGCAGGGTCGAACTTATAATGCAACTTACAAGTTTTTCGAATTTTTTGAAATATATCCGTAAGTAATAGTACGTCAGTCTTTAAATATAAGTCAGTATATTCACCCATTGTCTTTATGTTAAATTTGCACCATACCGATTTAGCGTGGTTATAGTCCTCCTGTGAAATATGTTCATTACTTAAAGAGTTGAAAAATATTTTTTTTGTTGGTAACGTTTTTTCTTCATAGCATTTCCAATTGCTCATGTAATCGTAAGGATAAATGCCTTTACGGGTAAGTAAATGAAACTGATCATTTATAGGGAAATGAAAACGCAAGCTAATAAAATCATCAATTTGCATAGTTTTTGATAGCTTATCTAAACTGGTGCCTAAGAAATTAAATGAATCTAAAAATCTAATTTGTACGTATTCATTCTCGTTGATATGCATAAATTTGGAAAATGAAATATATTTTTCTTTGGTTTTAGGGATGATATTTAACTTGCCAGGCGTTTCACCTAATTTTTTAATAAAAAGATGACAGTCGTATCCTGACAAATTATGAAAAAATATAGGTATAAACATAGGTATCTTATATTGTAAATTACAATGTCGATGAGCTGCACCACGATAGCGACCAGTAATATGACAATGATCTCTGACTTTATTATTCCATAAAAGATTATCGCATATGTGACATTTCCAAGCTTTTTCGTAATGCATTGCGTCTTTCTCAGAAAATATAATTGAAACATTTTTAGTTAATATATTATAAATTCTCTTGATGTCTTCAGTAAGTAACTCTATAAATTTGGATACACAATCAATTCCACGATAAGTTTTGAATTCATTGAAATTATCATTGCATGATGAAACAATATTATACGCGAAGGCTGAAGGAATGTGTCGTTGTAAGCGTAACGTATTAGCGGTGTCCGATTCATGGTCGGAAATCGGTTCGAGTAATGTTTCGAAATCAGCATAGATAATGAATGGAACGTCTTGTTTTTTGTTATAATTTTTAAATTGTAAGAATGTTCCTTTTTCGGGCAAAAGAGTAACAACCCCCGCAATCATTTTAGCGCAATTCAATTAATCAAGTCGTTTCGATGGTGTATCACTGTTGGAACGCAATACAACAAGTCGTTTTAATGGTTTAATATCATTTTAGCGCAATTCAATTAATCAAGTCGTTTCGATGGTGTATCACTGTTGGAACGCAATACAACAAGTCGTTTTAATGGTTTAATATCATTTTAGCGCAATTCAATTAATCAAGTCGTTTCGATGGTGTATCACTGTTGGAACGCAATACAACAAGTCGTTTTAATGGTTTAATATCATTTTAGCGCAATTCAATTAATCAAGTCGTTTCGATCACCTTTGGAACGCAATACAACAAGTCGTTTTAATGGTTTAATATCATTTTAGCGCAATTCAATTAATCAAGTCGTTTCGATGGTGTATCACTGTTGGAACGCAATACAACAAGTCGTTTTAATGGTTTAATATCATTTTAGCGCAATTCAATTAATCAAGTCGTTTCGATGGTGTATCACTGTTGGAACGCAATACAACAAGTCGTTTTAATGGTTTAATATCATTTTAGCGCAATTCAATTAATCAAGTCGTTTCGATCACCTTTGGAACGCAATACAACAACTATTCCATTATATGTATCGCTCATATCCTATTGGGCATTCTATACCACTTTCTGTAGCGAGCGCTCGGCGTGTAGCCGAGCTTGACTGGCGAGCGACAGAAAGTGGTATAGAATGCCCAATAATATACTACTGAGTGGTGTCGTTAGAAGCGCCTCGGCGAGGGCTACGTAAATATGTAATAAACTAAGGTAAGTGTAATATAAAAATTAAAGTTATGGTCCAAAAACTAGTTTTTCATTTCAACATTTTTTCGAGCTATCCGCACGTGAGTGGTGTCGTTAGAAGCGCCTCGGCGAGGGCTACGTAAATTTGTAATAAACTAAGGTAAGTGTAATATAAAAATTAAAGTTATGGTCCAAAAACTAGTTTTTCATTTCAACATTTTTTCGAGCTAACCGCACGTGAGTGGTGTCGTTAGAAGCGCCTCGGCGAAGGCTACGTAAATATGTAATAAACTAAGGTAGGTGTAATATAAAAATTAAAGTTATGGTCCAAAAACTAGTTTTTCATTTCAACATTTTTTCGAGCTATCCGCACGTGAGTGGTGTCGTTAGAAGCGCCTCGGCGAGGGCTACGTAAATATGTAATAAACTAAGGTAAGTGTAATATAAAAATTAAAGTTATGGTCCAAAAACTAGTTTTTCATTTCAACATTTTTTCGAGCTATCCGCACGTGAGTGGTGTCGTTAGAAGCGCCTCGGCGAGGGCTACGTAAATATGTAATAAACTAAGGTAAGTGTAATATAAAAATTAAAGTTATGGTCCAAAAACTAGTTTTTCATTTCAACATTTTTTCGAGCTATCCGCACGTGAGTGGTGTCGTTAGAAGCGCCTCGGCGAGGGCTACGTAAATATGTAATAAACTAAGGTAAGTGTAATATAAAAATTAAAGTTATGGTCCAAAAACTAGTTTTTCATTTCAACATTTTTTCGAGCTATCCGCACGTGAGTGGTGTCGTTAGAAGCGCCGCGGCGAGGGCTACGTAAATATGTAATAAACTAAGGTAGGTGTAATATAAAAATTAAAGTTATGGTCCAAAAACTAGTTTTTCATTTCAACATTTTTTCGAGCTATCCGCACGTGAGTGGTGTCGTTAGAAGCGCCTCGGCGAGGGCTACGTAAATATGTAATAAACTAAGGTAAGTGTAATATAAAAATTAAAGTTATGGTCCAAAAACTAGTTTTTCATTTCAACATTTTTTCGAGCTATCCGCACGTGAGTGGTGTCGTTAGAAGCGCCTCGGCGAGGGCTACGTAAATATGTAATAAACTAAGGTAGGTGTAATATAAAAATTAAAGTTATGGTCCAAAAACTAGTTTTTCATTTCAACATTTTTTCGAGCTATCCGCACGTGAGTGGTGTCGTTAGAAGCGCCTCGGCGAGGGCTACGTAAATATGTAATAAACTAAGGTAGGTGTAATATAAAAATTAAAGTTATGGTCCAAAAACTAGTTTTTCATTTCAACATTTTTTCGAGCTATCCGCACGTGAGTGGTGTCGTTAGAAGCGCCTCGGCGAGGGCTACGTAAATATGTAATAAACTAAGGTAGGTGTAATATAAAAATTAAAGTTATGGTCCAAAAACTAGTTTTTCATTTCAACATTTTTTCGAGCTATCCGCACGTGAGTGGTGTCGTTAGAAGCGCCTCGGCGAGGGCTACGTAAATATGTAATAAACTAAGGTAAGTGTAATATAAAAATTAAAGTTATGGTCCAAAAACTAGTTTTTCATTTCAACATTTTTTCGAGCTATCCGCACGTGAGTGGTGTCGTTAGAAGCGCCTCGGCGAGGGCTACGTAAATTTGTAATAAACTAAGGTAAGTGTAATATAAAAATTAAAGTTATGGTCCAAAAACTAGTTTTTCATTTCAACATTTTTTCGAGCTAACCGCACGTGAGTGGTGTCGTTAGAAGCGCCTCGGCGAAGGCTACGTAAATATGTAATAAACTAAGGTAGGTGTAATATAAAAATTAAAGTTATGGTCCAAAAACTAGTTTTTCATTTCAACATTTTTTCGAGCTATCCGCACGTGAGTGGTGTCGTTAGAAGCGCCTCGGCGAGGGCTACGTAAATATGTAATAAACTAAGGTAAGTGTAATATAAAAATTAAAGTTATGGTCCAAAAACTAGTTTTTCATTTCAACATTTTTTCGAGCTATCCGCACGTGAGTGGTGTCGTTAGAAGCGCCTCGGCGAGGGCTACGTAAATATGTAATAAACTAAGGTAAGTGTAATATAAAAATTAAAGTTATGGTCCAAAAACTAGTTTTTCATTTCAACATTTTTTCGAGCTAACCGCACGTGAGTGGTGTCGTTAGAAGCGCCTCGGCGAAGGCTACGTAAATATGTAATAAACTAAGGTAGGTGTAATATAAAAATTAAAGTTATGGTCCAAAAACTAGTTTTTCATTTCAACATTTTTTCGAGCTATCCGCACGTGAGTGGTGTCGTTAGAAGCGCCTCGGCGAGGGCTACGTAAATATGTAATAAACTAAGGTAAGTGTAATATAAAAATTAAAGTTATGGTCCAAAAACTAGTTTTTCATTTCAACATTTTTTCGAGCTATCCGCACGTGAGTGGTGTCGTTAGAAGCGCCTCGGCGAGGGCTACGTAAATATGTAATAAACTAAGGTAGGTGTAATATAAAAATTAAAGTTATGGTCCAAAAACTAGTTTTTCATTTCAACATTTTTTCGAGCTATCCGCACGTGAGTGGTGTCGTTAGAAGCGCCTCGGCGAGGGCTACGTAAATATGTAATAAACTAAGGTAGGTGTAATATAAAAATTAAAGTTATGGTCCAAAAACTAGTTTTTCATTTCAACATTTTTTCGAGCTATCCGCACGTGAGTGGTGTCGTTAGAAGCGCCTCGGCGAGGGCTACGTAAATATGTAATAAACTAAGGTAGGTGTAATATAAAAATTAAAGTTATGGTCCAAAAACTAGTTTTTCATTTCAACATTTTTTCGAGCTATCCGCACGTGAGTGGTGTCGTTAGAAGCGCCTCGGCGAGGGCTACGTAAATATGTAATAAACTAAGGTAGGTGTAATATAAAAATTAAAGTTATGGT
Organism: Autographa pulchrina; assembly: GCA_905475315.1. Lineage (NCBI taxonomy): Eukaryota > Metazoa > Arthropoda > Insecta > Lepidoptera > Noctuidae > Autographa > Autographa pulchrina. The sequence goes on along the minus strand of FR997766.1, from coordinate 14,656,556 downwards.
CCAAAAACTAGTTTTTCATTTCAACATTTTTTCGAGCTATCCGCACGTGAGTGGTGTCGTTTGAAGCGCCTCGGCGAGGGCTACGTAAATATGTAATAAACTAAGGTAGGTGTAATATAAAAATTAAAGTTATGGTCCAAAAACTAGTTTTTCATTTCAACATTTTTTCGAGCTATCCGCACGTGAGTGGTGTCGTTTGAAGCGCCTCGGCGAGGGCTACGTAAATATGTAATAAACTAAGGTAGGTGTAATATAAAAATTAAAGTTATGGTCCAAAAACTAGTTTTTCATTTCAACATTTTTTCGAGCTATCCGCACGTGAGTGGTGTCGTTAGAAGCGCCTCGGCGAGGGCTACGTAAATATGTAATAAACTAAGGTAGGTGTAATATAAAAATTAAAGTTATGGTCCAAAAACTAGTTTTTCATTTCAACATTTTTTCGAGCTATCCGCACGTGAGTGGTGTCGTTAGAAGCGCCTCGGCGAGGGCTACGTAAATATGTAATAAACTAAGGTAAGTGTAATATAAAAATTAAAGTTATGGTCCAAAAACTAGTTTTTCATTTCAACATTTTTTCGAGCTATCCGCACGTGAGTGGTGTCGTTAGAAGCGCCTCGGCGAGGGCTACGTAAATATGTAATAAACTAAGGTAAGTGTAATATAAAAATTAAAGTTATGGTCCAAAAACTAGTTTTTCATTTCAACATTTTTTCGAGCTAACCGCACGTGAGTGGTGTCGTTAGAAGCGCCTCGGCGAAGGCTACGTAAATATGTAATAAACTAAGGTAGGTGTAATATAAAAATTAAAGTTATGGTCCAAAAACTAGTTTTTCATTTCAACATTTTTTCGAGCTATCCGCACGTGAGTGGTGTCGTTAGAAGCGCCTCGGCGAGGGCTACGTAAATATGTAATAAACTAAGGTAAGTGTAATATAAAAATTAAAGTTATGGTCCAAAAACTAGTTTTTCATTTCAACATTTTTTCGAGCTATCCGCACGTGAGTGGTGTCGTTAGAAGCGCCTCGGCGAGGGCTACGTAAATATGTAATAAACTAAGGTAGGTGTAATATAAAAATTAAAGTTATGGTCCAAAAACTAGTTTTTCATTTCAACATTTTTTCGAGCTATCCGCACGTGAGTGGTGTCGTTAGAAGCGCCTCGGCGAGGGCTACGTAAATATGTAATAAACTAAGGTAGGTGTAATATAAAAATTAAAGTTATGGTCCAAAAACTAGTTTTTCATTTCAACATTTTTTCGAGCTATCCGCACGTGAGTGGTGTCGTTAGAAGCGCCTCGGCGAGGGCTACGTAAATATGTAATAAACTAAGGTAGGTGTAATATAAAAATTAAAGTTATGGTCCAAAAACTAGTTTTTCATTTCAACATTTTTTCGAGCTATCCGCACGTGAGTGGTGTCGTTTGAAGCGCCTCGGCGAGGGCTACGTAAATATGTAATAAACTAAGGTAGGTGTAATATAAAAATTAAAGTTATGGTCCAAAAACTAGTTTTTCATTTCAACATTTTTTCGAGCTATCCGCACGTGAGTGGTGTCGTTAGAAGCGCCTCGGCGAGGGCTACGTAAATATGTAATAAACTAAGGTAGGTGTAATATAAAAATTAAAGTTATGGTCCAAAAACTAGTTTTTCATTTCAACATTTTTTCGAGCTATCCGCACGTGAGTGGTGTCGTTAGAAGCGCCTCGGCGAGGGCTACGTAAATATGTAATAAACTAAGGTAAGTGTAATATAAAAATTAAAGTTATGGTCCAAAAACTAGTTTTTCATTTCAACATTTTTTCGAGCTATCCGCACGTGAGTGGTGTCGTTAGAAGCGCCTCGGCGAGGGCTACGTAAATATGTAATAAACTAAGGTAAGTGTAATATAAAAATTAAAGTTATGGTCCAAAAACTAGTTTTTCATTTCAACATTTTTTCGAGCTAACCGCACGTGAGTGGTGTCGTTAGAAGCGCCTCGGCGAAGGCTACGTAAATATGTAATAAACTAAGGTAGGTGTAATATAAAAATTAAAGTTATGGTCCAAAAACTAGTTTTTCATTTCAACATTTTTTCGAGCTATCCGCACGTGAGTGGTGTCGTTAGAAGCGCCTCGGCGAGGGCTACGTAAATATGTAATAAACTAAGGTAAGTGTAATATAAAAATTAAAGTTATGGTCCAAAAACTAGTTTTTCATTTCAACATTTTTTCGAGCTATCCGCACGTGAGTGGTGTCGTTAGAAGCGCCTCGGCGAGGGCTACGTAAATATGTAATAAACTAAGGTAGGTGTAATATAAAAATTAAAGTTATGGTCCAAAAACTAGTTTTTCATTTCAACATTTTTTCGAGCTATCCGCACGTGAGTGGTGTCGTTAGAAGCGCCTCGGCGAGGGCTACGTAAATATGTAATAAACTAAGGTAGGTGTAATATAAAAATTAAAGTTATGGTCCAAAAACTAGTTTTTCATTTCAACATTTTTTCGAGCTATCCGCACGTGAGTGGTGTCGTTAGAAGCGCCTCGGCGAGGGCTACGTAAATATGTAATAAACTAAGGTAGGTGTAATATAAAAATTAAAGTTATGGTCCAAAAACTAGTTTTTCATTTCAACATTTTTTCGAGCTATCCGCACGTGAGTGGTGTCGTTAGAAGCGCCTCGGCGAGGGCTACGTAAATATGTAATAAACTAAGGTAGGTGTAATATAAAAATTAAAGTTATGGTCCAAAAACTAGTTTTTCATTTCAACATTTTTTCGAGCTATCCGCACGTGAGTGGTGTCGTTTGAAGCGCCTCGGCGAGGGCTACGTAAATATGTAATAAACTAAGGTAGGTGTAATATAAAAATTAAAGTTATGGTCCAAAAACTAGTTTTTCATTTCAACATTTTTTCGAGCTATCCGCACGTGAGTGGTGTCGTTAGAAGCGCCTCGGCGAGGGCTACGTAAATATGTAATAAACTAAGGTAGGTGTAATATAAAAATTAAAGTTATGGTCCAAAAACTAGTTTTTCATTTCAACATTTTTTCGAGCTATCCGCACGTGAGTGGTGTCGTTAGAAGCGCCTCGGCGAGGGCTACGTAAATATGTAATAAACTAAGGTAAGTGTAATATAAAAATTAAAGTTATGGTCCAAAAACTAGTTTTTCATTTCAACATTTTTTCGAGCTATCCGCACGTGAGTGGTGTCGTTAGAAGCGCCTCGGCGAGGGCTACGTAAATATGTAATAAACTAAGGTAAGTGTAATATAAAAATTAAAGTTATGGTCCAAAAACTAGTTTTTCATTTCAACATTTTTTCGAGCTATCCGCACGTGAGTGGTGTCGTTAGAAGCGCCTCGGCGAAGGCTACGTAAATATGTAATAAACTAAGGTAGGTGTAATATAAAAATTAAAGTTATGGTCCAAAAACTAGTTTTTCATTTCAACATTTTTTCGAGCTATCCGCACGTGAGTGGTGTCGTTAGAAGCGCCTCGGCGAGGGCTACGTAAATATGTAATAAACTAAGGTAAGTGTAATATAAAAATTAAAGTTATGGTCCAAAAACTAGTTTTTCATTTCAACATTTTTTCGAGCTATCCGCACGTGAGTGGTGTCGTTAGAAGCGCCTCGGCGAGGGCTACGTAAATATGTAATAAACTAAGGTAGGTGTAATATAAAAATTAAAGTTATGGTCCAAAAACTAGTTTTTCATTTCAACATTTTTTCGAGCTATCCGCACGTGAGTGGTGTCGTTAGAAGCGCCTCGGCGAGGGCTACGTAAATATGTAATAAACTAAGGTAAGTGTAATATAAAAATTAAAGTTATGGTCCAAAAACTAGTTTTTCATTTCAACATTTTTTCGAGCTATCCGCACGTGAGTGGTGTCGTTAGAAGCGCCTCGGCGAGGGCTACGTAAATATGTAATAAACTAAGGTAGGTGTAATATAAAAATTAAAGTTATGGTCCAAAAACTAGTTTTTCATTTCAACATTTTTTCGAGCTATCCGCACGTGAGTGGTGTCGTTTGAAGCGCCTCGGCGAGGGCTACGTAAATATGTAATAAACTAAGGTAGGTGTAATATAAAAATTAAAGTTATGGTCCAAAAACTAGTTTTTCATTTCAACATTTTTTCGAGCTATCCGCACGTGAGTGGTGTCGTTAGAAGCGCCTCGGCGAGGGCTACGTAAATATGTAATAAACTAAGGTAGGTGTAATATAAAAATTAAAGTTATGGTCCAAAAACTAGTTTTTCATTTCAACATTTTTTCGAGCTATCCGCACGTGAGTGGTGTCGTTAGAAGCGCCTCGGCGAGGGCTACGTAAATATGTAATAAACTAAGGTAAGTGTAATATAAAAATTAAAGTTATGGTCCAAAAACTAGTTTTTCATTTCAACATTTTTTCGAGCTATCCGCACGTGAGTGGTGTCGTTAGAAGCGCCTCGGCGAGGGCTACGTAAATATGTAATAAACTAAGGTAAGTGTAATATAAAAATTAAAGTTATGGTCCAAAAACTAGTTTTTCATTTCAACATTTTTTCGAGCTAACCGCACGTGAGTGGTGTCGTTAGAAGCGCCTCGGCGAAGGCTACGTAAATATGTAATAAACTAAGGTAGGTGTAATATAAAAATTAAAGTTATGGTCCAAAAACTAGTTTTTCATTTCAACATTTTTTCGAGCTATCCGCACGTGAGTGGTGTCGTTAGAAGCGCCTCGGCGAGGGCTACGTAAATATGTAATAAACTAAGGTAAGTGTAATATAAAAATTAAAGTTATGGTCCAAAAACTAGTTTTTCATTTCAACATTTTTTCGAGCTATCCGCACGTGAGTGGTGTCGTTAGAAGCGCCTCGGCGAGGGCTACGTAAATATGTAATAAACTAAGGTAGGCGTAATATAAAAATTAAAGTTATGGTCCAAAAACTAGTTTTTCATTTCAACATTTTTTCGAGCTATCCGCACGTGAGTGGTGTCGTTAGAAGCGCCTCGGCGAGGGCTACGTAAATATGTAATAAACTAAGGTAAGTGTAATATAAAAATTAAAGTTATGGTTCAAAAACTAGTTTTTCATTTCAACATTTTTTCGAGCTATCCGCACGTGAGTGGTGTCGTTAGAAGCGCCTCGGCGAGGGCTACGTAAATATGTAATAAACTAAGGTAAGTGTAATATAAAAATTAAAGTTATGGTCCAAAAACTAGTTTTTCATTTCAACATTTTTTCGAGCTATCCGCACGTGAGTGGTGTCGTTAGAAGCGCCTCGGCGAGGGCTACGTAAATATGTAATAAACTAAGGTAGGTGTAATATAAAAATTAAAGTTATGGTCCAAAAACTAGTTTTTCATTTCAACATTTTTTCGAGCTATCCGCACGTGAGTGGTGTCGTTAGAAGCGCCTCGGCGAGGGCTACGTAAATATGTAATAAACTAAGGTAAGTGTAATATAAAAATTAAAGTTATGGTCCAAAAACTAGTTTTTCATTTCAACATTTTTTCGAGCTATCCGCACGTGAGTGGTGTCGTTAGAAGCGCCTCGGCGAGGGCTACGTAAATATGTAATAAACTAAGGTAGGTGTAATATAAAAATTAAAGTTATGGTCCAAAAACTAGTTTTTCATTTCAACATTTTTTCGAGCTATCCGCACGTGAGTGGTGTCGTTAGAAGCGCCTCGGCGAGGGCTACGTAAATATGTAATAAACTAAGGTAGGTGTAATATAAAAATTAAAGTTATGGTCCAAAAACTAGTTTTTCATTTCAACATTTTTTCGAGCTATCCGCACGTGAGTGGTGTCGTTAGAAGCGCCTCGGCGAGGGCTACGTAAATATGTAATAAACTAAGGTAGGTGTAATATAAAAATTAAAGTTATGGTCCAAAAACTAGTTTTTCATTTCAACATTTTTTCGAGCTATCCGCACGTGAGTGGTGTCGTTTGAAGCGCCTCGGCGAGGGCTACGTAAATATGTAATAAACTAAGGTAGGTGTAATATAAAAATTAAAGTTATGGTCCAAAAACTAGTTTTTCATTTCAACATTTTTTCGAGCTATCCGCACGTGAGTGGTGTCGTTAGAAGCGCCTCGGCGAGGGCTACGTAAATATGTAATAAACTAAGGTAGGTGTAATATAAAAATTAAAGTTATGGTCCAAAAACTAGTTTTTCATTTCAACATTTTTTCGAGCTATCCGCACGTGAGTGGTGTCGTTAGAAGCGCCTCGGCGAGGGCTACGTAAATATGTAATAAACTAAGGTAAGTGTAATATAAAAATTAAAGTTATGGTCCAAAAACTAGTTTTTCATTTCAACATTTTTTCGAGCTATCCGCACGTGAGTGGTGTCGTTAGAAGCGCCTCGGCGAGGGCTACGTAAATATGTAATAAACTAAGGTAAGTGTAATATAAAAATTAAAGTTATGGTCCAAAAACTAGTTTTTCATTTCAACATTTTTTCGAGCTATCCGCACGTGAGTGGTGTCGTTAGAAGCGCCTCGGCGAAGGCTACGTAAATATGTAATAAACTAAGGTAGGTGTAATATAAAAATTAAAGTTATGGTCCAAAAACTAGTTTTTCATTTCAACATTTTTTCGAGCTATCCGCACGTGAGTGGTGTCGTTAGAAGCGCCTCGGCGAGGGCTACGTAAATATGTAATAAACTAAGGTAAGTGTAATATAAAAATTAAAGTTATGGTCCAAAAACTAGTTTTTCATTTCAACATTTTTTCGAGCTATCCGCACGTGAGTGGTGTCGTTAGAAGCGCCTCGGCGAGGGCTACGTAAATATGTAATAAACTAAGGTAGGTGTAATATAAAAATTAAAGTTATGGTTCAAAAACTAGTTTTTCATTTCAACATTTTTTCGAGCTATCCGCACGTGAGTGGTGTCGTTAGAAGCGCCTCGGCGAGGGCTACGTAAATATGTAATAAACTAAGGTAAGTGTAATATAAAAATTAAAGTTATGGTCCAAAAACTAGTTTTTCATTTCAACATTTTTTCGAGCTATCCGCACGTGAGTGGTGTCGTTAGAAGCGCCGCGGCGAGGGCTACGTAAATATGTAATAAACTAAGGTAGGTGTAATATAAAAATTAAAGTTATGGTCCAAAAACTAGTTTTTCATTTCAACATTTTTTCGAGCTATCCGCACGTGAGTGGTGTCGTTAGAAGCGCCTCGGCGAGGGCTACGTAAATATGTAATAAACTAAGGTAGGTGTAATATAAAAATTAAAGTTATGGTCCAAAAACTAGTTTTTCATTTCAACATTTTTTCGAGCTATCCGCACGTGAGTGGTGTCGTTAGAAGCGCCTCGGCGAGGGCTACGTAAATATGTAATAAACTAAGGTAAGTGTAATATAAAAATTAAAGTTATGGTCCAAAAACTAGTTTTTCATTTCAACATTTTTTCGAGCTATCCGCACGTGAGTGGTGTCGTTAGAAGCGCCTCGGCGAGGGCTACGTAAATATGTAATAAACTAAGGTAGGTGTAATATAAAAATTAAAGTTATGGTCCAAAAACTAGTTTTTCATTTCAACATTTTTTCGAGCTATCCGCACGTGAGTGGTGTCGTTAGAAGCGCCTCGGCGAGGGCTACGTAAATATGTAATAAACTAAGGTAGGTGTAATATAAAAATTAAAGTTATGGTCCAAAAACTAGTTTTTCATTTCAACATTTTTTCGAGCTATCCGCACGTGAGTGGTGTCGTTAGAAGCGCCTCGGCGAGGGCTACGTAAATATGTAATAAACTAAGGTAGGTGTAATATAAAAATTAAAGTTATGGTCCAAAAACTAGTTTTTCATTTCAACATTTTTTCGAGCTATCCGCACGTGAGTGGTGTCGTTAGAAGCGCCTCGGCGAGGGCTACGTAAATATGTAATAAACTAAGGTAGGTGTAATATAAAAATTAAAGTTATGGTCCAAAAACTAGTTTTTCATTTCAACATTTTTTCGAGCTATCCGCACGTGAGTGGTGTCGTTTGAAGCGCCTCGGCGAGGGCTACGTAAATATGTAATAAACTAAGGTAGGTGTAATATAAAAATTAAAGTTATGGTCCAAAAACTAGTTTTTCATTTCAACATTTTTTCGAGCTATCCGCACGTGAGTGGTGTCGTTAGAAGCGCCTCGGCGAGGGCTACGTAAATATGTAATAAACTAAGGTAGGTGTAATATAAAAATTAAAGTTATGGTCCAAAAACTAGTTTTTCATTTCAACATTTTTTCGAGCTATCCGCACGTGAGTGGTGTCGTTAGAAGCGCCTCGGCGAGGGCTACGTAAATATGTAATAAACTAAGGTAAGTGTAATATAAAAATTAAAGTTATGGTCCAAAAACTAGTTTTTCATTTCAACATTTTTTCGAGCTATCCGCACGTGAGTGGTGTCGTTAGAAGCGCCTCGGCGAGGGCTACGTAAATATGTAATAAACTAAGGTAAGTGTAATATAAAAATTAAAGTTATGGTCCAAAAACTAGTTTTTCATTTCAACATTTTTTCGAGCTATCCGCACGTGAGTGGTGTCGTTAGAAGCGCCTCGGCGAAGGCTACGTAAATATGTAATAAACTAAGGTAGGTGTAATATAAAAATTAAAGTTATGGTCCAAAAACTAGTTTTTCATTTCAACATTTTTTCGAGCTATCCGCACGTGAGTGGTGTCGTTAGAAGCGCCTCGGCGAGGGCTACGTAAATATGTAATAAACTAAGGTAAGTGTAATATAAAAATTAAAGTTATGGTCCAAAAACTAGTTTTTCATTTCAACATTTTTTCGAGCTATCCGCACGTGAGTGGTGTCGTTAGAAGCGCCTCGGCGAGGGCTACGTAAATATGTAATAAACTAAGGTAGGTGTAATATAAAAATTAAAGTTATGGTTCAAAAACTAGTTTTTCATTTCAACATTTTTTCGAGCTATCCGCACGTGAGTGGTGTCGTTAGAAGCGCCTCGGCGAGGGCTACGTAAATATGTAATAAACTAAGGTAAGTGTAATATAAAAATTAAAGTTATGGTCCAAAAACTAGTTTTTCATTTCAACATTTTTTCGAGCTATCCGCACGTGAGTGGTGTCGTTAGAAGCGCCGCGGCGAGGGCTACGTAAATATGTAATAAACTAAGGTAGGTGTAATATAAAAATTAAAGTTATGGTCCAAAAACTAGTTTTTCATTTCAACATTTTTTCGAGCTATCGGCACGTGAGTGGTGTCGTTAGAAGCGCCTCGGCGAGGGCTACGTAAATATGTAATAAACTAAGGTAAGTGTAATATAAAAATTAAAGTTATGGTCCAAAAACTAGTTTTTCATTTCAACATTTTTTCGAGCTATCCGCACGTGAGTGGTGTCGTTAGAAGCGCCTCGGCGAGGGCTACGTAAATATGTAATAAACTAAGGTAAGTGTAATATAAAAATTAAAGTTATGGTCCAAAAACTAGTTTTTCATTTCAACATTTTTTCGAGCTATCCGCACGTGAGTGGTGTCGTTAGAAGCGCCTCGGCGAGGGCTACGTAAATATGTAATAAACTAAGGTAGGTGTAATATAAAAATTAAAGTTATGGTTCAAAAACTAGTTTTTCATTTCAACATTTTTTCGAGCTATCCGCACGTGAGTGGTGTCGTTAGAAGCGCCTCGGCGAGGGCTACGTAAATATGTAATAAACTAAGGTAAGTGTAATATAAAAATTAAAGTTATGGTCCAAAAACTAGTTTTTCATTTCAACATTTTTTCGAGCTATCCGCACGTGAGTGGTGTCGTTAGAAGCGCCGCGGCGAGGGCTACGTAAATATGTAATAAACTAAGGTAGGTGTAATATAAAAATTAAAGTTATGGTCCAAAAACTAGTTTTTCATTTCAACATTTTTTCGAGCTATCCGCACGTGAGTGGTGTCGTTAGAAGCGCCTCGGCGAGGGCTACGTAAATATGTAATAAACTAAGGTAGGTGTAATATAAAAATTAAAGTTATGGTCCAAAAACTAGTTTTTCATTTCAACATTTTTTCGAGCTATCCGCACGTGAGTGGTGTCGTTAGAAGCGCCTCGGCGAGGGCTACGTAAATATGTAATAAACTAAGGTAGGTGTAATATAAAAATTAAAGTTATGGTCCAAAAACTAGTTTTTCATTTCAACATTTTTTCGAGCTATCCGCACGTGAGTGGTGTCGTTAGAAGCGCCTCGGCGAGGGCTACGTAAATATGTAATAAACTAAGGTAGGTGTAATATAAAAATTAAAGTTATGGTCCAAAAACTAGTTTTTCATTTCAACATTTTTTCGAGCTATCCGCACGTGAGTGGTGTCGTTTGAAGCGCCTCGGCGAGGGCTACGTAAATATGTAATAAACTAAGGTAGGTGTAATATAAAAATTAAAGTTATGGTCCAAAAACTAGTTTTTCATTTCAACATTTTTTCGAGCTATCCGCACGTGAGTGGTGTCGTTAGAAGCGCCTCGGCGAGGGCTACGTAAATATGTAATAAACTAAGGTAGGTGTAATATAAAAATTAAAGTTATGGTCCAAAAACTAGTTTTTCATTTCAACATTTTTTCGAGCTATCCGCACGTGAGTGGTGTCGTTAGAAGCGCCTCGGCGAGGGCTACGTAAATATGTAATAAACTAAGGTAAGTGTAATATAAAAATTAAAGTTATGGTCCAAAAACTAGTTTTTCATTTCAACATTTTTTCGAGCTATCCGCACGTGAGTGGTGTCGTTAGAAGCGCCTCGGCGAGGGCTACGTAAATATGTAATAAACTAAGGTAAGTGTAATATAAAAATTAAAGTTATGGTCCAAAAACTAGTTTTTCATTTCAACATTTTTTCGAGCTATCCGCACGTGAGTGGTGTCGTTAGAAGCGCCTCGGCGAAGGCTACGTAAATATGTAATAAACTAAGGTAGGTGTAATATAAAAATTAAAGTTATGGTCCAAAAACTAGTTTTTCATTTCAACATTTTTTCGAGCTATCCGCACGTGAGTGGTGTCGTTAGAAGCGCCTCGGCGAGGGCTACGTAAATATGTAATAAACTAAGGTAAGTGTAATATAAAAATTAAAGTTATGGTCCAAAAACTAGTTTTTCATTTCAACATTTTTTCGAGCTATCCGCACGTGAGTGGTGTCGTTAGAAGCGCCTCGGCGAGGGCTACGTAAATATGTAATAAACTAAGGTAGGTGTAATATAAAAATTAAAGTTATGGTTCAAAAACTAGTTTTTCATTTCAACATTTTTTCGAGCTATCCGCACGTGAGTGGTGTCGTTAGAAGCGCCTCGGCGAGGGCTACGTAAATATGTAATAAACTAAGGTAAGTGTAATATAAAAATTAAAGTTATGGTCCAAAAACTAGTTTTTCATTTCAACATTTTTTCGAGCTATCCGCACGTGAGTGGTGTCGTTAGAAGCGCCGCGGCGAGGGCTACGTAAATATGTAATAAACTAAGGTAGGTGTAATATAAAAATTAAAGTTATGGTCCAAAAACTAGTTTTTCATTTCAACATTTTTTCGAGCTATCCGCACGTGAGTGGTGTCGTTAGAAGCGCCTCGGCGAGGGCTACGTAAATATGTAATAAACTAAGGTAAGTGTAATATAAAAATTAAAGTTATGGTCCAAAAACTAGTTTTTCATTTCAACATTTTTTCGAGCTATCCGCACGTGAGTGGTGTCGTTAGAAGCGCCTCGGCGAGGGCTACGTAAATATGTAATAAACTAAGGTAAGTGTAATATAAAAATTAAAGTTATGGTCCAAAAACTAGTTTTTCATTTCAACATTTTTTCGAGCTATCCGCACGTGAGTGGTGTCGTTAGAAGCGCCTCGGCGAGGGCTACGTAAATATGTAATAAACTAAGGTAGGTGTAATATAAAAATTAAAGTTATGGTCCAAAAACTAGTTTTTCATTTCAACATTTTTTCGAGCTATCCGCACGTGAGTGGTGTCGTTAGAAGCGCCTCGGCGAGGGCTACGTAAATATGTAATAAACTAAGGTAGGTGTAATATAAAAATTAAAGTTATGGTCCAAAAACTAGTTTTTCATTTCAACATTTTTTCGAGCTATCCGCACGTGAGTGGTGTCGTTAGAAGCGCCTCGGCGAGGGCTACGTAAATATGTAATAAACTAAGGTAAGTGTAATATAAAAATTAAAGTTATGGTCCAAAAACTAGTTTTTCATTTCAACATTTTTTCGAGCTATCCGCACGTGAGTGGTGTCGTTAGAAGCGCCTCGGCGAGGGCTACGTAAATATGTAATAAACTAAGGTAGGTGTAATATAAAAATTAAAGTTATGGTCCAAAAACTAGTTTTTCATTTCAACATTTTTTCGAGCTATCCGCACGTGAGTGGTGTCGTTAGAAGCGCCTCGGCGAGGGCTACGTAAATATGTAATAAACTAAGGTAGGTGTAATATAAAAATTAAAGTTATGGTCCAAAAACTAGTTTTTCATTTCAACATTTTTTCGAGCTATCCGCACGTGAGTGGTGTCGTTAGAAGCGCCTCGGCGAGGGCTACGTAAATATGTAATAAACTAAGGTAGGTGTAATATAAAAATTAAAGTTATGGTCCAAAAACTAGTTTTTCATTTCAACATTTTTTCGAGCTATCCGCACGTGAGTGGTGTCGTTAGAAGCGCCTCGGCGAGGGCTACGTAAATATGTAATAAACTAAGGTAAGTGTAATATAAAAATTAAAGTTATGGTCCAAAAACTAGTTTTTCATTTCAACATTTTTTCGAGCTATCCGCACGTGAGTGGTGTCGTTAGAAGCGCCTCGGCGAGGGCTAGCTAAATATGTAATAAACTAAGGTAGGTGTAATATAAAAATTAAAGTTATGGTCCAAAAACTAGTTTTTCATTTCAACATTTTTTCGAGCTATCTGCACGTGTGAGTGGTGTCGTTAGAAGCGCCTCGGCGAGGGCTAGCTAAATATGTAATAAACTAAGGTAGGTGTAATATAAAAATTAAAGTTATGGTCCAAAAACTAGTTTTTCATTTCAACATTTTTTCGAGCTATCCGCACGTGAATGGTGTCGTTAGAAGCGCCTCGGCGAGGGCTAGCTAAATATGTAATAAACTAAGGTAGGTGTAATATTAAAATTAAAGTTATGGTCCAAAAACTAGTTTTTCATTTCAACATTTTTTCGAGCTATCCGCACGTGAGTGTTGTCGTTAGAAGCGCCTCGGCGAGGGCTAGCTAAATATGTAATAAACTAAGGTAGGTGTAATATAAAAATTAAAGTTATGGTCCAAAAACTAGTTTTTCATTTTAACATTTTTTCGAGCTATCCGCACGTGAGTGGTGTCGTTAGAAGCGCCTCGGCGAGGGCTAGCTAAATATGTAATAAACTAAGGTAGGTGTAATATAAAAATTAAAGTTATGGTCCAAAAACTAGTTTTTCATTTCAACATTTTTTCGAGCTATCCGCACGTGAGTGGTGTCGTTAGAAGCGCCTCGGCGAGGGCTAGCTAAATATGTAATAAACTAAGGTAGGTGTAATATAAAAATTAAAGTTATGGTCCAAAAACTAGTTTTTCATTTCAACATTTTTTCGAGCTATCCGCACGTGAGTGGTGTCGTTAGAAGCGCCTCGGCGAGGGCTAGCTAAATATGTAATAAACTAAGGTAGGTGTAATATAAAAATTAAAGTTATGGTCCAAAAACTAGTTTTTCATTTCAACATTTTTTCGAGCTATCCGCACGTGAGTGGTGTCGTTAGAAGCGCCTTGGCGAGGGCTAGCTAAATATGTAATAAACTAAGGTAGGTGTAATATAAAAATTAAAGTTATGGTCCAAAAACTAGTTTTTCATTTCAACATTTTTTCGAGCTATCCGCACGTGAGTGGTGTCGTTAGAAGCGCCTCGGCGAGGGCTAGCTAAATATGTAATAAACTAAGGTAGGTGTAATATAAAAATTAAAGTTATGGTCCAAAAACTAGTTTTTCATTTCAACATTTTTTCGAGCTATCCGCACGTGTGAGTGGTGTCGTTAGAAGCGCCTCGGCGAGGGCTAGCTAAATATGTAATAAACTAAGGTAGGTGTAATATAAAAATTAAAGTTATGGTCCAAAAACTAGTTTTTCATTTCAACATTTTTTCGAGCTATCCGCACGTGAGTGGTGTCGTTAGAAGCGCCTCGGCGAGGGCTAGCTAAATATGTAATAAACTAAGGTAGGTGTAATATAAAAATTAAAGTTATGGTCCAAAAACTAGTTTTTCATTTCAACATTTTTTCGAGCTATCCGCACGTGAGTGGTGTCGTTAGAAGCGCCTCGGCGAGGGCTAGCTAAATATGTAATAAACTAAGGTAGGTGTAATATAAAAATTAAAGTTATGGTCCAAAAACTAGTTTTTCATTTCAACATTTTTTCGAGCTATCCGCACGTGAGTGGTGTCGTTAGAAGCGCCTCGGCGAGGGCTAGCTAAATATGTAATAAACTAAGGTAGGTGTAATATAAAAATTAAAGTTATGGTCCAAAAACTAGTTTTTCATTTCAACATTTTTTCGAGCTATCCGCACGTGAGTGGTGTCGTTAGAAGCGCCTCGGCGAGGGCTAGCTAAATATGTAATAAACTAAGGTAGGTGTAATATAAAAATTAAAGTTATGGTCCAAAAACTAGTTTTTCATTTCAACATTTTTTCGAGCTATCCGCACGTGAGTGGTGTCGTTAGAAGCGCCTCGGCGAAAGCTAGCTAAATATGTAATAAACTAAGGTAGGTGTAATATAAAAATTAAAGTTATGGTCCAAAAACTAGTTTTTCATTTCAACATTTTTTCGAGCTATCCGCACGTGAGTGGTGTCGTTAGAAGCGCCTCGGCGAGGGCTAGCTAAATATGTAATAAACTAAGGTAGGTGTAATATAAAAATTAAAGTTATGGTCCAAAAACTAGTTTTTCATTTCAACATTTTTTCGAGCTATCCGCACGTGAGTGGTGTCGTTAGAAGCGCCTCGGCGAGGGCTAGCTAAATATGTAATAAACTAAGGTAGGTGTAATATAAAAATTAAAGTTATGGTCCAAAAACTAGTTTTTCATTTCAACATTTTTTCGAGCTATCCGCACGTGAGTGGTGTCGTTAGAAGCGCCTCGGCGAGGGCTACGTAAATATGTAATAAACTAAGGTAAGTGTAATATAAAAATTAAAGTTATGGTCCAAAAACTAGTTTTTCATTTCAACATTTTTTCGAGCTATCCGCACGTGAGTGGTGTCGTTAGAAGCGCCTCGGCGAGGGCTACGTAAATATGTAATAAACTAAGGTAGGTGTAATATAAAAATTAAAGTTATGGTCCAAAAACTAGTTTTTCATTTCAACATTTTTTCGAGCTATCCGCACGTGAGTGGTGTCGTTAGAAGCGCCTCGGCGAGGGCTACGTAAATATGTAATAAACTAAGGTAGGTGTAATATAAAAATTAAAGTTATTGTCCAAAAACTAGTTTTTCATTTCAACATTTTTTCGAGCTATCCGCACGTGAGTGGTGTCGTTAGAAGCGCCTCGGCGAGGGCTAGCTAAATATGTAATAAACTAAGGTAGGTGTAATATAAAAATTAAAGTTATGGTCCAAAAACTAGTTTTTCATTTCAACATTTTTTCGAGCTATCCGCACGTGAGTGGTGTCGTTAGAAGCGCCTCGGCGAGGGCTACGTAAATATGTAATAAACTAAGGTAGGTGTAATATAAAAATTAAAGTTATGGTCCAAAAACTAGTTTTTCATTTTAACATTTTTTCGAGCTATCCGCACGTGAGTGGTGTCGTTAGAAGCGCCTCGGCGAGGGCTAGCTAAATATGTAATAAACTAAGGTAGGTGTAATATAAAAATTAAAGTTATGGTCCAAAAACTAGTTTTTCATTTCAACATTTTTTCGAGCTATCCGCACGTGAGTGGTGTCGTTAGAAGCGCCTCGGCGAGGGCTAGCTAAATATGTAATAAACTAAGGTAGGTGTAATATTAAAATTAAAGTTATGGTCCAAAAACTAGTTTTTCATTTCAACATTTTTTCGAGCTATCCGCACGTGAGTGGCGTCGTTAGAAGCGCCTCGGCGAGGGCTAGCTAAATATGTAATAAACTAAGGTAGGTGTAATATTAAAATTAAAGTTATGGTCCAAAAACTAGTTTTTCATTTCAACATTTTTTCGAGCTATCCGCACGTGAGTGGTGTCGTTAGAAGCGCCTCGGCGAGGGCTAGCTAAATATGTAATAAACTAAGGTAGGTGTAATATAAAAATTAAAGTTATGGTCCAAAAACTAGTTTTTCATTTCAACATTTTTTCGAGCTATCCGCACGTGAGTGGTGTCGTTAGAAGCGCCTCGGCGAGGGCTAGCTAAATATGTAATAAACTAAGGTAGGTGTAATATAAAAATTAAAGTTATGGTCCAAAAACTAGTATTTCATTTAAACATTTTTTCGAGCTATCCGCACGTGAGTGGTGTCGTTAGAAGCGCCTCGGCGAGGGCTAGCTAAATATGTAATAAACTAAGGTAGGTGTAATATAAAAATTAAAGTTATGGTCCAAAAACTAGTTTTTCATTTCAACATTTTTTCGAGCTATCCGCACGTGAGTGGTGTCGTTAGAAGCGCCTCGGCGAGGGCTACGTAAATATGTAATAAACTAAGGTAGGTGTAATATAAAAATTAAAGTTATGGTCCAAAAACTAGTTTTTCATTTCAACATTTTTTCGAGCTATCCGCACGTGAGTGGTGTCGTTAGAAGCGCCTCGGCGAGGGCTAGCTAAATATGTAATAAACTAAGGTAGGTGTAATATAAAAAATTAAAGTTATGGTCTAAAAACTAGTTTTTCAGTACAACATTTTTTGCGAGCTAGCCGCACGTGAGTGGTGTCGTTAGAAGCGCCTCGGCGAGGGCTAGCTAACCGTGTAATAAACTAAGGTAGGTGTAATATAAAAAATTAAAGTTATGGTCTAAAAACTAGTTTTTCATTACAACATTTTTTCGAGCTAGCCGCACGTGAGTGGTGTCGTTAGAAGCGCCTCGGCGAGGGCTAGCTAACCGTGTAATAAATAAACTAAGGTAGGTGTAATATAAAAAATTAAAGTTATGGTCTAAAAACTAGTTTTTCATTACAACATTTTTTCGAGCTAGCCGCACGTGAGTGGTGTCGTTAGAAGCGCCTCGGCGAGGGCTAGCTAACCGTGTAATAAACTAAGGTAGGTGTAATATAAAAAATTAAAGTTATGGTCTAAAAACTAGTTTTTCAGTACAACATTTTTTGCGAGCTAGCCGCACGTGAGTGGTGTCGTTAGAAGCGCCTCGGCGAGGGCTAGCTAACCGTGTAATAAACTAAGGTAGGTGTAATATAAAAAATTAAAGTTATGGTCTAAAAACTAGTTTTTCAGTACAAAATTTTTTGCGAGCTAGCCGCACGTGAGTGGTGTCGTTAGAAGCGCCTCGGCGAGGGCTAGCTAACCGTGTAATAAACTAAGGTAGGTGTAATATAAAAAATTAAAGTTATGGTCTATGGTATGGTTTGACGACCTCCGTGGTCGAGTGGCGTACGCACCGGTTTTCAAGGTGTCGTTAGCTCTGAGGTCCCGGGTTCGATCCCCGGACGGGTCAATGTAGAAAACCACTTTTCTACATTGTCCCGGGTCTGGGTGTTTGTGGTACCTTCGTTGTTTCTGAATTCCATAACACAAGTGCTTTAGCAACTGACTTTGGGTTCAGAGCAATGTATGTGATGTTGTCCGCATTTATTTATTTATTATTTATTTATTTAAAAACTAGTTTTTCAGTACAACATTTTTTGCGAGCTAGCCGCACGTGAGTGGTGTCAAAAAAAGTTACAAAAATGTCCGAAAAAAGTTACAAAAATGTCCGAAAAAAGTTACAAAAAAAAAGTCCAAAAAAAGTTAGGTTTGATATAGTTAGGTTAGGTTCAAAGCTAACCTAACATTAAAAAAAAATGTCCGAAAAAAGTTACAAAAATGTCCGAAAAAAGTTACAAAAAAAAAGTCCAAAAAAAGTTAGTTTTGATATAGTTAGGTTAGGTTCAAAGCTAACCTAACATTAAAAAAAAATGTCCGAAAAAAGTTACAAAAAAAATGTCCGAAAAAAGTTACAAAAATGTCCGAAAAAAGTTACAAAAAAAAAGTCCAAAAAAAGTTAGGTTTGATATAGTTAGGTTAGGTTCAAAGCTAACCTAACATTAAAAAAAAATGTCCGAAAAAAATTAGAAAAAAAATGTCCGAAAAAAGTTACAAAAATGTCCAAAAAAAGTTACAAAAAAAATTCCGAAAAAAGTTACAAAAAAAATGTCCGAAAAAAGTTACAAAAAAATGTCCGAAAAAAGTTAGGTTCAAACCTTACCTAACATAACATTAAAAAAAAAAGTCCGAAAAAAGTTAGGTTTGATATAGTTAGGTTATGTTATAACCTAATAAACGTAACGTTAAAAAAAATGTCCTAAAAAAATTACTAAAAAATGTCCGAAAAAAGTTAGATTCAAACCTTACCTAACATAACATTAAAAAAAATGTCCGAAAAAAGTTTAAAGAAAAATGTCCGAAAAAAGTTAGGTTTGATATAGTTGGGTTAGGTTCAAACCTAAGCTAACATAACATTAAAAAAAAATGTCCGAAAAAAGTTACATTTGTTCGGCGAAGTTAGGTTTGGCAAAGTTAGTTTCGGCAAAGTTTGGTATAAACAAACAACAACAACAACAACTCATCCTCGTAGGCACATTTTCATCGCACAGCTTTGGTGGAAATCCCCACACATTTTCACAGCATAGCTAGACATCCTCGCACGACACATTTCCATCGCACATCTCTGCTGGAAACGCAGCCTTAAGCGGCGAAAGTATTATAACTTAATGGGTAATTATATTTTCGTGCCGTTTGGTGGGGTTGAAACGCTTTGGCCTTGGGGACCGAGTGCCTCCCTCAGCCTTCATTGCACGCGTCTCCTTCCTTGCTGGGTGGGGGTGGTGTAGTGCCATGCACTGCCTCCGCTGTCCTCCTTCCTACATAGGGCGGAGGTCATGTCGGTTAGTTATGGTGCTAAGACTTCGGTTGGACCCGTAACGCCGCCACTAAGGCGAAGGATGGCACCAGGTGTTTTGCCGGAGTAGTCGGAGCCTTTTTCAAGGCTCTGGAAGCCCGGACTCTTGCATCATCAACCCCCTGGGGATGCAAGGCTGGCTTAGAAATGAGTTACACCTGACAAAAAAAAAAAAATGGGGACCGAGTGCACGAAAGCTTTTTAAAGAACTCTCAAAACGTTTGGTTGACTCTACTCGAGGTCAGAGGACTGGTTTGTTCCATGCATAGGGAATCGGCATAGCCATTCAACGTGGTAATGCTGCCAGCCTTCTGGGCACGTTTCCCGCCATTGACAAGGATGACGAATATTTTTTTGACGCGTATAGTATTTATTTATAGTATTTATTTATATAAGATTTAATTTAAGTATAGTTGTAAGAGTTTATTGTTATTAGATTTAAGTATTGAATTGGAAAAAAACTATAAATAAAATTTATATAATAGTATGTATACATAATATTAAACGTGTTAGTTGTCAACCCCCTTTATTTACGATCTCTTTTTTATCAATAATCTTTTTTTATTGTCGCTAACAATATATTTACAATGTGATTGACCGTTAACAATATAATTAGTCTGTGCAGTAAAGAGACTTTGACATTGTCACAAACCTAACCTACTTATTACTTTGCTATTACTTTGCTCTGTGAATATACTTATAGGTTATAGGCGGTTATAGTGTTATCACCGTTCTCTTAGACCTTATCCTACATATTACATTGCTCTGTGTCTTAGACAATAAATTATCAAAACCATACTAGTGATAACTGAGTACAGTAATAATCCTTAGTGTCAGACGTATATGTGTATAATGACTTTGTCGCCTAAAAAATACGTTTCAAACTACACAACTAGTACTGCGCAGAGAGGAGTTGAGGCTAAAGAAATCGAATTAGGGGCCACTAACCTGGGTAGCATTCATCAAACTATTCTATTCCACCCTTAGGACATCGTCTGTTACTTGTTGCTGATATTAAATGTGAGACGTGAGAGAAACAACTAGGAGTGCCGCGGGCGATATTTGAAAACGAACAACATAATGATATGTCAGAAGTATCTTTCAACTTCTTTCTTTGTAAAATGGTTGAGCTTGAAGTAGAACGCTTTGATCTGTTGGCAGAGCTGGATATGTCAAACTCGACGCACTTTCCGGCGGAGAGCAGCGCGGGGTCGGCGGGGCGCGGCGGCGGGGGCGAGGGAGGTGCGGGAGGCGTGGCCGGCGCGGGCGACGAGACTGGCTCCTACCTGCAGGTGCATCTGACCATTTTCTTGCTCTTTCATTTCTGCTTGAATATTGAAGCCTAGTAGTAACATGATCTTAATATCTTAAAAAGAAAACCAAGTCGGGATATTTACAGCTTTCTAACGCAGGATAGGGTTAGGCCCGTTTTTAAGATCTTTGCTCATTTAGATTCGTGTTCGAACCGAATAACACAATAACTATAAAGATTGCGGAAAGTGAGACTTAGTTTCTGCTCCCCACACTAGTCAGCATAACCCTATCCTACCCCTATCATATTTTGTTACGCGTATTCTGTCTTAGGCGTACAGCTGCCCACAGGGGGAGGGGGGAGGGGGGATTGGGGAGGGGGGGGAGCTCCCGTCATCGGCGTCATGGTCATCTTGTCATGAGATGTGCTCTAGTGCTTTACGGGACACCCGTGCATGCTGAAAGCCTGACGTGTCGCGGTTTGGTTCTTTTAAACCGATCTTAGAGGGCAATAATAAAAAAAAATTGCTCCCCCCCTCTTCAGGACCAAATGTGAGTACGCAAGAACTCTGTAATATTGGTCAAAGTGATATTTTTAATTATTCATAAATCTGCAAAGAACGACTTTCTAAAAGGTTTTTCAATAATAAAGCAAATAAATATATTTTGGTCGTACACTATAACGAAACAGTTTTAATTATTTTTATAAAAATTAGATAATGTATAGTACCTATAGGTAATATTGTAGGAATTTCCCAAAGAAAGACTTAGCTACACACCTTCAGTTTTATCTGTGCGATAAAACTGTGCAGTTTAACTGTACAGATAAATCGTACGTCCCTACAGCCCACACACGTTCAAGTAAAAATATACGATCTTTCAGTTTTTTTTTATCATCATGGCCTCCATAGACGACGCTTTAGCGATCGTAGGGCTAATGTGTGTGTTAAAAGAAAATAGAAGAAAACGAAAAAATCGTGAATTGTGGTGTAAACACTGGCTTCTGTTGAGAAAATCGTATTCACACACATCCTTGATAAATGAATTGAGAATTACTCCAAAAGATTTCAATAATTATTTGAGAATTAATGAAGATACATAATATATTTGCATCTGCTGTCATTAGTGACACCATTAATAAAAAGGCAAGACACCATATTGAGAAATGCTATAACACCTCATGAAAGGTTAACGGCAACTTTAAGATTTCTACAGGGAGATCTTATGAATGTTTAAAATTTTCTACAATAATATCGCTTATTACTCTATTATGATAATCCTTGCTCTTGATTTTCCATAACGAAGGCTCCGATTGGTATAGTAGTATAAACTCTTCCAGCCATTCGCGTTGAGCCATGGTCGATAAGTTTTCGCAAAGGCAGATAGCAAGGTCGATACGTGTTCACTTCACGCTCGCTGTGACAAAATTGACAAAACTGCGCAGTTCCGACTACACACTCTCAGTTTTAACTGTACAGTTCCATCTGTACAGATTTATCTATTCATATTTTGATTAGATTCAGTTAAAACTGTACAGTTCAACTGTTTGTTCTACACACCTAACGATTTAACTGTACAGTTCGACTGTACAGTTAAATCGCACAGTTTAAACTGAACGTGTGTAGCCCGCATTATAATTTTCAGTTGACTTGCCAGTTGCCATAATATCTCTACCTACTCGCGATCGCGTCGCGAATCGACATAATGCATCTTTGAATTTTTTAATGTCATCTTAATAAAAACTCAAATAATTTATATTATAACTAGCTGTACCCGCGACGTTGTTCCCATTTTTATTAGTCATCAGTTTGAATAAATATTTTGACTGTGGTAGAAAGGGCCACCAACACAAACTACGTATCGTGATCCTAACGTATTCAGGGTATTCTTTTTTATATGTACAAGGTGTATAACAATTAATTCTAGCCCTCACACACCCCAATTAGTTTATTAAATTAAAATATCAAAATAAGGTCTATAATTCAATTTAGTCAAACCAAACCCAACCCAGTCATTTTTCAAGTAATAAGTAACTTGTAACGTATGGTCGTATAACATACGCACACACGCAGAGCACAGTACGCGTACTGTGCTCTGCGTGTGTGCGTAGGTATTTGCACGCAAACTCGATTGTTCGTCAGCTGTTTAGGTGGGCACTAGTTCAATGATCGAACATTCTCATCATCTTCATTCTACACTCAAATTATTTCTAATAACTACTGTTCACACTTAGCTGGATATTATCATGGTATAAGTTATTGATAGTAAAATAGGTAGATAGTTTTCCAACTAGTAAAATAGGTAATTAAGATTCTGTATTTCTATCACACGGCTGTTCGGACTGGCATGGCGCGGGCGTGTTTGGCGTTTTGTTCATTTCACACTAATTGTGTTTAATAGTAGGTAAATCAAACTTAATAAATAGGACATAAAAGCGGTATGCTTTCAACCGTTTAGATGTAGGTACCTATCGTTAATAACGTAACGTGGAGGGGTTGGCGCCCGAGTCGTATTACACTCGTAGGTAATTAAAGGCGGCATAGAAGGAATTAGAACAAAGTTGTACTTACAAAACTGAACATTATGTAGAAACACTAACTTTCTTTGTTTCTTCGTCACATTCACAACAATGGCTCAAAAGTCCGCCGTATTTTTCGATTCACTTTAGGTATTACCCACTTTATCAAGGTACCTACCTAAGATGACCCACTGACCGTATTTTTAGTTAGTTTAGTACTCGAGTAATACTGTTCACTGTCACAAACGCGAGTTTTATTTTACTTTTGAAGTCATCGACAGTTGAACGTTACCTAATTACACTAGCGATTTTATAAGATCCACAAATAAAAATCCTCTGGCGTCACTCTGACGTCCTCTGCCACACGCAGGAAGACCACTGCATGGGTCCCCACTCCCCAGCTACCTATCTATCGGGTGCAATACTTCACGTCAAGGTCACAAGTCACAACATAAATAACGAGACAATCATAGCACGCTGTCGGCGCCTCGGCGGATCACGGATGACTATTTGACTAATCGTCTTTGATGTTAGGCGGGTGGTTGCCGCTCTTGGCGCTGCAGCAGCGCGAGCGGCCGTGGCGCGTGCGGCGCTCATAGTGCTCATAGGTCAGAGGGTGGCCGGGAAATGTTTGCGTCTCGCTCTTTTGCATTATGTTTACATTAGCAAATGACATACCTACCATATTTTTTTAGGGTTTTCGCGTCTTTTGACACAACAATGTAAAACGCCGACTACAAAGTCGGAAGTACATTTAGATAAGCTTTATTTTGTTGCAGTAAGTTCCAAATTTCTTTGAATATTTATTATTCGCGTTCTAACAACTTAAATAATTATTTAAAATGTTTTTATTGTCTACTAGCTGTGTCCCGCGGTTTCACCCGCGTGAATACCTAGGTCCCGTTCCCGGTGCCTTTGTATATAATAACAGACAAATAATTAGCAATAAATTAAAATTGCGACTATTATTTGAGATTTAAACTATCCTATCTCTCAAGTTGGATCGAACTGCACATGGTGTGCGAATTTTATTATAATCGGTTAAGTGGTTTAGGAGTCCATTGAGGACAAACATTGTGACACGAGATTTATATATATTAAGATTAAGATGTGTGTGTAAGAAAAGCTAGCGACGTAAGAACTTGGCATAAGGTTTAAATTACTTTAAACTAAAGATTTTTTATGAGGTGGTGGTTCTAATTCAAGACATGTGAAGAGAGTTTTCATGAAAAATTAACATGTATTTTTTATTTCGGAATTCGATTAAGAAGCCTATTCTGAACCGACTACTTTCTTAACTTGAGTAAATTGTATTACTCGTTGTATATTTAAAAGTAAGTAAGTCCAGTAGTAACTGGATCAAGGCATCGAAATCTGCGAATACTAAGATAGAAGAACCACTCAAAAACACTTCCGTAGGTGTAATAATTTGAATAGTGGATTAAATTATTTAACCATCTAAGTGATATATCAGGTATCTTATTTTTAACCAACTTCCAATAAATAAATTATAATTAAAAAATAAAAAAACACGCCTGCCATGTCAAAAAAAATTAAAAACAAGTCAAATATTTGCAGTCGGGGTCGGTTACTTGGAATAATTCATTACAGGTCCCCCGACTGCAAATATTCGACTTGTTTTTAATTTTTTTTGACATGGCAGGCGTGTTTTTTTATTTTTTTATTATAATTTATTTATTTAATACCTTTTAGTGAACAACAAAAAAAACGACACAACACAAAAAAAAATATCGTTCTGAACCCTTTGCAGGCGATTTCGACTCACACTTGACCATTTTTTATTGTCCACATAGCCTATGTCACTCGGGATAACTCAAAGCTTCTAATGATACCACAAACATAGAAATCGGTCAAGCCTTTTAGAAGTTATGGTGGAATAAAGAAACTCACAAACATACATACATACATACATACATACATACATGAACCCTGAAAACATAACACTCCTTTTTGGGCAGTCGTGTAAAAAGGAGGAGGTACTCAATTCGACTGCATTTTTTTTAGGTTTTCGACTGGGAGAACCGATATTTCATTTGAAAGCTGGTGCTTCCGGTGAGGTCACATTCAAATTTGGTATACGGTATCCATAAGAAAATCATGCCTCTTATTTTGTAGTCGGTGGTTTTATAAAAATGCACGACAAAAAGAATTTTATAGAAATAGAAATGTATTTGCCAGAAACATGGTATTTTACAAGATGTTAAATATATTTTTAAATGTGCTACATGTCTCACCGTTTAACCGGTATGCAAATTTTTATACAAATAATAATTTATCAGTGAAATGATAATAACCTATTACAAATTTACTATAATTAATTAACTTATCTCTATCAAATATAAACAGAAATGTCACGTTTACAAATACGTTTCTATATTTATTGTAGTACAAGACATGAACTCTGCTACTGTATAAAAACATATTTTGTCAATAAGCCATTTTTTAAATTTTAATTTAAATTGTGTAAGTGGCATTTCTCTAAAATATTTGTGTATTTTATTATATATTTGAACAGCCATGCAACTGCATTTTATTTATAAAGCGTTGTTGACATTCCTGGGACTACTAATCTAGTAGGGTCCCTTGATGAATATTTTTTGTTTAGACTAGCTTTTTCAAATAGATGGGTAGGTATGTTTTTAACAAACACTGCAGTTTCATAAATATATAGACCTATAACGGTTTGTATTTTAAGTTTTTTTTATTTAAGGGCCGGCAGGAATCTAGTGGCCCAGCCCCGCATATTGCCCGTATACATTTTTTCTGAGAAATCAAGACCCTACTTATATCCGTCGAATTTCCCCATAACAAAACCCCATAACATAGAACAGACCCTACATATCTGTGGGCGACGCGACTACATGATTTAGTTTTATATTTGTATTTGTTATATTTGTATTTATATTTGTGTATCGATATTTGAATTTGAATAAACGGTGGAGCGCGGGCAAGGAGGCGTACCTACGCCGCGGCGTACGTCTACGTACGCGTCACATCACAGGGACGCGACCATTCGAGGTTCGCATCGCGCGCGCGCCAAGGATAAAACCGACGCACGCGCGGCGGGCCGCGCCGGCGGCGCACGTAGTCCATTCAAAATCGGTAAGGTGAACGCACGTATGCGCCTCCTTGCTCCCCGCTTGCACGAATTAAGCTTCAACGGAACCATCTTTTTACTTGTCCACCCTTTACAATATCCATGGTACGCTAACAGGGCCGTTTTATCACTTGTTAGATTCACTTCCTGATTTTCCTAAGGGCGTGAACAAAACGGTTAATACGTGTGCAAACATTTTTTACTTGGGCTTTCCAGTTGCAGTGTTTCTCTAGTAATATCCCTATTAGAAACTTAGTTTCGTTTATTTCTTCTATATACTGCCCACAAGTAGTTATTTTTAAGTTTTGATGTACGCTTTTATAATTTATAAATTGTATGAATTTTGTTTTTTTTGTATATTTACTGTAAGGTTGTTTTCGGCAAGCCATTTTGTTATATTTTCAACCGACTTCAAAAAAAGGAGTTTTTTTTTTTTTTTTTTTTTTATGTTTGTTACTCGATTTCTCAAAGACGCCTGGACCGATTTCAAAAATTATTTTTTTATTTGAAAGGGTATGCTTGTCATTTGGTCCCGTCGTCATCAGGTCAGGATCTGATGGTGGAAACCCTGAGAAATCGAGGGCATCTCTTGAAAATTGTAGGCGAGCATGGGGTAAAAACTTGATATTTATGTGTATATCTGATGAGACTACAATACTATGGAGGTTTAGGGCAGATCTGATGATGGAGACGACAGAGGATCGAGGGAACTCCTCAACGGCACATCTTAACTACCTCGTGTTTGGGCTTATTTTATTCGTGTTGACAAGATCTTTACACCGAGATGGGTAATGACTGCCACTGAAAGGTCCGTGATGCAGGTGCAGTACAGTTTAGGGAACTCCTTAATGGTTGATAGCAGCTACATAGTGTTTGGGCTTATTTTATTCGTGTTGACAAGATCTTTACACCGTGATGGCTAATGACTGCCACTGCAAGGTCCATGATGCAGGTGCAGTACAGTTTAGGGAACTCCTTAATGGTTGATAGCAGTTACATAGTGTTTGGGCTTATTTCTACAACAAGTGAAGCATTTGCGTTTAATAAGAACCATTCTACTATCAGATCTGATGATGAAGCCAAGATGACCTCGGGAATGTAGCGGGAATTCGTTGGATGTGAGATGCGTGCATTTCGTTTGATGGAAATTATCATGAGGATGATTTAAGGGTGTCAGCTGAAGGCCTACCCATATTACCTATCTAAGATTGAAAATATGTCACTAAAAATAAACAAATAAAAATTATTTTGCAAAAAAAAAAAACCGACTTCAAAAATCGAGAAAAGCACTAAAAAGATACAAATAATTCTATAACCTACCTATATTAATAAATCTAACCTAAACTTCGATTAACCTATAATACAATTTAACAATTTTTTGGAGTCGGGGCCAAGCAATATACAAAACTTAAATCATTATATACCTACAGAATAAGAGCAGAAAAAATAAAACATAAATCTTACAGCTTCTAAATATTAATTCTAATCGGAAAACAACAAAAATACTTTATGACAGATTACCTAATATTAAGACACAAAGGATGGAGAGAGCTATGCTCGGGGTTTCTTTGCGCGACAGGATCCGGAATACGGAAATTCGCCAAAGAACTAGAGTTACCGACATAGCTCGAAGAATATGCAAGTTGAAGTGGCAATGGGCAGGCCATATCGCTCGAAGAACCGATAACCGCTGGGGAAGAAAGGTTCTCGAGTGGCGACCACGAACCGGAAGACGCAGCGTTGGCAGGCCTCCCACCAGGTGGACCGACGATATCGTCAAAGTTGCGGGCACCCGGTGGATGCAATTGGCGAGTTGTCGTTCATTGTGGCGTTCTAGGGGGGAGGCCTTTGTTCAGCAGTGGACGTCTTCCGGCTGATGATGATGATGAAGACACAAAGAAAAAAAGATAAGCACTAACGTTTACACTTAACAATATTAATAATATATTATTACAAACACAATACACATCAATATACTCAGGAATTACCAGTCGTTTCATTACTTAGCTTGGCACCGACTCCAAAAATTGTTAAATTGTATTATAGGTTAATCGAAGTTTAGGTTAGATTTATTAATATAGGTAGGTTATCAGTGGCGTGCATTGGTTTTCGGCCATGGTAGGCACTCGTACATGGAGCAACTTTACCGTAAATACGCAAATGAACTCCCAAAAAATGGAACAAGCATTATTTTTGTGGATCACAAGGTGCGTTCAGGTCTGACGAACGCGCACCGAATGCGCTGCTCGCGCCTGCAGTTAGGTACTGCAATATGTTAGTGCGCCTCCTCCGCGAAACTCTCGCAAAGGTCGATGGTGCAAATAACGCCGTCTCCGAACTGTTCGCGAGCAGTACGCGCGCTGCAAGATACAATTTAAAATGGACGCGCGCAGCTCGCGACCTATTTCTGATTGAATCACTATTTCAACTTGTTGGTATAAGTTTGTATAAAATAATCTTAGTAAAGCTAACTGCGAACAGCAGCCGACTCCGCGACTCGGGACTCGGGACTCAAACGGAGCAAACGGTCAGCTTATGATTGAGGACTTTTATTTGTGTATTATTCTTAATACGGGTTCGAAACCGAACCTAAATAATAGTAAATATATTGAGCCATAGTCAATATGACCATTCGAGATCAACATTTTTCTTACCTACCTTATGTATCACATAGACAAAAAAAGAATCAGACGTATTATTGAATGTGCCAACATATATATTATTATACTATTATCTTGTATGTTTAATTTCTCCCATGTTTACTAAGATTTTAACTAAAAACAATCACTTAATATCATCATCCACAACAACAATATGTTTTCGTCGTAGTTGTTCTCGTAGGTATCAATTCACACAACAATTTCGTATTTAACAATCAAGAAACGACGAATAACACAAAAAGAATCGCTAGTCAGGCGATAGTTTATTTTCTAACATTTTGAGTTAATATTATTATGAGCCTTACCTTTAAAGTTTTGTCAACAAACCCCATCTGCTGGGTTTGTATTGTAAGTTTGTAATTACGCACGTATGCTATCCAAAAATATTTCTTTTTCGCCACAATCTTAACATTCATACACATAGCGGTTTATTAATGCTCCTGTTTCTTAAACTACAGCCACTTCACAAAATCACAATAAATAGAAACTAGTTACGAAAGACAAGACGAAAACACGCGCGCGAACTATCAAAAACTTAATAAACAATCTGCCACAGATAATAAATATCGAAAAACGACTAAGTTGCAACACAGAAGTAAAACAATAAAAATGTTAATTGAAACTAAATATAATAAACATCAATAAGTAACTAAATAATATTGTGATAATTAATTTACAAGTTATTAGTATTTTAAAACGCAAGTTTCATTTAAAATACACTAATAACTGGAATAAGAATTGACAAGTTCGATGAACGACCCAAAAGACTTTTGCTCCAAAACGGATATGAGAATAGAATGAATGGGAGAAAGAATGGCAGGTAAGCATGCTTACTGTAGGTGTAAAAAATTACGAATGTCAAATGTCAGAGCATTACGCTTTGCAAAAAGAGGTTTTCGTTTTTGTCGTATAATAAAAACTCAAGATGGCGGTGTATTATTTTCTGTTTTTGAAGTGTGCGTGCGTATATGGATAAGGAGATTTTGTTTGAATGTGTGAGTGGAAACTAGGCAGTTTTTGAATAGCCTACTTCGTCGTTGAGTATTGAATGAAGAGAATGAATTTGAATGTGACATATGTGACGTCATTATTGATTTGTTTATAATAATAATAATAATAATAATAAAATTTATTTGCATAGAAAGTAGGTACATGGAAATAAGGTGTACAAGAAAAATATAGTTCTACTACAATCTACCTTAAACTAGGCATGCAAATATTAAATGTAATACACACTACAGATCAAGTTTCTGATGTTATTACAAAGGAATTTAAACTATATGGTAGAGTCATTTATATAATCTTCAATTGAATAGTAACACTTGTTAATCAACAGAGCAAGTAATTTTTTTTTAAAAATTTGTACTGGGGCATCTTTTATGGTAGCAGGTAATTTGTTGTAAATATTTGGGCCCATCCCAAAGATACTTTTTTTAAGTAAAGCCGTATTATAGCGGTCCTTTTGTAGTAAATTTTTATATTGATTTCGGATAGGTCTAGTTCTGTTTTCAGATACTGTCACATATAAATTACTGTTCATTTTTACGAAAACAGCCGTCTCAAAAATATAAAGTGCTGGAAAAGTTAAAACTTTAAGGGACCTAAACATTGGAACACAACTGTCAGTTATCTTTAAGTTACACATTGCTCTTATGCAGCGTTTTTGGGCTTTAAATATCTGTTCTCTCAAGCTACAGTTTCCCCAAAATATGATACCGAATCGCAGGATAGATGCCACCAAGCCATGGTAGGCCACTAATAATGTTTTTAAATTTACTTTTTTAGCGAGGTTGTATAACACGTAGGCAGATACACTAAGTTTTCTACATATTTCGTCTGCTTGTGGTTTCCATGTTAATTGACTGTCAATTAGGATTCCCAAAAATTTTGCAACTGTTACACTTTCAATTTTTTGACCATCGTTTTCAATTTTTAGTGGTTGTACAGATGTGCGCTGATAAAAGTGCATTATATTTGTCTTGGAGAGATTAATTACCAGATTATTAATGTTCAGCCAATGTACAATGTCTTTAATTGTTTTATTTATATCATATTCATATATATCATTGTCAGAGCATTCTATTATGGTAGTGCTATCATCAGCAAATAAGACTGTTGGGTGATGGGTGTGTCGAGGTAAGTCGTTAATATACAATAAGAATAATAGCGGTCCCAGTACACTGCCTTGTGGAACACCATATTTGATTACTCTATTTTCCGATAAATACTTCATTTCTTGTCTAGTTTTGGTGCAAACTCTCGAGATTTCAATATATTGTTTTCGGTCAGTTAGATAAGATTTTATGAGGTTTAAGACGTTTCCTCTGATACCATAGGCGTAAAGTTTATTCAGAAGAGTTTCGTGATGCACACAATCAAAGGCCTTCGTCATATCAGTATAGATTGCGCATACAGGAGTTTTATTGTCTACACTTTTCATTATACTCTTAAGTAATGCATAAACTGCTAAATTAATATTTTTATTCTTCCTGAAGCCCATCTGTTCGTCACACAAAATATTATTTTTAGTTAAAAAACTATTAACTGATTCGTAAATTATCTTTTCCATGACTTTGGAAAAAACAGGAATTAACGCTATTGGTCTGTAATTAGATACAACTTCGATGTTGTTTTTTTTAAAAAGTGGTTTTACGATGACTGTTTTTAAGGCATTTGGGAATAAGCCAGAGCTTATACATAAATTAATAATGTGACTTAGGTGTACTGCAATGTCACTTGACACGTATTTTACAACTTTTGTGGCAATATCATCATATCCGACGCTATGTTTATTTTTTAGGGACAGTATGGCTCTCATGACATCTTGGGGTATGACTGGGCCCATAAACATTGAGTTAGGATTATTTGTTAAGTCATTATTGTCAGGTACTAGATTTGAGTTACTTTTAATTTGATCAACAAAATAGTTGTTAAAACAGTTTGCAATTTGTTTGGGGTCTCTAATAGTTTTATCTTGTATAATAATTTGTGAAATGGGTTTAGTGAAACGGGTCTTATTGTTAATAATTTGCCAAGATGCTTTTGATTTGTTGCTAGAAGAGTTAATGAAGTAATTATTTTGTGCTTTTTGGGTTAACTTTACAATTTTGCGAAATGTTTGTGAGTAGCGTTTAAAGTTAGTTTTATTCTCACTTGTTGGGTTATTTCTATATTTCCATAATAGATTACGCTGCTTTCTACTACATAGGCGAATTCCTCGTGACACCCATTTCACTTTTTTATTTAATTTTATTGACACAATTTTTTTCGGAAAGCAAAGATCGTACAACAGTCGAAAATATTCTAAAAAATAATCATATGCTATGTTGGCGTCATCGGTATAGTATATGTCGGAAAATGAAAGACATTGAAGGTAGTTTTTAAATCTTACTAGATGACTTTCTGAAATATCGCGTTTTTTAACCTTCCAAGACTTTATTTTATATGTCTTATTTACTTTTACCTCTAACAATTGTGCAGTGTGGTCGGAAAGCGCTAAATCTATTACCTCACATTTAGTTTGTAATTGAGAACTGCAAGCAAAGTTGTCTAAACAAGTATTACTACATAACCTGGTTGACTGTTTCAATTTTAGTTTGAGGTTGTAGCTTAAGAGAAAGCATTCAAAATCAAGAGTTACATTATTCCGTTTTAACGAGTCAATGTTAAAATCCCCACATATAATTATTTTCTTATTTAACTTAGGACTTAATGTTTTTATAATGATATCAAGTTTTTCATAAAAAATGTTTAACATATTCGGTTTGGGTGGCCTATATATACATAGAATAATTAACTGTTGATTAACTAATTCAATACCACAACATTCAATAGCATTTGTTACTGAGTAACTAGAAATGTTTATCAGTTCCTTATATTCTAGGTCACTTTTTAACAGAATGCACGCTCCTCCGCGTTTCTTGTTATTGAAATGTTTGGATACACATACATACTTTCGTTTGTTATTGAAATGTTTGGATACACATACAAGTTTTACTATCTGTAATTTAATGATTATGTATGATGAGTGTTGACTGATTTATCTTATATAAATTGTTATATTTAAAGATAGTTAGTTGGGATTGATTTTGTAGGTAGGCACTGCCTTTTTGCCTATATGCTATGCACGCCACTGTAGGTTATAGAATTATTTGTAACTTTTTAGTGCTTTTCTCGATTTTTGAAGTCGTTTTTTTTTTCTACTGTGTTGTTTAGTGTTACTAATCAGCTATATTTTTATTAAGGTCAGGTACAATAACAGATATGTCGTCAGCAAATAACGTACACCTGTGTTCAGTTTCGGGAATGTCAGTCAGCTTTGGGAATGTCGTTTATGTAGATTAAAAATAGGATTGGTCCTAAAACACTCCCTTGGGGAACGCCGAATTTATTTACTTCGTAGCTGGATCTATATGAGGTAGATTTCAAGTTTTTATCAATGAAATCTCCACACATTGTTTTCTGTTACTCAAATAACTCTCAAGCCACTGTAGAGCATTTCCTCTGATACCATAGTATTCACATT
Source organism: Autographa pulchrina (assembly GCA_905475315.1). Taxonomy (NCBI): domain Eukaryota; kingdom Metazoa; phylum Arthropoda; class Insecta; order Lepidoptera; family Noctuidae; genus Autographa; species Autographa pulchrina. Next base: position 14,623,515 of record FR997766.1, on the reverse strand, counting down.
TTTGTATCAGAATTCGATGGTCAACAAAATCAAATGCACTGGACATGTCAAAGAAAATTGCCGAAACACGTTTTCTTTTGTCTAGCGAGTCGGTTACTCCTTTTATCAACGAAAAGGCTGCTAATGTGGTCGACTTGTTTCTCTGGAATCCATTTTGTTCTTCTGATAATACCTATATTATGTTTGCTTAAAAAATTGGTTAATCGAGTGTATCAATCAATCATTCATCTAAGCATGTAATTTACTGATTATATGTATAGACAGATAAATAATACGCGTCTACTAAAATAATCTCAACAAAATTTTTGGCGGTTCCCCTCTTATTTTGTGAACTATCTATCTGATCTAGTTTAAAGTTAATGTTTGGTGAGAACCCTTAGTATGGTGTATAATGAAAAATATGTGTGTTAGGTGGTTGTGGAGAAGCATCGGCGAAAGCGGTCTCCGGCACGCACCGCCGCCGCCGCGCAGACCTCGCCGCGCCTGCCCACGGCCTCCAGCCCGCTCACGCACAACCAGGTCGAATCGAGTTTTTAGACACTCAATAATGATGCTTAACGATGAATAACTGATAACTTGATGAATAACTGATAACTTGATGAATAACTTTTATTTTAGATAATATATATTATACTATGTACGTAAAACACTGCTATAGTTAGCATCACCATGGGCGTACCGAGGGGGTAAAGCCCCCCCCCCCCTGGAGCTCGAGCACTCCAGTAAAAAAACTCAAATATTACAACAAATTACATTACAAAAATAAGTATTGACTCAAGTGCTAGCGGCCGGTTGATACCTAACTTGGTGGGACCGGGACCGGGGGGCAAGCTGTCACGGTGTTTTCATGAGAGATAGAGCTTTATGGGCATGAGCATAAAATTCAAAATAGCTTCGAGATAACGGCCTGAAAGTCATGAAATTGTATAAATTTTCCGGAGAATTTCTTAGGAACTACAAGCAGGTCTTTTGTAGCATTACGCCAATACGAAAATCTTGTTGGATTTATGACCACAACACAAAGGCAAAAAATAAAATATTCTTCAATTTAGGACCTTTCAGATTATAGTTTTAGTGATTAGGACACTTTAATTTCAAAATCACAAGAATAAGAATTTTGCCGGTTCTTATGGTGTGTGGCGTGTGAAGGGCGGCGGCGGCGCCGGTGGCGGCGGCGAGCGCGGCGTGTACGTGTTACCGCACCCGGTGCTGCTGGCGTGCCCGACTGGCTCGCCCATGTGTCCCGCACTTCAAGCTCATACGTTTTATACGTAAGCTTGACCACAATTATTATTCAGATATATATTTTTTTCAAAGCTTTACACTTTTTTATACAGGTTGTCCGGTAAATAGTCCGACAAACTGTGAGGGTTGATACCTCAGGTCAGGACCTACCGAATGAGCACAACATATGTTCCCCGAAAAGTTATAGGTTAAAAATTACAATCGTTTTTCGAAAATTTTATAAATTGCTACCTTGCATTAGATTTTTCCACATTTCTGGCTGAGTAATAGGTTTTGCATTGCTTTTTTTACATCATATGAACCTCGAATGGTTACTCTACGCTTTGATTAGTCTGATTTTTATCTAAATGAAGAATGTATTGACGAAAAAGCCATCCGTTTAACAGTTTTCACTTTTCGATTTTCTTAGTACTCAACTAAGAACTTCAGTGGTTAAAAATAAATGTATGTGGCAGTTTTGTACAACAATGTTAAAAACTTGCTTGGTTATTGGTGACTTCGGGAAGGTACAAATGGTACAATACTTTTGTATTTACATTTGAAAATTTGACAAAACAAGCTGCTGTAATTCAAAGGCGCTTATTTGTTGAAATGTAACGAATGTAATTTTAAGCTAAAATGACACGTGACTTAACGCAGTCATCATTGTACAGTGAAATTAAGTATTTTCTTCTCGCGACTAAATCTCTAACTCATGAAAATAAATTTATGGATAGATACCCTGATATATGGATATATTGAGAGAAATAGCAAGCTTCCATCTAATCTAAATTCAACTTATTACTGAAATACTTTAACTTTTTAGAAGAGCGTCAAATTCCCTATTTTGAAGCCTCTTTTGGTTGTCCGATCGTCTATCTCACTGCATCTAAATTGTTTTATGTAAATACCAATACACGAATTCAAAATGTTCACTGATTTTGTCATGCACTCTCCTTTAAGAACTAGTTACACAAAATAATTGTGGCCAATTTCGATTGAGCAAATATGCAAAAGGAGAACGATTGACGAACGATTTGAGAACGATTGACGAAAAAAGTGTATAAGGCGAGTGTGAATGAAAGTGTTGGAAGGGGTAGACCTAGGCGGACGTTTCGAGACCAAATCGGAGACGTCTTGAAAAAAGGCCAGGTCAAGAGTACCCTAAACCGAAGAGCATGTTTGAAGGTAATAATGAAAGTGGACGAAGCGAAACAAGTATGTAAGGATCGTAGCAAGTGGAAAGAAGTGGTCTCTGCCTACCCCTACGGGAAACAGGCGTGATTATATGTATGTATGTATGTAAATATGCAAAATAAATACTCAGTTATATTTTTTGCGAAGTTACGGAACACTTCATTTGACCGGTTTCTTACAAGAACCACTCTTCTTAAATACATTCTCAGTAAGGTGAAAGATACAATATTATGGTTTAGGAAAATAGGTGCCAAGTCCAAAATGGACCTGAAATAAGATCCTCCTCAAATGCGGGTTACCAGGAAAGATGAATTGGGCGACCAGGGGCCCGAGTCTGCTATTTACACTCCGTGCCACTATGCCAACAGTTGCATCGTCCGGCGGCGCTCGGGCCCTCTCGGGTGCCCTTGGGCCGGTTCGGGCGCGACTCGTGCGCGTTCGGGCCGCCCGAGTGATATTGTAACATCTTTTATACCCATTTTCGCAAATAAATGATTTTGATTTGATTTAATTTATTTTTTTAATTTGGTTCATAAATTTTGGGGCGAGAAGAAAATACTTAATTTCACTGTATTATGATGATCCGCGTAAATTACGTCCCATTTGACCTTAGATGTACATTAGTTACATTTCAACAAATAAGGCCATTTGAACTTCAGCAGCTGGTTGTGTCGAATTTTCTAAATAAAATACACATGTATTGTATCTTCACGAAGTCACCAATAACCAAGCAAGTTTTTAAGAATGTTGTACAAAACTGCCACATACATTTATTTTTCACCACGGAAGTTCAAAGTTGAGTACTAAGAAAATCGAAAATGAAAACTGTTAAACGGATGGCTTTTGTGTCAATACAATCTTCATTTAGATAAAAATAAGGCTTAGCAAAGCGTAGAGTACTTAACTATTCAAGATTAGTTTGATGTACCTAAAAAAAGTATTGCAAAACCTATTATTCAGTCAGAAAAATGGAAAAATCGAATGCAAGGTAGAAATTATAAAATTTTTGAAAATCGATTGTAACTCGAAACCTATAACTTTTCGGGGATCATACGTTGTGCTCATTCGGTAGGTCCTGACCTAAGGTATCAACCCTCACAGTTTGTCGGACTATTTACCGGACACCCTGTATAAGCTGAAATGTTAGGAGGCGTGGAGTGGGTGCAGAGGGCGGGGGGGCGCGCGCTCTGGCGGACGCGGCCACAGCCGTGCGCAGCTACGCGACGCCGGAGGAGCGCTGCGGCGGAGACGCGTCGCGCGTGCCTTCTCATCAGTTACAGGTCAGCTATCAGTAATCAGTTATAAAAAAAATAGTCTCTTAAGTACCTATTGATATTCCCCTTATAAGGAACAAACAGAGACCACTTCAGAAATACATATAACTTACTTATTTCTTAAATCTATGGTGACTACAAACCAAGGCTTTGCGTATAAGCACTTTTAACCGCCACCGATAGTACCTATAAATAGCCAATAATCGGATCAGGTGATTTTTGATTGCTTAACTTCATTATGTATTACGCTTAGATGAATTAAAATTAAAAAATTGGTTAAATTGGTCGAATCGACTCGACTTACTTACGACTTACTATTATTACGTTTACTACACACATAACGCTATAATATGATAGTTGTGCATCTGGATAATTAGTATTGTTGTTCTTTCTTTCAATTTCTGATTTTATGCTCCCCATCCTATTCAGATGAGGAAGTTCAAAAACATAAAAAAATATTTTTTTTAGCTAATTAATGCAAAAGCTGTACTGAACAAAAGTTGCTGTTTATGTGAAATTATTATATATATTTACTTATTATGCTTAGTACCCGTAATTCATAGTTTCACATTTCGACTCAAATGACTTGATACAAAATTCTCCTTTCCATGGCCCTCCTAAAATTTATTGTTATTACGGTTGTAGAAGTTTGTAAACAAGCGACTTATATTTCTCTTTAATAATCGTTTTCAGAAAGAAAATAAGACGTGGAGAATATTTCGAGACTTTGGCACGGACAAACTATGTGATAACGGTAGGGTGGTACTCAGCAGCTTATTGAGATACGTGACGCTATTCTCCGAATACTCAAACGCTACTTACTCTATAATTATGACGACATTAAGACTCATGCCGTTTCTGCCAGGTGTAAAGTATTCAGTAATGTAGAAAATAATTAGTTTCGACCGAAGCTGAAACCGAACCTTTTTATAAACCTTGAAAAAACTGTCAGAGAGTCGTTTTTACCGGAGTTATGGATAATTAAACATCTCGTGGACCTAATATAACAGGCTTCTACGTTTTACATTTATCGAATTTAATCTTAACATTGTTTTAGGGAAACTTGGTCTTAATTAAACAACGCAAAACAGAGAATCTGCAACATTAACTGTAATACTGAGGCAGCAACCTGCTAATTTATAGATGGTATAAAGTGAAACAGGTTTATTAACAAAATAAGATAGATAGATAGGCGCAAAGCTATAGTATTTAGTAACATAGCGACCCAAAACATAAAATTGCAGATTCAAAATTGTTTTAAATCTGAAATGGCCAATAACTGTATCGGAACCTATAACTATACAGTTTCCCTTGCATGATGTGTTGTAAGTTTTAGTTTTTATTATTTTCACAATCAGCCATCCTCGAAAGGCTAATTAAAATTTACTTATTACTATTATAGATAGTTTGTTCTTGGTCGGGCCGCTGAGAGAATGCGTTCCTGACAGGCGGTTGTCAACACCCATAATAATATATTATAACCATAACATTTCAAATTTTACTTGTACTTACTTTATTTTTCCATGAGACTTATGAACTATTTTTGCTTCTTATAATTAATGAAACTCATTACTTAATTATTACTTGCAATGAAAGTTTCGGTTTGCCAAAAGGTTTGGCTGTTTTTTGACTGAAACATGATTTTTTTAATCTTGGCTGTAGGTACTTTATTTTTTTGTATATGAACAAGGCTATTAATGTGAGGTCGTCATCGTGAAGAGCCGGACCGTGTGGAGGTGTACTACTTCGAGCACGGCACGAGCGAGTTCCTGGCGACGTGTGAGGGCGGACGGCCCACGGCCGTGGAGCGCGTGGCGCGGCGCGGTGCGCGGCTGGCGGGCGCGCTGCTGGCCGAGCTGCTGGCCGCGCCGCAGCTGCTGCTGGCGCTGCCGGTGGCGCTGCTGCTGCACGTGCAGCGCTGCGGGCTGGTGGCGCTGCGCGGCGCGGCCACGGGGCTGCTGCAGACGGCGTCGGACTATGCGCTGAAGCCGGCGCTGGCGCTGACGTTCAACGCGCTGCTGCAGCCGCTGCTGGTGTTCTGCGCCAACGTGTCGCGCGGCGTGCGCGAGGCGCTGCGGCCGCTGGCGGCGGCGCTGGGCGACGTGCTGGAGCCGGCGGCGCGGCTGCTGGCGGCGGCGCGCCTGGTGGACGTGCGCCTCGCCTGCCCGCTGCACGCCGCGCACGCGCACCACGCGCAAGTCTAGTCCGCCCAACACTTTTTTAGGGATTGCGATTCCGCATTAACATTAGCTAATTATAAATATATTAAGAGGAAAGGCGGGCGGAGAGACTTTTGAAAATTCGGTTTTTGAAAAAAGTATTGCTGTCAATCTACCGTACATTTTGTGAATGTGTGCATAAGTTGACAGTGTGTGAGTGTCAAAGCGCGCTCGCTTCGTGTAGTTGTCTAATTACTCACCAAAATCATTTTCTCATCTGAATACGTAAATTGGCATTATTGACGTATAAACAAGGGGTAACCATGGCAGTACAAGGTAGGTAGCCAGGGTAAATACGCCATATGTCGGCCCCCCCCCAATCGGCCGCCGTCTGCACATTTTTATCTTGCGTTCGTTCCAAGGGTAATGAAGTGGTAATTTTACTACTCGAATTGCAACCTAAGTTCATATTCTATACGCACAAACTGTCACTATCCTATTACGTCACCCGGTCTTCACACACTGAGCGTCAACAGCGATCGCGCCGTTGAAGAGTCAAGTTCTTAGTTAAAGTAGCTTACTTGATGAGAATACCCACGCTTCGGGGATTGATATTACAACGGTAAGATGTTTCTTTATTTTTGTTTTAAGCTTTGTTATCACTAAAAAGTTATTTTTACCAGGGATGTTATGGATATATAATTTCGGATCCGGATATGGATATGGATATTGGTAAAATATAATATCGGTTTCGGTTACGGTTATGGATATTAAATTATTTCGGATTATCCGATAGTTTCGGTTACGGGTATTAATTTTTTAAGGAACTGTAAGTACGAATAGCTGTGCACAGTGCACCTCGCGCTGTGACGTCATTAGGTAGCGGGAGAGGTGTCGCATTCCAGCGGAACGCACAGTTAATTCTTACGAGTGTATTATTTAGTTAGACTCCGCCCTATCCGAAACTATCCAAAACTTTTATTTCGGATTCGGTTACGGTTACGGATATTTTTTTATTTCGGATATCCGATAGTTTCGGTTGCGGATATGGATATCCATAACAACACTGATTTTTACTATATTTTGACATTGTTTTTTTAACGTTTTTCGTATTATTTTAAATGAAAAATAGGAGGCCGCCATTAGAATACCAGTTTCGGCTTAAAACCGAATTCTCGGCCGGGGCCGACTTAAAGTAAATGCAGTCTGTTTTACAAATTCCAATTCTACCAATTCCATTTGCTTAATAGGAGTATTTGCAAAGCTTAATAGGTTAATAAATATATTTTACGTTTAGTCGCTAAATACCGGCCGGGGTGATCTTAGTTGAATGTCGAGAAATGAGGCACACACAACAGGGGCCGACTTTAAATATATTAAATATCGTAATGTCGGCCAGCCTCGAATTTGAACGCTAATATACAGGCTGATTACTTTTGTATTTTTTCATTGATTGTGTGGGTAGTCATTTTTAATTTATTTATCAAACTTATTTTCTCGAAATTGAATATATGTTATGTACCCAATACAAAAATTTATTAACATTTTAAATAGGTTAAGTTTGGATGTAGAAGTTGACAGTATCGAAGACATAATTATGTATATTATTCATGATAGCTAAATATGGTTTGGGATACAATTGAAAAATGTTTTTTGGAATTTGCTGGTTATATTTATTCCGATGTTTAACTTAGTTATAATTATAGTAACTTTTAAACAAATTACCCTAAGACAAATACAAATGTATACTCCTGCCAAAATAAATCATGTTGATTATATTTTTCATTGTCTTAATTTTAAACACCTATATCCGGCCGACATTTGGGAAAAACACCGCCGACAATAGGCCGCGAACGGCCGACTTAAGGGTTTTTTCGTCTTCAACGCATCTAAACCTTAATCCTTTTTTATTTTAGTAGAAAAGTCAAATTTATGCCTAAAAACATAAAATAGATTTATCAACCTGTCTAAAACAGCAACACAAGCTATCCTTTGTTGCAAACTGGTGCAGCCAGAGCATTCCAAAGTTAGAAAATCCGTAAGGGGGCCGACATTTAGCGTATTTACCCCATATAATAAACTTTTTGAAACAATAGCCGTAGTAGCAAACAGCTTGTTGGTAGTACGAGTGAAAATTTATATTCTTGCTCCAAGATCGAATCCCAGTCCGGATACCCTTTTTGAGTTTTAGTTTAAATTTTTGTAACATTTTGTTGCTCTTTTACGACAAAAATTTTTTTATCTGAGTATATTTGTTTTGTGTTTGTGTTGACTATTTTTCCGTAGGTAAGTTTAATGCCCATTGCAGACCAAGGGTGATATATGCCGTAAGAAAATTATGTTGATTATGTTATATCTGTGGCATCATCTATATTATTCCTTTGACGAGAAATAATTAATGGTATATTTATTTGAGCAAAAATACTCAAAGCCCAATCAATGATCATTATATAACACAATTCGTTAGTGACTACTAACATTTAAACTATTCATAATAAGGTAGCTTGCTACTCATGTAGTTTTTGATCCAGGTAAATCATAAAGTCTTTGTACTTTGTTACGGAAATTCGGTTGTACACAACGCTTTGGAATTTTTTTTTTTTTTTTTTTTTAAATGAGAGTAAATGGACATCCCTACATTTATATTACATACTGCAAGAAATCATTACTTCAAGTTCATAAAGCAGCAAAATACATCCATACAAACGCTCTCGCCTGTTTTCTTGCTGGTTTATGAATTTAAACAAATATTTTTTTGGAGTTATACAAAATTTAAACTAGTTCTATGCTCCTATGTTTTCCATTTTGATGATAAGTTATTTTTAAAAGCACTAGTGCCCTCCAAAAATCAATATTTTGATCGCTGTTTTCAGAGGTGTAGTGTACAAATTTTACATCATTTCATAAAAAAAGTAAAAAAATAGAAGCATTAATCGTAAACTTCTTATTCAGTATAGGTACGAAATATCTTTTAAATTGGTCTAATATTGGAGAAGAAAACAGACGAGAGCCGAGCCTCGAATCAACTTTTTACGGTCAGATCTGCAGTTGTCCCTGTCGCATTTGGATATTTAGGCCGAACGCCGTGCAACAGCGATAGTTTTTTCAAACACCTAAATTTTAAAAGTCTGTCTGCCCATCTTTCCTCTTAAAACAACTTCAAAACTTTCTTTTTTTAATTTTATATTATGTATATTATGTTTATCGATATGGATGTCGATATCTGTTTGCAACCTTTTTGCAACATTAGTTCATCGATATCCTTTTTAAATACATTTTCATCACTTTTTCGTCTGTGTATAATATTATATAATATACGTACTCGTGGCCCCGCCCTCAAATTCGTGTAATAAGGACAACTGCAGCTCAAACCGAAAAACCGAAGAAAAATCGAGGTTTGGCTCTCGACTATTTTTTCCTCCCCCAATTCTCAACCAATTTTAAAGATATTTCATATAGTGCATGAGAAAAGAAAAATCTGTGCCTCTATTTTTTCCTTTTTTCAATTAAAGTTGTCAAATCAGAAAAAAAAAACGCGTCTGAAAACTGCGGTCAAAATAAGCACTTTTTGGAAGGTTCTAGTTCCTTTAAATATAAATTATCTTAAAAAAGGGAAAAAATAGGGGCATAGAACTAGTTTATATTTATACTTATTACTGCAAAAAATCATAGCCCTAAGTTCAGAAACCAGTGAGAAAACAGACGAGAGCGTTTGTATGGAGAAAAGTCCGCCCACCTTTCCTCTTAATAGCTGCAACGTTTTTCCCGTCCCTAGACCAAGCTGGCCCGAGCCGGCAAAACTAGCAATAAAAATATGTCCCTAAATAATAAAAACTTAGATCCAGCCATCCCTTGTTGTTTTCCTTTATTAAGATTGTTAGCAACGCACTAAGTCGAGGTCCGAACCCCGCAGGGGGTGCCCTTAGTGGACGTTGCTGACGTAGTTAGTTTTTCCTATTGCTCTGGCTGTAGGCCTTAAGGTCCTCGCCAAAAGTCCGGTGAAGCAGTCAAAGCCTGCGCTCAGGCTAACTGCAAAGATCTCTACTAACTAAAAAAAAAAAGCTGCAACGTTCGACAAAGGTGCGCGGCGAAGGTGTGATGATCTAGTTTTCATATCTTGGCCGGTGAAATAATGCGTTCATGACACGTCACTTAGTCTTGACTTGACTAGTAAAGAGAACCAAATGTATTTTTAAACGATTCAATAAAAATTGCAAATGCTAAATAAGGAGTTTTTTTTAAGCTATGTAGTCTGACTTTTAATTTCTAAATATAATTACTAAATTAAAATGCGTTGGTGAAAGTTATTTAACAAATCAATAATAATGTGTGTTTATACAGAGTGTTAAGAAAACCCTGTCCGAACAGAAAGGGTGATATAGGTTTTACAATCACATGCCCAAATAACATATTAAATTTGGAATATTTATGATTGGAACAATAATAATGAATTTTGAAATTACCATTTTTTGACCCAAATTTCCCTAAATTTGAGATAAAGGGCGCGTTCCCACTATGTCGTAACGATTAATTTATCGTTGGATGACTGTCGTCTTCAGCTGTTCCCATTATAACGATTGTTTGTCGTCATAATTTTTTATCGTTAAGCGACTATCGTATCTAGCCGTTCCTATTGGATCGCGACGACATTTTATCGTTTCACTGCAGTTGCTTTATCGTTTACAAATCATTAGCAAGCTACAAATCTACAGTCGCTTCTACGTTCTCTTGGAGATCAGTAATGCGATTATGAGAGACGATTTTTTTATCGTGGCTACGCTATCGTAGTTGCCGTCACGATTTAGTCGTAACGATTTTTTTTCGTTTCATTTCCTTTTAGTTTCGTTACAATCTGTCTTCACTGCAGAAAATGTCGTAGACGACATTAAACCGTGTCTTGCCCAATTCCTTATCCCGCAGGAACACAATGGATAATCATAAAAATTATTTAATTATCCAAAATGGCGGCGATGTGGTTTGCCACCCATCACGTCTCGTTTCTCGCGGGGGCGAAAAGTGGCCCGCGGAGAGCCGCTTCGCTACGTTGAATGTAAGAGGAGGAATGGAATTGGATGGCAAGGTGGATGAAGTATGACAGATGATAGATGTTGAGACAAAATTTAAGAAAAGTATGCTGAGATGGTTTGTCTATGCCGAGAGAATGAAGATGAAGAACGATTGACGAAAATGGTGTATAAGGCGAGTGTAAATTAAAAAAGGCCAGGTCAAGAGTACCATAAACCGAACAGCATGTATGAAGGGAATAATGAAAGTGGACAACGCGAAACAAGTGTGTAAGGATCATAGCAAGTAGAAAGAAGTGTTCTCTGCATACCCCTACAGGGAAAGAGGCGTAATTATATGTATGTACGTTTCATTGGTGCTCATATTATGTCATTGTATTTGCACGTTAGGTTTTTACGAACCTTTAGGCCTTAGAGAAATTACTAAAGCATAGAGGGAGCGTCAAATTTCACTATAGTTATGCTCTTTTAACCTATGACACATTCATTGTGAAAAAGTAGGATAGATATATAGTTTTAAGGGTTGCTTGCAGCAAGACTGTCCACTTTTTTTGCCTCGGTAGTGATGTGCCGTATTTGGTAGAGGTATCGAAATAAATTTAGTTCTTGACAGAAAATGTACTTCTATTGAATGTACGTTATTTTCATGTTACATCTTTATTAAACAACTACACTAAAATTAAATCTTATATAAATAAATAATACTAACACGCGTCAAAAAACTCATCATCATCCTTGTCAATGGCGGGAAACGTGCCTAGAAGGCTGGCAGCATTGCCACGTTGAATGGCTATGCCGATTCTCTGTGCAAGGAACAAACCAGCCCTCTGATCACGAGTAGAATCTACCAAAAGTTCATTAAAAATATTTCGTGCACTAGGACCCCATGACCCGAGCGTTTCAAACCCAAACGGCTAGAAAATATAATAACCTATTAGGTTATTATACTTTCGCCGCTTAAGGGTCTCCGCAGCTCCAGCAGCAACGCCAGGAGAGAACGCCGAATTTAGAACGTGGGATAGCGCAAGAGTGTCGACGCACGTTGCGTCCCACACCAAATGCCTTTTTATAAAACATACATCACCAAGGCAATCAATATAAATTTAGTCCCAAATTTACGAATTATCATTAAAATTAAATCATCGTTTAAAATTAAAACAAATACGTGATGGGTTGACTAAAAGATCTATTGCAACACAACTCCGCCAATCACAGTACTTGATATGAAATATTTGATAAATGAATGTCTAATCTTTATGTTGATCGGCCTTTAGAAACTGGGAGTAAAATTAAAAACATATATGTCGGCGGGCTACCACACTTCAAAACAAATAAGGAACGGAAACACGTGTTCGAAATTACTTCAAAATCAACTCGGATTTGCTTATTGTGATTATGTAATAGATTGTGTTTAAAAAACATTAGAGTACTGAATTAATTTCACTTATGATAATTTAATGATTATTTTTTATGTATTCTGTCACTGTCTCACTGATTCATCACGTGTTAATTAAAAAATAGATTAACACTTGCTAATAGCTTTTAAAATGATTTAAAATGTTTTGATTATCAAATTGTAACATTTTGTAATGTAATAACCATTTTTGTTGTGCGAGGGTAGATGTTTTATTCAAATGAATGAATCACCTAGTTTTGCTATAAAAGGCCGAGCGCACGCCGGACTCGATTATTCTCACTTGAGCCGTCGTAGTGATCGGACCTCCTCAAATTACGAGAATAAATTAAGTTAAAAGTATTACTTGCGTTTACTTTGATCTCCGAAGATGAGCGACTGCCCTGACCATGAAAGTTGTGACGCCAGCAATGCTGGTGTCACGCTTTTTAAAAACAATAACGGGGGCCCTGCTCCGTCATCAGAAGTGGGATCAGAACAAGCTCTGGTCCCAACCACGTCCTCAGCGACTTCGGTTCAACCTGTCACGACTGGAACAGCGCAGGGCAGTACCAGGCTGATAGACCCTGCCTCATTGAACACGTCAGGAGTACTAGCTAACAATTTTAGCACCGTGCAGCCCACCACAACAGGCACGACGTATACACCAATCGCTGCGGAAATACCAGCTTCCGTAGGGGTACCATTCACGTCAATGGGACCCACATCTTACAATCAAGAAGTATACCCACCAGGGCTACCCATAGCTGCTGGATCGTCCAACGCAACGAATTGGCATCCAACTGCTCCAATGGTCGGATGTCCTCCCCAATTTATGATGCAAATGATGGAGATGATGCAAAGGATGTCCGAACGGTTGTATTCGCCTCCAGAACCAAGAATCAGAATCAAGGACATCTATCTACCGTCATTTGATCCCGACAGTCATGTTGGAGTCCGGGAATGGTGCCAGCACATCGATAAAGCGGCGGCTAGCTACAAACTTAATGACCTGGATCTACGCACTAAGGTGTGTGGATTACTGAAGGGACGTGCTAAGATGTGGATCGACGATTGGTTGGTGACTACATCCTCGTGGGAAGAGTTCCGCGAAAAACTGGTTACCACATTTGAGCCAGAGAATAGATATTCACGTGATATACTACAATTTCGGGAGCATGTATACGACTCAAGCAAGGATATTTCAGAGTTTTTATCCCGCGCCTGGGTTCTCTGGAAAAGAATCACGAAAGATCAACTGGATGATGAACTCTCGGTGGAAGCAGTGATAGGATGTATAAGCGATGAACGCTTACGTATTGAGCTATTAAACGCAAAAGCAAGCACGGTTCCAGAACTCATCTCTGTGGCTTCCTCATTAAGAAAGAAGCGCACTCACCAAAATCCTATCACACCAATGCCAAAACGTGCACGATATCCAGATCCTTCTCAAACTGCTGCTGTACGTTGCCAAATATGCAAAAGGACCAACCATAGCACTAATGAGTGTAGATTCAGACCTTCGGAATCTACTTCAAATCTTCAGAGAACCAATACTACAACAACGGAGACCTCCAAAAACATGGTTACCTGTTCATTCTGCAAGAAAACGGGACATACATTCGAGACGTGTTATAAGCGTCAAAATGCACTGACATCGAACGTGAACTGTATAGCCGGAACCAATCAAGCACCCATCACTGTTAAGATTGGTGCGATAACAATACGCGCCATCTTCGATAGTGGAGCAGAGTGCTCATTGATTCGAGAATCAATTGCTGCGAAATTACCTGGTCAGCGACGCTCTGCAGTTAACCACCTGAAGGGGATTGGCCAATTTCCGGTAATTTCATTATTAGAGATGAAGACCATCTGTATCATTGACGCTATAAGGATTGAAATATTATTCTTTGTGGTTCCTGACCATGAGATGTCAGCTGACGTATTAATCGGTATGAATTTGATTCATGGTACCAACTTAAGCATGGTGATAACGTCAGACGGCACTAGACTGATGCATCAGCAAATGGTTCATCATGTAACAACAAAAAGTAGCACCTTTGAAAAATTAGATTGCGACCTGACGAATCCCGAAGAATTAAACCAGTTACGCTTGTTACTGGCCAAATATGAGCACTTATTCATCCGAGGATATCCAAAAACGCGCGTTAACACTGGAGAACTGGTAATTAGACTGAAGAATGCAGACAAATATGTTGAGCGAAGGCCTTACCGACTTAGTCCGGTGGAACGGGAAAAAGTTCGGGATATCATCAAAGATTTGCTGGAACACAACATTATTCGCGAAAGCAAATCTCCCTACTCAAGTCCTATAATTTTAGTTAAAAAGAAGAATGGAGATGATCGGTTATGTGTGGACTACAGGGAGCTCAATGCGAATACATTACGCGACCATTACCCACTGCCACTAATTTCTGATCAGATCGATCAATTAGCCAATGGGTATTACTACACCAGCTTTGACATGGCGGCTGGGTTTCACCAAATACCCATAGCAGAAACATCTATCGAGAAGACTGCGTTCGTGACACCAGATGGCTTGTACGAGTACGTTACCATGCCATTCGGATTGAGCAATGCCTGTTCGGTATATCAGAGGTGCATCAACAGAGCATTGTATCCACTATTAGGAACAGTCGCACAGGTGTACGTTGATGATGTACTAAGCAAAAGTACAAATTTCAGCGAAGGACTATCCAACATTGAACGCATCCTAATAGCCTTACAAGAGGCTGGCTTCTCCATCAACGCCGACAAATGCAGTTTTTTTAAGCGGACCATTGAATATCTAGGCAACTTGGTATCAGACGGCCAAGTACGACCCAGCCCAAGGAAGGTGGAAGCTCTGGTCAAAGCCCCAATACCAAAGACCGTCAAACAAGTGAGGCAATTCAATGGGCTCGCAAGCTATTTCAGGAAATACATCCCGGATTTTTCACGCATCATGGTACCGCTGTACGAATTAACCAAACAAGGAGCCAAATGGGAATGGGAAGACCGACACGAGAAGGCCAGATCAACAATAATTCAATGCCTCACCTCAGCTCCAGTGCTGAGCCTTTTTCAAGAAGGAGCACCAATACTGCTGTATACAGACGCAAGCAGTCTTGGATTTGGAGCAGTCCTAGTGCAAACTCTCGACGGACGACAACATGCGGTAGCTTTCATGAGCATGAGGACCACTGATACTGAAAGCCGCTATCATTCATACGAATTGGAAACATTAGCAGTGGTCCGAGCAATAAAACACTTTCGACAGTACTTATACGGTAGGAAATTTACAGTGATAACCGACTGTAACTCACTTAAGGCGTCGAAACACAAGAAGGACTTATTACCAAGGATTCACCGCTGGTGGGCGTTCCTACAAAACTATGATTTTGAGCTCGAATATCGTAAAGGAAACCGGCTCCAGCATGCTGATTTCTTTAGCAGAAATCACTGTGAAACGGCAGTAAACGTAATTACAAAAGACTTAGAATGGTTGAAGGTCGAGCAACGACGAGATGACGAACTTCGGCCAATACTGAATAACCTGATTGACAACAATCCAGTGGAAGGTTTTACCTTGGAGGAAGGCGTACTGAAGAAGCACGTCCTAGACCCGATATTCGGTCAACAGCTGCGAATAGTAGTACCGAAGTCCTTCCAATGGAGTTTAATTAACTCCTTCCACACCACACTCAAGCACCCAGGTTGGGAGAAAACCCTACAGAAAATCAAAGAAACCTACTGGTTCGATAAGATGAGCACCACGATCCGAAGATACGTTGACAACTGCGTAGTATGTAGAACTTGTAAAGGCACATCTGGGGCAGTACAAGCACAGCTACACCCGATTGAAAAGCCAATATGTGCATTTCAAGTAATCCATATGGACATCACGGGAAAGTTGGGAACCCAAGAGGATCAACAGTACGTTATCGTAACAGTGGATGCATTCACAAAATACGTACTATTATATCATGCCACTGATAAAAGCCCACACAGTACGCTTGCCGCATTAAAACGTACAGTACATTTATTTGGAACACCAGTCCAAATAATTGTGGATGGTGGAAGGGAATTTTTAGGCGAGTTCACACAGTTCTGTGAACAGTTTGGCATAAACATTCATGCCATAGCGCCTGGCATCAGCCGAGCAAATGGCCAGGTGGAGAGAGTGGTAGCCACATTGAAAAACGCGCTGGTAATGATCAAGAATTACGAGACTGAACAGTGGCACAGCACTCTTGAAGAATTACAGCTAGCAATGAATTGTACAGCACATCGCGTGACAGGAGTAGCTCCACTCACGCTGATCACACAACGGAGGCATTGCGCACCACCAGGATTACTTAACCTGGTTGACATTGACAACCAAACGATTGACATAGAGGCGTTGACCAGACAAGTACAGCAACGAATGACTCAGACCGCTGAGTATGATAGGCAACGCTTCAACTCCCGCAAGGCTAAAATAAATCATTTTCAACGTGGGGACTATGTCCTGATCAAAAACAATCCTCGCAATCAAACATCACTGGACCCCAAATTCAGTGTGCCCTACGAAATTATCAGGGTTCTTGAAAATGACCGCTACATGGTGAAAAAGGTGGTCGGCAGAGGCCGCTCCAGAAAAGTCGCCCACGATCAACTTCGGCGTGCACCGCAACCGGGAAACCAAGGTGCCGTGTCGGCGGGAGACGCTCTCGGGGCACCGCAGAACAACATTGCAATCGCCCCTCATCCACTGCCATCCACATCTCAAGCTGGTCAGCCAGTCCAAATAAATCACGACGACGAACAAGTGTCATCGGATTAAAACCGGTGAGTCAAAATTAATTATTTTTCACGATATTTTCAACTATAATCTAATACAAGAATAAAATGTCTGGAGAGTGGTACCTCTGAGCTAAACCATGTGTTACCCTTGAGCTAACCTCGGATTCTGGATGTATCCACAAGTGAACCCTGAAATACCGTAGGAACGCCTTGTGGAACCATGAGTACGGACACGTATACACCACAGATTCTAAAATGAATAAGGCAGTGCACTTAAGACGTATTTGTGTTCTGCTGTAGCAACAATAATCCTATAAAAATAAGCAACATGTTGCTTACTGGTACCTACTTGAAAGAAAAACGTTTTCTTAAATCCAGGCAGGCGCAGAGCACGCGCCGCCCGTCAGAATGGCCGTGTCGGCGGGCTACCACACTTCAAAACAAATAAGGAACGGAAACACGTGTTCGAAATTACTTCAAAATCAACTCGGATTTGCTTATTGTGATTATGTAATAGATTGTGTTTAAAAAACATTAGAGTACTGAATTAATTTCACTTATGATAATTTAATGATTATTTTTTATGTATTCTGTCACTGTCTCACTGATTCATCACGTGTTAATTAAAAAATAGATTAACACTTGCTAATAGCTTTTAAAATGATTTAAAATGTTTTGATTATCAAATTGTAACATTTTGTAATGTAATAACCATTTTTGTTGTGCGAGGGTAGATGTTTTATTCAAATGAATGAATCACCTAGTTTTGCTATAAAAGGCCGAGCGCACGCCGGACTCGATTATTCTCACTTGAGCCGTCGTAGTGATCGGACCTCCTCAAATTACGAGAATAAATTAAGTTAAAAGTATTACTTGCGTTTACTTTGATCTCCGAAGATGAGCGACTGCCCTGACCATGAAAGTTGTGACGCCAGCAATGCTGGTGTCACGCTTTTTAAAAACAATAACGGGGGCCCTGCTCCGTCATATATAAATTATGTAAATTTTTAATAAATAAAAACAGTGAAAATACATTATTTTTATTATCTCTCTGTGCCCCGCGGTTTCACCCGCGTGAATACCTAAGTGTAATTCCTGATGTCTTTGTAGTTATTCTGTTATTCGGGGCGGAGACGAAGACATTTTTTCGGCTATGCTTAGTCCAACAATTTCTGGCTCTTGAAAGCACTTTACAGTTTACTCCAATTCTTCTATCATTTTTTGAGGCATACTGTAAAATAAAACGACATTTGCTACATTATAATGACATAAAGTTAATTCTCGTATCGAATAGTATCGATGAAAAATATCTACTTCACTATCATAACATAACCTCAGAAATAAACAAATTACTTTTTTTAAGATTAATTCGCTTACACGATATTATTAGTAAAAAAGATAGCCTGAAGGTATCATTATCAATCTAATGTGTATGTTATAAGTGATCGCATACAAAAATTACGCATGATTTTATTAGAAAATTGCAAAAAAACACTTACCGTTGAACGCTTACATATTCATTGATATCTTTCCGTAATGAATATGATTTACACGATGAAACAAAACGAGCCATATTAAACGCTTATTTATCTGTCCTTTGCACCTTTTGTACACAATCAAGTTGCTTATATTACGCAAAAAATAATATTATTTGTAAAATAAACAATGACCAGCAACGACTGACATTCACAACGTATGATACGACTAAATCAAATGCTTTGTACAGACAGTTTACCGTGTAGAAAAGGTTCTACTAAGCAACTATGTGCTCTTTTAATTGGTCGTGCGTGTAGTAAGAGACCAAATATTATGACCATTTGACAATTTCGGAGTGTCCATTTAGCTTTAAGCATATATGAGTCCATATATGTTTGTCTCTCTTTTATATATTATCTGCACCATAAGAGAGAGGAGCTTGGATTCATCGTAATTTGTGTCTATTTTGTTCGCTCCCTCTATGCTTTAGTAATTTCTCTAAGCTTTAGGCCACTATCCAGGGGGAGGACACTCCGTACGTTTTGACAGCGACGTGAACGAAGAGTCGCCATCTAGAAGTTGGCCCGAGTACTATTTACCATCTCCCGGGTACATTAAATTATCAACAGATGGCGCTATATCACGGTAAATTTTTTCATTGATAAAGTTATTGATGTAAAATTAATTGGAAATAAGTTTGAGAAAAATATTTCAATCTTCTTATAAATTGAAATAGACACACAAATGAAATACAACTTGATAATATACAAATACTAACTTTATTTAAAAAGACCTGGTGCCAGATTCTACTCAGGATGTATAATATAGTGACCAAGGCTTGGAACCGGTTTGAAAAATACCGGTTACTAACCGGTATATATCGGTTTTTTCGTTTTATCGTTCGGAGTCAAACCGTTAAAAGAGCGTTATTGAAAACCCTTATTAACCGGTATATTCCGCGAGCGCCGAGCATGGCCGAGCGGACTGGAAAATACTGGAAATATTGGTGTAGATTTGTACGATCCACATTACGTCCGTTTCAAGTTTCGTGTTTACCGTAACAAACCTAGACATGTAAGCTGTGCATGTAAGTCTTGGTTTAGTTCCAGTACTTAAGAGTTTTTTATAATAAGACGGATAAAGTTTTATTTAATAATAACACGATAAATCTTGTTAACCTTCCTCTGGCGACAATACACATATGACATCGTCTAATAAAATTACGTCGCAACCTACGAAATGCGTTTCTGTTGCGTTTAACACTTTCTTTCGCTCACGAGACGTCGTCGTCGCTCTTGCACCGTCTGGTTCTCTTTTTCGTACCAACTCTTTCATGTATCCCCACAAAAAAAAATCTATCGGATTTAGATCCGGAGATAATAGACACAGACAAATAATAGACACAGATAGTCTCTTTCTTTTCGAAGTTCGTAGCTACAATGTTTTACTTGGCGTGTAATACTGTAGTATCTAAACCTATCGATTTAAGCGACTCGGTCGCATTTATTGGAATTTTTCATTAAGAAACTATTGTTTATGATTTGTTAGAAACCTAGAAATGTCGCCGGTATCTTTCTGTAAACACTGCCAAACGTAGCCAAGGGTCCGAGCACTCCGAGCTAACCGTTTAGTGAAATAAAGGACTCGTGAAATAAAACACTACCATCAGATAACTGGTGTTTGACATCCTCTGATTTACTTTATTTAGACCTTGCTATAAAAAATGAATGCTTGCTATAAGAAAGAATGAAAAATGTGTTATACCTCATTTTAATCGTCATTAAATAGGCAAGATTTTTTAATACAGGGTCATTTTTTGGTAGTACATTTTTTTTTTACAGTAAGGTTCTAAAGTTACAAATAATTTTTCGTGAGACTTAAAAGATATTGTAAAAAGTGCCAGTACTCATAAATAATGGTACCTACTATCATAAAAGCACTTTTGTGGTGATGATACGTTTCCTAGAAGCAACTAAACACCAGTTTATTTTAAAATAGGTACCCATTTTACTCGAATTGCCTATTTATCACAAATTTTGGTATTTTTTTCAAAAAGAACTCAAATAAGTAGTCATAACTTTTAAGAACATCCAGTAAGAGCACTGCCACAAAGATATTTTTTACTTCAAATAACCTCAACTATCGCCCTGTTTCGTTTGATCCACGATTTTTTACCCACCCTGTAGATAACATGGTGGTTTGTTTTTTCAAACTAACGAACAAAAAGACAAATTTTGAATGGGTGCTAATTAAACAGGCTTCTTTTTAATATCATTATTCGCCCCCAAAAATGTATGTTGCCTTCTAAATTACTAAGTCAGCCACAATTAACGAGCATCTAAATAATACTATCTTAGCCACTAGTTATCTTCTATGTAAACGACTCTAAAAACAACTCAGCATAATTATTATTTTTTAGCATCTAAATTTGTAGCATGCATTCTAACAGTAAACTTCTAAAATACTATTAAATGACATCAAAAAATACACTTATTTAGCTTCTAACTTTTTAACTCAGTACGTTTAAAATGTAACTCATCCCATATTAATTGATCGTCAAAATTTTGCTAAAAATGTCATCGAATAGTCGGTATATTGGCCACTAATATTATCAGAGGCTATTGAGGAGAGACAAAATAAAATATTTTATTTTTAACCGACTTTAAAAAAGGAGGAGGTGCTCAATTCGGATGTTCCTATGTTTTTTCGCGCATAGCACCGTTGCTTTCCAACCGATTTGAAATATTTTTTCTTTGTTGGAAAGGGTATACTTCCCAAATGGTCCCATAGTCACCAAGTCGGGATCTGATGATGGAATTTTGGCGAAATCAAGGGAACTCTTCAAATTTTATAGGAAAACGTACAGCGATTTTGGTATTTTCTACAAGTGAAGCATTTGCGTTCAATAAGAACCATTCTACTATCAGATCTGATGATGAAGCCAAGATGACCTCGTGAATGTAGCGGGAATTCGTTGAATGTGAGATGCGTGGCACTGGATTTCGTTTGACGGAAATTATCATGAGGATGATGAAAGGGTGTCAGCTGAAGGCCTACCCATTATCTAAGATTTAAAATACGTCACTAAAAATAAAAAAATTTTTTTTTTTTTTGCAAAAAAAAACCGACTTCAAATAATCGATAAAAGGACTAAAAAGTTAAAAATAATTCTTTAACCTACGTATATGAATAAACCTAACCTAAACTACGATTAACCTATAATACAATTTAACAATTTTTTGGAGTCGGGGCCGCTGTCGCTGTCGTCCCGCGTACTCGCGCCAAATCATGCAGTGGCTATTTTCACGATAAACGAATATGATGTATTATTTTACATGCTAAGTTATAATAAATTATGCTTTCTGTAGAGGCTTGAATTATATTTTTTTGAGGACATTGCGTTGAAGCTGTAAAACGTAAAATGGTGACGAGATGTAAAATCCGAGGCCGAGTTAGTAAATTAGGTGTCAATGCTTATATAATGCGCCTGCCAGACTATGCTCCTTGCGCTGCTCATCGCTATGCTCCTCGCGCTGCCGTGATTTGCCGCGATGTTGCCCTCTCTGCCCACACACTGCTCTACTCACGCAATTAATCGCGACGCTCTTCACTTGTCATTTGCCTTGGTGAGACAATGGACGTTGAAACGGTGGTAGCGTGCGCGCTATGCATTTTTAGTATAGCTATTTATATTAATGTAGTAATACGAAATAAACATCGTCGTCGTCGTCCTCGCCAACGGAGATGGTGGATCACATCTATCCACGCTTGGCGACGACATAATTTCCAATTTTGCATGCGCATGCGTCTTGCGCGAGCGCTTGATGCGGACTGCGACCGCGCGATTATGTGGCCAGCCACTCGCACTCGTATTGCCGGTCCTTTGACTCGCGCGCAAAAACCGACAAAGTAGGGAGCAGTGGGCAGGACGAGGAGCATGACGTGTGGCATGACGAGTAATGTTGCCACACTATGTCTCTGCCTCCTTTCCTCGTTACTTCCCATGCCACTCGTCGAGTGTGTGGCAGGCGCATTAGAAGGACAAGTCACAATAATTGATGATCTTTACTTGACGCTTTCTATAGAATATTTAGTGGGCGTTGTAATAGATACGAATTATTTTATTAGAGGCTATGTCATTTTCCCGTTGCTTAGTTATAAAATTAGAAGTTTAATCACGTGTCCAATAAATAATTTTGTGGCTAGACTTATAATTTCCCATTTTGAACGCGTCGTCGCTCGCTTCGCTCGCTCTGTTGCAAGGTCACAATATCTAACCTAACCTAATCAGTTGATCTCTGTCACAAAGTCGAACCTAACCAAGCAATGGATTTCTATTCAAAATTTGTCTTTATTAACGACTAGCTGTGCCCCGCGGTTTCACCCGCGTGAATGACAATTCATACACTATCTTTATAAATTATAGCCTATGTGTTATTCTGATGTATAAGCTACATTATTGTAAAGTTTCATTAAAATCCATTTAGTAGTTTTTGCGTGAAAGAGTAACAAACATCCCAACAAACTTTCGCATTTATAATATTACTAGCTGTGCCCCGCGGTTTCACCCGCGTCAATGATAATCTGGGGGCACGGCAGTGCCCCAGCCAAGTCTCGAGCAAAACGGGCACGGCCGTACCATTCTTTTCTCGAAGCGTTTCGCGGCTATTTCACCCCCCCTGTATCATCGATACGGACAAATCAAATCAAATCAAATCATTTATTTGACAAAGCTAGGGGTTTAGGTTTTCGATGACCTAGAGTAAGTATTAAAACAAGCTCAGCCTCAAAATTACATGACATTTGAACCAATAGTTTACGAGTTATGAGCGATCAAAGTTACACCATTTTGTCACTCACTGACCGATCATCAAAAATCTAAGGTACTTCTAGCAAACTTAGAACCTTCAAATTTGGCACCAAGATAGGTTTTTAGCTACATGTAAAGGGAAAATTATAAAAACGGTAATAAATTATATACCTTAGTAAATAATATAAAACAAATTTATATTTGTAACACCAGTTTATTTTAAAATAGGTACCCATTTTACTCGAATTGCCTATTTATCACAAATTTTGGTATTTTTTTCAAAAAGAACTCAAATAAGTAGTCATAACTTTTAAGAACATCCAGTAAGAGCACTGCCACAAAGATATTTTTTACTTCAAATAACCTCAACTATCGCCCTGTTTCGTTTGATCCACGATTTTTTACCCACCCTGTAGATAACATGGTGGTTTGTTTTTTCAAACTAACGAACAAAAAGACAAATTTTGAATGGGTGCTAATTAAACAGGCTTCTTTTTAATATCATTATTCGCCCCCAAAAATGTATGTTGCCTTCTAAATTACTAAGTCAGCCACAATTAACGAGCATCTAAATAATACTATCTTAGCCACTAGTTATCTTCTATGTAAACGACTCTAAAAACAACTCAGCATAATTATTATTTTTTAGCATCTAAATTTGTAGCATGCATTCTAACAGTAAACTTCTAAAATACTATTAAATGACATCAAAAAATACACTTATTTAGCTTCTAACTTTTTAACTCAGTACGTTTAAAATGTAACTCATCCCATATTAATTGATCGTCAAAATTTTGCTAAAAATGTCATCGAATAGTCGGTATATTGGCCACTAATATTATCAGAGGCTATTGAGGAGAGACAAAATAAAATATTTTATTTTTAACCGACTTTAAAAAAGGAGGAGGTGCTCAATTCGGATGTTCCTATGTTTTTTCGCGCATAGCACCGTTGCTTTCCAACCGATTTGAAATATTTTTTCTTTGTTGGAAAGGGTATACTTCCCAAATGGTCCCATAGTCACCAAGTCGGGATCTGATGATGGAATTTTGGCGAAATCAAGGGAACTCTTCAAATTTTATAGGAAAACGTACAGCGATTTTGGTATTTTCTACAAGTGAAGCATTTGCGTTCAATAAGAACCATTCTACTATCAGATCTGATGATGAAGCCAAGATGACCTCGTGAATGTAGCGGGAATTCGTTGAATGTGAGATGCGTGGCACTGGATTTCGTTTGACGGAAATTATCATGAGGATGATGAAAGGGTGTCAGCTGAAGGCCTACCCATTATCTAAGATTTAAAATACGTCACTAAAAATAAAAAAATATTTTTTTTTTTTGCAAAAAAAAACCGACTTCAAATAATCGATAAAAGGACTAAAAAGTTAAAAATAATTCTTTAACCTACGTATATGAATAAACCTAACCTAAACTACGATTAACCTATAATACAATTTAACAATTTTTTGGAGTCGGGGCCGCTGTCGCTGTCGTCCCGCGTACTCGCGCCAAATCATGCAGTGGCTATTTTCACGATAAACGAATATGATGTATTATTTTACATGCTAAGTTATAATAAATTATGCTTTCTGTAGAGGCTTGAATTATATTTTTTTGAGGACATTGCGTTGAAGCTGTAAAACGTAAAATGGTGACGAGATGTAAAATCCGAGGCCGAGTTAGTAAATTAGGTGTCAATGCTTATATAATGCGCCTGCCAGACTATGCTCCTTGCGCTGCTCATCGCTATGCTCCTCGCGCTGCCGTGATTTGCCGCGATGTTGCCCTCTCTGCCCACACACTGCTCTACTCACGCAATTAATCGCGACGCTCTTCACTTGTCATTTGCCTTGGTGAGACAATGGACGTTGAAACGGTGGTAGCGTGCGCGCTATGCATTTTTAGTATAGCTATTTATATTAATGTAGTAATACGAAATAAACATCGTCGTCGTCGTCCTCGCCAACGGAGATGGTGGATCACATCTATCCACGCTTGGCGACGACATAATTTCCAATTTTGCATGCGCATGCGTCTTGCGCGAGCGCTTGATGCGGACTGCGACCGCGCGATTATGTGGCCAGCCACTCGCACTCGTATTGCCGGTCCTTTGACTCGCGCGCAAAAACCGACAAAGTAGGGAGCAGTGGGCAGGACGAGGAGCATGACGTGTGGCATGACGAGTAATGTTGCCACACTATGTCTCTGCCTCCTTTCCTCGTTACTTCCCATGCCACTCGTCGAGTGTGTGGCAGGCGCATTAGAAGGACAAGTCACAATAATTGATGATCTTTACTTGACGCTTTCTATAGAATATTTAGTGGGCGTTGTAATAGATACGAATTATTTTATTAGAGGCTATGTCATTTTCCCGTTGCTTAGTTATAAAATTAGAAGTTTAATCACGTGTCCAATAAATAATTTTGTGGCTAGACTTATAATTTCCCATTTTGAACGCGTCGTCGCTCGCTTCGCTCGCTCTGTTGCAAGGTCACAATATCTAACCTAACCTAATCAGTTGATCTCTGTCACAAAGTCGAACCTAACCAAGCAATGGATTTCTATTCAAAATTTGTCTTTATTAACGACTAGCTGTGCCCCGCGGTTTCACCCGCGTGAATGACAATTCATACACTATCTTTATAAATTATAGCCTATGTGTTATTCTGATGTATAAGCTACATTATTGTAAAGTTTCATTAAAATCCATTTAGTAGTTTTTGCGTGAAAGAGTAACAAACATCCCAACAAACTTTCGCATTTATAATATTACTAGCTGTGCCCCGCGGTTTCACCCGCGTCAATGATAATCTGGGGGCACGGCAGTGCCCCAGCCAAGTCTCGAGCAAAACGGGCACGGCCGTACCATTCTTTTCTCGAAGCGTTTCGCGGCTATTTCACCCCCCCCTGTATCATCGATACGGACAAAGCTAGGGGTTTAGGTTTTCGATGACCTAGAGTAAGTATTAAAACAAGCTCAGCCTCAAAATTACATGACATTTGAACCAATAGTTTACGAGTTATGAGCGATCAAAGTTACACCATTTTGTCACTCACTGACCGATCATCAAAAATCTAAGGTACTTCTAGCAAACTTAGAACCTTCAAATTTGGCACCAAGATAGGTTTTTAGCTACATGTAAAGGGAAAATTATAAAAACGGTAATAAATTATATACCTTAGTAAATAATATAAAACAAATTTATATTTGCGGTTTTACAAGAACATGGTAGGTATATGAATTTTGACTGCATTGTTAACTTTGTTCTTTGTTTATGTACAAAAAGCAAATATTTTTTATAGCAATTTTGTTTATTTATAAAAAGAAAAGAAAGAGACCTACAAAAAATAAATGAGATCCCACCAAAAACATTCAATGTAAAAAAAAGCCAAGTCTCTCTATGCAATTCTTCCATCGTAAAAAGTTTTGAGATCGCATAGGAGCCAAGTCCTGTTTAACTTAATTTGTAATAATAAATCAATATTTTGTGACTATATCAATAGTTTTGTTTACATTACAATAATAGTGACTTGGCCATGAGCACAATAAGATACAAATATAAAGCGGCATATTTGGAGGAGTTGCAAGTAAATAATAAATAATATCAGGACACCTTAACCGACAGTCAGTATCATCCAAGATCAGTGAACTGCACATACACTATGGCGCATGTTTAGTCCATAGTGATCTCAAATTCCAATCAGTTACAAAATCATTTCCATAATATATATAATATATAAATTCAACGGTATTTGCACGTAATTACAAGGAGCAAACGACCTTTAACTTGTGCTCATGGCTAAGTCACTGTTATTGTAATGTAAACAAAACTTTTGATATAGTCACAAAATATTGATTTATTATTACAAATTAAGTTGAACAGGACTTGGCTCCTATGCTATCTCAAAACTTTTTACGATGGAAGAATTGCATAGAGAGACTTGGCTTTTTTTTACATTGAATGTTTTTGGTGGGATTCATACTTACACTATGTTTATAAATTATAGCCTATGTTTTATTCCGATGTATAAGCTACATTTTTGTAAAGTTTCATTAAAATCCATTCAATAGTTTTTGCGTAAAAGAGTAACAAACATCCAAACAAACTTTCGCAATTGTAATATAAAGTAAGATAGTAAGGATTGCGTGCTATTTACTTATAGATAACATCTACCAGCTGGTAGATGTTGGTTTGCAATATTCAATTGGTGTAATGTAATGCAGAAAACATTAGTCTAAATAAAATTAGTGTATTTGAAAATTCGGTAAAATGACATTAGTGCATTTGAAAATTCCTCAGACTAAGTAAAAAAAGAGGACTTGGCATAAACATCAGTAGTTATAGAAATGTGATGTATTTCGACGGCATAGTTACTGACATATTGGCATCTCTTTTTAACTTATGAGGGTAATAATATGTAAAAAAAAATAACAGTTGTTTTATCTTTACCAAAAATGACAACATTAACTGTCAAAATGTTTCACTGCGGCCGGTCGCCATGTTTTGTCACAGCCAACAACGAGTACATCAGTTGTCATCGCGACTTGCTGGTTACCGTGTTTTGAAGAAAATTTAGTGTTATAAGGCGAAAATTGTACTTGTTTACAGTGTTAGAACTTGCATAATACTGCATTTATTATGGGTAGGTGCAGTGTGTTAGGCTGTCGCATGAAAAGCAACAAAAAACATCCCAATATAACGTTGCACAGGTAAGTAACCGAATTCATTCAAAATATCTTGCTTTTTCTATTATCTTGGAAGATTTTGCTATTTTTGGGTAAGTTTATAAAGATAAACTTGCTTTTTCTGTAATCATTTACTGTTTTATTGTTAATATTAAGTGTTTTTTAAGAAAATCGTTCATCATAATATAGAGTTTCGATACGGCATTTTTAATATATCGATAAATTAGCGACAGGTGAATATTATTATTTTAAACTCGATTTCTTTTTTATGATTTTAGGTTGCCAACATGTAAAGAAAGAAAGGAACAGTGGCTGGATATACTTGAAATTGAAAATTTGAATACAACAAATAACAATATACAATATACACAGCGATATACACAGCGATCACAAGGCTACAGTTTTTATTAATGATCGCCGCGGTGGCAACTGGGAATAAATGAGATAAACATACTATACTAAAATTCGTTTTATTACAAACATTTTAATATCGATATAAAATCCGCGCAGCTCTACGGCAAGCCGCCATCTTTGTGCCAGACCAGACTCACATTAGGTATGCACGTTTTTGTCGTAGGTATTTCATGTCTATATTTTTCCTTAGTCTGTGGAAAATTCGGTGAAATGACATAAGTGCAATTGAAAATTCGGTGAAATGAGATTAGTGCAATTGAAAATTCGGTGAAATGATATTAGAGCATTTGAAAATTCGGTGAAATGACATTAGTTTAAATAAAATTAGTGCAAATGAATGATTCGTCGAAATGACTTTATGTTAACTAAAATTAGGCGAAACGATTTTCGACGAAACGTTGTTATACCAAACGAGGGAGAACCACTATATACATTATGTTTCTAAATACATTAAAAAATATACTTATTTTTCACCTTATAATTATTAAAACATGGTATAACGATTGTTAAATAAAGTAAGTATTGACTGCCTAGTTCTTTTCGACGCATGACGACTACAAAACGCACGACACACTACAAAAATAACCATTTGACGTAACATTTTACCAGCGTAGTAGTATTTCAAATAACATTATTTTCTTAATTCATAATTGAACATTAAATTAAGCACGAAATAATAGCATTAACTCTAATTTGACATAATTATATAGCTTTGAATAAAATTATTCGTTAATGGGTCAAATAAGTAAAACAAAATGTTTGTTGCAAGGTCTTCACTACTGATTTCACTGCAGCTGTGACTTGTGTCTGTTTAGAAATACCTACATTTCTAAACAATTAATATATATTGAAGCATCCAGAAACATACGTGTAAAGCCTGATTTAGACGATGCGAGAAATGTCGTGCGAGTTGCGGTACATTGAGGGGCCGCGCGGCTATGGTGTCATAAGAGATGGATCGTAGACGGCAATGTACCGAAACTCGCACGACATTTCTCGCATCGTCTAAATCAGGCCTTATATCATAACCTGATCGCAAGAATGGTAACGGGTAATAAGAGGTATAGAAATAAAAACGTGTTATGTGCGGTGGTAGTATTTATTATTGTCTGTTGTCGGGAGCGCGCGGGCGCTCGGCGGGCGGCGCCAGGTGCGCCACCACCACGTGCGAGTGCGGCAGCCGAGCCGCGGCCGCCAGCAGGCGCGGGCCCGGCGCCGGCGCGGACCCCGCCCCCGCGGACCCCGCCCCCGCGCCCCCGCCCGCGCCCGCCGGCCCCGCCGCGCGCCGCACGCCCAGCTGCTGCAGCTGCAGCTTGCGCAGCGCGGGCGCTCCCTCCGCGCCGGCGCCGCTCGCCTGCCCACCTCCCTGCGATTGTCGCGAGAGACCAATGTTAATATAATATATCATCTTTTCACTCTCGTCTAAGAATACTTGCAACAACAAAATGGGTTATACTCTTCGAATCGACCTTACCTTCAGGGTGCCAGCCCCTAACTTGTAATTCTATATCTATATAAATAGACATTTCAGTTTGCATTAATTCGCATAGAGACAAAAATTGGTGGAGGTCTCAAGAACACCATTATAAAAGAAAATCAAAAGTCCTTAAAAATCAAGACTTGTGCAAAAAAAATATACAAAGTGAAGGTATATTCCACTTCCTGGGTGATATCACCCAGGTGAACAAAGTAGACTTTTTTGTCTCCTCATTTCACCTCGGACTCATATCACCCAGGTGATATCACCTGGGTGAAATGAGTCGACTTTTTATGTGTAATTTGTTCACCTTGGAATTGTATCACCCAGGTGAACAAACGCGACTTTTTGAATTATTCTAGTCGACTTATATCACCCGCATACAAAGTGGCAAATTAAATAGTTGACAAAAAAGTCTACTTTGTTCACCTGGGTGATATCACCCAGGTGAACAAAGTGGAATATACCAAAGTGAAAGGTGAAAAATATCACTTTTTCGCATTTTTCTCATAAATGGCAAGTATTATCGCAAAAATAGGTCAGACAAAAGTTGTAGATCATGTAATTATCTACAAAATTATCTCAATATTTTTTCCCTAAGGATCACCATTCCGGAGATATCGTGATAACAAGGATTGAAGAAAATATGCATAATAGTCTAATTCTACATCATATGCAAACATTTCCGCACCACCCATGAGGACTACCTCATGGGTGGTGCGGAAATGTTTGCATCTACAACTTTTGTCTGACCTATTTTGCTATAATACTAGCCATTTATGAGAAAAATGCGAGTGATATTTTTGACTTTTGACCTTGTGTATTTTTTTTTGCACAAGTCGGATTTTTGGGGACTTTTGATATTTCTTTTATAATGGTGTACTTGAGCCCTTCACCAAATTTTGGCTCTTTGCGAATTAAAGCAAACTTGCAAGGTTTTTTGTCTATTTTGACTGGACTAATGTTGTATAAGGTTGTATAAAAGAGAGATTCACCTGAGCATGAGTAGCAGCAGTCTGGTGCAAGATTTTCAAGTGGCGCGCGGGAAATGTCTGTTGGCGATATAGCAGTTGCGCGGGCGGCGGGGCGGGCGCGGCGGCGGGCGGGGGCGCGGGGGCGCGGAGCTCGGCGGCGGGGCGCGCGCGGCGCGGGTCCGCCTTGCCCGCCGGCGCCGCCACCACGACGCGCTGCGGCGCGGCGGCGGCGGGCGCGGCGGCCGGCGCGGCGGCGGCGGCGCCCGCCTTCAGCTTCTCCTTCGCGATGCGGTCGGCGCGGCGCGACGCCACATCCATGGGCGTGGGCGGCGCGTCGTAGTCCAGGCCCTGCTCGGCGAGCAGCGCGGCCTGCTTGGTGTTGTGGTTTTTGGAATCGTCGTGGCGACGGCGCGGTTGTGAGCGGCGGCGCTCGGCGACCTCGCGCATGGCGTCCAGGCGCGCCAGCGGCGGGCGCGGGGCGTCGTCGTCCAGGCGGCGGCGCGCGGCGGGCGGGCGGCGGTGGCGGCGCCGCGCGCGCTCGGGGTCGGCGAGCGCGTCGTGGCGGTCGCGGCAGGCGCGCGGCGAGCGGTAGGCGCGCGCGGCGCCGCTCACCAGCTCGGCGGCCCAGTCCCAGTTGGGCTGCAGCGCGGCGGGCGGCTCGGGCGGCAGACGCTGCAGGCGCAGGGCGCGGCGCAGCGCGGCGTCCTCGCCGGGCGCCCAGTCGGGCTGCGGCGCATGCGGGTGCGGATGCGGCGCGTGCGGCGGGGCGCGCGGGCGGGGGCGCGGGCGCGCGCCGGCGCGCTCGAACAGCGAGAGCGGCGCGTGCGGGGCGCGCGGGAGGGCGCGGGCGCGGCGCGGCTCGCGGGGGGCGCGGGGCTCGCGGCTGCGGACGGCGGGCAGCAGGCAGTCGGCGGCGGGTCCGCGCCGGTACAGCGCGCGCGCCCAGCTGTCGCAGTACACGTCGCCGTCGCCGGAGGGCGGCGTGGGCGGACACCACATCTGCGGACACGCTAAGGTCAGGAGGGCTATGACGATAAATTAATTTATTTATTAGTAGATACCTACCGGCATGCGCTCGACAGAACCAGTTGTGCTGACCCATATCTGAAATCAATAATTCACAAATATATTATATAGTTAATTAACAGACTTTAATTGTAGTTTTTAGAGCAACGCAATTGTTTATTTTAACAATTCCTAAAGAAATTGTCTCATATATTTTAATAACTAAGTATTTTACTTTACTTTTTTTTTATCTCGGTAACGGTGGCTCTTATGATCTTTAAATTAAACTTACTGTTTTGCTGAGAATCGCGTAAAACTGTTTTTGTGAACTTTGAACCCGAATACAAAAAAAAAACTGTTGTCTCATTGATGAGGACTTTTTAGATATAATATAGTTGTGTTTTGAGCAATCCTACCAACTTTCAGCTAGGTGCAAATTAATGTAACCTCATTCCTACTTTTTTGTCTAATTTGACTGGACTAAAAGACTGCTAAAAAAGGTTAAATTAATTACAGCTGTTGGTTCTTCATCTTTTTTTTATAAATGGAATTCTTCAGAAAAAGCGCTATACGAAACATATATAGCAATAATCGCACAGTTGCCTCCATATTGCAAGTTAAAATTAAAATTTTATTTGAAAAAAATATTTTTTCTTTATTTTTAAAGCAAATAACGTTTCATAGTTTTTTACTATCTCAATATAGAATGTGTGTTCCTACTTGTCATCTAGCCTATTTACAACGAACGAACGAAAGAGCAGTTCGTGTTCTACTCTTCTTCTGCATGTTTGTTTAATACTAGTTTGGGGATCGACCCACGAACTTGTATTCTCGTCAGAGTTAGCCACCCAAAAGCTGGTGTTGGTGTTCGAGCATATAACTATACATTAAACATTTGAGTTTTATATGTAGTAGTGGAAGTAACTTATAGTTCAACTTCTACTGAATATTAGAAGAACAGTGACTAGCCGCAGGGAGAGGCAAGGCGGGACGTGTGGCGCGCCGGGCCGACTCGGTTCGCCCGTAAATGCTTGCACGCCGTACATCCCTGACGTTCGGATCGGTGCCGCAGTTTCGCCGATCTCGCGGAAACACCGCTATCCCGGGACAGTTCAAGCATTTACGGACGAACATCGAGCGGCACCGATACGTCGAACGTCAGAAATATAAAACGCACGAGCGGTATCTCAAAATCATTTATTGTTAGAGTCGCGTTTGTGGTCGGGGTCGGAGGCGTTGGCGAGCCACGCGTCCAGCGTGCCGTTGCGGAGCGAGCGCCGCCGCGAGCCGGCCGCGCGCTCGTCCAGCGTCCACAGGTTGATGTGCACCGTGCCGCGCGAGCGCGTGCGGGCCGCGGGCTCGCGCGGGGGCGCGGGCGGGGGCGCGGGCGGCGGGGGCGCGCGGCGGCGGCGGGCACGCACCTGCGCGCGCGCGTCGTCTCGGCTGTACGTGAGCTCGGGCTCGGGCTCGACGGGCGAGGGCGAGCGCGGCTCGGCCTCGCTGCGCAGCTGGCGTCGCGCCTCCTCCCACTCGTGCAGCTGGCGCCGCATCTCGCCCAGCGCGGCGCGCTCCGCCTCCGTGGCGGCCTCGCTGCTCTCGACGAGGCGCATGGCGTACTTTTCTATGGGAGTGAGCTGCGAACAAGAAGTGCGGGTGAGTGCACGTCGGACACGGAGCGGGGCCGGCGGGCGGCGCGGGCCTCACCTGGCTCATCAGCGCGGCCAGGTCGTCGGCGTCGGCGCGCGGCGCGGCGGTCTCGTCGTCGAGCGGGAGCGTCTCGTCGAACTCGGCGAGGTCTCCCTGCGCCTCGGCCCGCGCGGCCTGCGCGGCGGCGGCGTCGGCCTCGTCCTCGGCGGCGGCCAGCGCAGACTCGAGCTCGCCGCCAGCGGCACACTCGGCTTCGTCGGGACTAACTTTAGCCTCGTCGTTTTCTGCCTCCGAACCGAACAATTCTTTGATGTTGGCCTGCAAATTTTAATAATATTTTTTTATGCACGTCTCCAAATATTAATATATATGTCACACTCATTTCTTACAAGACGGACTTTTTCATTTGCATTGTAGCGACGTAATATTGTATTACAAAAACGTAAATGTATACAAACGGCTAAATGGCAGGTAGCCGCATCGCATTACACTCTTGACTTAATCTGGTGTGCCTACTTGTAATCCGGTGCTAAAAAGTAGGCCTTTAAAATAATTATTATATACCTACACCAATAATTGTGATCAATTAAAAAATATGATCATTTTAACAATTGACTAACCCCACGCAAGTAGGATGTGGTAAAGTGGCCATCTTCGATGGCTAGGTGTCCCAGCGCGCGTTTTTGTTCTGCTTTCCGCAAGATATTCTCCTCCACGGTGGCGGCGGTGACAAGGCGGTAGACGTGCACATCGCGCGTCTGGCCGATGCGGTGGCAGCGGTCCTGTGCCTGAGCGTCCATAGTAGGGTTCCAGTCCGAGTCGTAGAACACCACGGAGTCGGCGCCGGTGAGATTGAGACCGACGCCTCCGCTACGCGTGGACAGAATGAAGGCGAACACGCGTGGGTCCGCGTTGAAGCGGTCCACCAGCGGCTGGCGCCGGTCGACGCGCGTCGCACCGTCTAGCCGCAGGTAGGCATAACCGTGCATGGACAGGAACGCCTCGAGCACGTCTAGCACGCGCGTCATCTGCGTGAAGATAAGCACGCGGTGTCCTCCCGCCTTCAGCCGTCGCAGCAGGCCGTCCAGCGTCTGCAGCTTGCCTGAGAACACAAGGGGGTGAGTCCGGGGCGGGTGGCGGGCGGCGGGAGGCGCACGGGCGGGCACTCACCGCAGTCGTACTGCAGCAGCGAGGGGTGCGGGAAGGCCACGGCCTGGCGCGAGGCGGGCGCGTGCAGCAGCGCCAGCAGCCGGCGCGCGTGCGGCGCGGCGCGGCGCTCCAGCAGCGCCGCGCCGCGCCGCCAGCCGCGCCCCGCCGCGCCGCCGCCCACCACCAGCTGCGGCGACGTCGCGCGGGCTGCTTGCCAGCACACGCAGAACCTGATACATATTTCACTTGCAATCAATAATTATACAGACTTTCAATGTATCACAACCGTGTGTGAGTTGTCACAGAATATATTATTATTATTATTATCACCCAAATTTACGTGTTTTAATGCGCCAGTAAAATAATTACATGTACGAGTAAGCAGGAACTTCAATACTTGTAGCATGATTTTGGTCCTTTCTCCAAAAGCATGTCGTCGGCATTATTTGCCTTTCAGCATTTTGGCAGTCAACCTTAAGTTTCTTTAATAAGGAATTGAGATGATTCTACAAACAAACAATAATCATAGTGTGTGTACA
Organism: Autographa pulchrina; assembly: GCA_905475315.1. Taxonomy (NCBI): domain Eukaryota; kingdom Metazoa; phylum Arthropoda; class Insecta; order Lepidoptera; family Noctuidae; genus Autographa; species Autographa pulchrina. Next base: position 14,588,278 of record FR997766.1, on the reverse strand, counting down.
TTGTTCCTCATTGTAATTATTTTTTTTCTTTTGCCACGTAAATAATAAATTATGAAGATACAGTGAGTACATTTTTTGCGATACGTCATCTATATATATATAAAAATGAATCCCTATTTCCCTTGGTCACGGCATCACGAGTGAACGGCTGGACCGATTTCTTTTATTTAGGGTTCCGTACCCAAGGGGACCCTATTACTAAGACTCCGCGGTCTGTCTGTCCGTCTGTCTGTCTCCAGGCTGTATCTCATAAACCGTGATAGCTAGAAAGCTGAAATTTTCACAAATGATGTATTTCCGTTGCCGCTATAATAACAAATACTAAAAACCACATAAAATTAATATTTAAGGGGGGCTCTCATACGACGGTGGTACGGAACCCTTCGTGCGCGAGTCCGACTCGCACTTGGCCAGTTTTTTTGTTTCGTTGTTATTGCTAGGGGAAGGTTAGGATAAACTTTCCTTTATGGGCCGTCGAGTTGGAGGTTCATTATGTTAATTATGTTTATTTAATTTTATCATATTATGTCTTTAAATAAAATCATATTTTCACATAGTAAATTAAAAATTAAAAAAAAAATGTAAACTTTATTTGTAATTAATGCGCACTGAAAACGCGCAATTACATTGACTTATTTACATAAAAATAACGAATATTTTTTTTTACACTGGAACGGAACGAGAGGCGACGCCATTCTGTTGTATATAGAATTGACGACCTCCGTGGTCGAGTGGCGTACGCACCGGTTTCAAGGTGTCGTTAGCTCTGAGGTCCCGGGTTCGATCCCCGGACGGGTCAATATAGAAACTCACTTTTCTACAAAGTTAGTAGTTCCTAAATTTCGGCTCACTAAAACAAATTCAAAATCATTTCTAGGGAATTCAATACGCTTTTATAATAAACTACCAGAGGTCATTACTAACCTGCCCGGTAAGAAATTCAAATCTTGTGTCAAATCTATTCTTTTAAAGAAAGCGTATTATAAAGTTAAAGACTACGTGGAAGACAAAAGGGCGTGGAGTGTTTAATATCTGCACATGTGGCTTCCCTGGCGGTCCTTAAGATTTGCTTGTTTACTTTAAATGAGTTCTTAAGCCGCCTGTATTTCCTGAAGGCACTGGACATGCCTTGACATTCCTGTTAGGGTATTTCTTTATTTATTTTTTTTTTTTTGTGTGACTACATATATATTGTATGTAAAATAGTTTTCTTTTTATTTTATATACAATTTTATTTTTTTGTACTTTTTTCATGTGAATGCGTCAACAGCGTGGTTTTTTATTATTCATTATAACGGATTGATTGCTTTAAATTATTATTAGTATTTTTTCTTTATTTTAAATTATTATTTGTATTTTTTCTTTATTTTATTAACGTAGTTTTATTGCGTTGTTGACGCATATATTTACCCAATAATGTACAAATAATTGTAACAATTTATTTTTTAAAAGAGTAACCTATGGAGTTTCTTGCCGGCTCTTCTCCATAGGAAGGACACTTTGGAACCGAGCAACTAGAGTCAGTAGATTTAACGTAACGTTTCTTGAGCGCCTTTTTTACTTGGTTTATAAGAAATAAAAACATTTTGATTTTGTTTTTTTTTTATTTTAATATAATCCATTCAAATATTTTTAAAAGAAAGAAATAAGATTTAGATATGTACAATATTTTTTATCTGTACTGAAACTCTCAAAACAGGATGTGACGTCTTTTGTGGGAAATCATTAGTTGCACGGGTACTACAGATCCCACTCCCCTCAGTTATTTTTACAATTTTGTTGAATTTCTGGAAGTTGCTAAAAGATAACTGATTAACTAAAAAACTTCTCACGAACTTATGCTGCGCTGTTTACCCTACAGCTGTTTTGTTATGCCCACATATCGTCACGCGCTGTCAGATGACGAACGCAGCGTTTTGGCGGCATTTTTAAACAAACAATATAAAAACATCATTTTAGGTTCCTAAAAGGTTATAACTAAATAAAATTTAATTTTTTAGGGTAATAAGTATCCATGAAGAGTAATTTAAAACACTTTCTGAAAATTTGTCCGATCCCCTTTTGACAGAATTCAATATTCATAGTTGAAACAGGACAACGTTTGTCGGCTCAGCTAGTATCTAATAAAAATCGTACCTACCTAGCCGTGATGTCACAAGCCCCCACTCCTCAAAAATGCGTCTTTATTTTATCCTTATTATCTAACTGATGCCAAAATTGATTTTTACTCTTGTTTTAATTAGTAGGTCTCCCATGTTTAAAACAGACAGTGATGTCGATAGTTTGATGTAGTTACCTGTCGATGAGGTCTCGCAAGTCGTGCAGCACGAGGGCGAGGTCGCGCGGCGGCAGCGGCGGGCCGCCGGCGTGCACGGCCGCGCGCAGGTCCGCGCCCAGCAGCGGCAGCCGCCAGCAGCGCCGCTCGTTGCCGGACGCCAGCCGCCGCAGGCACGCCCGCCGCCGCGCCTGCAGCCGCGCGGCCGCGCCGGCGGGCGGGCGGGGCGCGGGCGGCGGGGGCGCGGCGCGCGCGGCGGGCGGCGCGGCGGGCGCGGCGCCGGGGGGCGCGGGCGCGGCGCGCGGCACGAGGCGCAGGTGCAGGCGCAGCGAGGCGGGCGGGGCGCGCGGCGCGGGGCGCAGGCGCTCCACCAGCTCCTCCACGAGGCGGCGCGGCGGCGCCAGGTGGCGCGCGCGGTGCGCGGCGAAGGCGCCGGCGCCGCTCAGCTCCAGCGAGGCGAGGTCGCCGCCGAGGCGCGCGGCCAGCTCCACGCGCTCGGCCAGGCCGACGCCCAGCACGAGCGCGGGTACGACCACGCGCAAGCCCGCCAGCTGCAGCGGAGATGACACCGGACGCGGTTCGAACAAGTCTGGATGGTTGCAAACCTTGCGCAGCTGCATGAGCACATTTATGACGCTGAGCAGGTGACCAGAAGCGAGGCTCTCCTTGGTCCTAAGAGTATAGGGCACATAGAGTTAAAATTGGCTAACGTTAAAGAAAAAGAAACGAGGCTGAGACTGAGGCGCAAACTCCTACTCACTTGGCACGCGACATGAAGTCGTCGTAGAGGAAACGTTGCCGCTTGGAGAGGCGGCACAGCAGCACGTGCTCGTACTTGCGCGGCATCTGGCGCTCGACGTCGGCCTTGAGGCGGCGCAGCAGGAAGGGCCGCAGCACCTCGTGCAGGCGCCGCACGAGCGCCTCGTTGTAGCGGTTGGAGCCGTCCGCGATGCCCGCCACCTCACTGAACCACTCGCGGAACTCCGAATGGGAAGCGAACACGTCCGGCATTAAGAAATGCATCAGCGACCACAGCTCCAGCAAACTGTTCTGAAGCGGCGTACCTGTCAGCAGCAACCGCCTGAACAAGAACAATTATACAAATTATTTAAATAAACTTGTTTCCATTAAGAATAAATTGGATGGTTAAGAGTTTCTAATGATTATTTTTGATGCGAAAACTATAAAAAAAAACACAATTGTTATTAATAAAAACAAAAGATTATTCTTATTTTTGGAAAATAAATTTAGCAAAATTAGGCATTCAGTCATGTGACAGAAAACACCAATCGCGTGACGTGACATCGTGCGAAATATATGTCCGAAACGTCATTTAACATTTTAGTTAAATAATAATAAGATTGTTTTGAACAGCGTGACGTCATCCAAGACGCCATGACAGTTTTGAGCATATTCGAGCTAAATTTAAATCCACTTTTTGAAAAAACGCAAATACGTAATGCAAATGATGGTGTTTTTCTTGTGTGTATGTATTTTTTTGTTCAGATCAGGCACTAAGGTAAGGAAATCAGTGTTTCAAATTTAGTCAAGTAGCCTATTGTACAGATTTCCCGTGGGAAAGACGTCCAACCAATTTTTAAGTCTTCAGTAATCAGAAAAGAATGAAAATGACAATTTTTTTACGTTTATAAAAAGGTTATATTTCGGTTTCGGCCGAAACTTTAATCAGACACGAACACCTTCGATTACGGATCTCGCCCGTTTTCGGACATATAAGCTTTTTGAGTAGCTCTGTTGGATCAAGGTCAATAAAGACAGAAAAATTGATAAGAAGAGATTTATACAAAAATTGCATAATCATTACCCGAAAATGCACAAATAAAATTGACCATGTATGTGTACCATAAATTTGTTAAGTCACTCACCTTTCAGTTTGAAAATTTAAGAGCATCTGCCATCTTTGCGATTTGAAGTTTTTAATATTTTGTGCCTCATCAAGGATAAGATATTTCCATCGTTTTCTTCGGAAACTTTGATGGTCTTGCACTACGAGTTTATATGAAGTTATACACACATGAAAAGAGTTAGCTTTAGTCCACCCAACACGTTTCATTTTACGTTCTTTGATAGTGCCATAGTAAGTAAGAATCTTGAAGGCAGGACACCACTTCTTGAATTCCATCTCCCAATTGAGTACGACGGAGGTGGGCGCAACGACGAGGTGAGGGCCCCAGTCGCGGCGCTCCAGCGCCAGGTGCGCCAGCAGCGCGATGGTCTGCACCGTCTTGCCGAGCCCCATCTCGTCCGCCAGGATGCCGTTGAGGCCGCGAGCGTACATAGTGGCCAGCCAGTGCAGGCCCACGTGCTGGTACTCGCGCAGCACGTGCCGCAACAGCCGCGGCACCGGCGTGGCCACGGCCGTCTCCGACAGCGTCGTGCCCGTCGGCTGCAGCGACGCCGCCAGCACCGCCGCCGCCTCCACGCGCCGCTCCGACCCCGCGCCCTTGTGTCCGTCCGCCTCCGCGCACGCCTCCGCCTCCGCCTCCGCGGTAGGGACGTTGTCTTCAATGAGCGCTTCTAGAGCCTCTGAAGACGCAGTCGAGTCACTGGCGTCAGACTGCGAAGCCGATGAGTCCGAATCAGCCTCCGGGTCGGATTCGTCATCGGCGTCGACTTCGTTGTCGGAGGGCGAGGGAGGTCGCGGCGGAGGAGGGTCGGCGTAGCGACGGCGCAGCTCGTCCAGACCGAGATCGGCATCGTCACGCAGCACCGCCAGCTCGGCAGCCGCGTCGTGGGCGCGGTTTCGTTCCTCGCGCTCCTGCTCGGGCCCGCAGTCGGAGGGCGGCGACGAGTTCGCGGGCGCGTGCAAGTAGCCGGGCGGCAGCAGGTCGCCCAGGTCGAGGTCGAACTCGCGCTGCAGCACGGCGACCTCGTCGTGCTCGAAGTCGCGCTCCTTGGCGTCCTCGCGGTCGGCGGCGGCGATAGTCTCCTCGTCGTCGTCGGAGCAGTCGCGCGGCGTGAAGTCGTCGTCAGAAGGTGGCGCGCGCGGCGCGGGTGCGTGCAGGTTTGCGGCGAGCTGGCGCGAGTAGCGCTCAGTCTTGTCCACAATGTAGCTGAGTTGTTCGTCCAAAGCCTCTTTACGTGCTCTCTCTACTCGCCGGACACGCTTCCATTCTACCAGCTGCCGTTAATAAAAAAATTAAGGATTATTTATAGCCCAAAGAGTAAAAAAATACCTTATTCAGAATTGTTACCTTTTCTACATTCGACCAAAATGTTCGAATTTCTTTAGCTGCAAAAGCAGCAATTTTCTTCAGCTGCAACTCTTGAGCTTTTTCTGCTTTTTGAGCTGCGAGAGCCTTATCTTGAAAATATTTTTGAACAGCCCGAGCACACTAAAAATAAATTATACTTGGTAATTATCTTCATGGTTTCATAAAAACATTGACAAAACACAGCAAAAGATAAACTTTAGATCATGATATTCTCGCATACAAGGGCATCTTTACCTTTTTTGCGGCTTGTTTCTTCCATTTGCGCTCGTGTGCGAAGTCCTGCGCGAGCCAGGCCATCTCCTCGAGCAGGTAGTCCCAGTGCGACTTGGCGCGCGGCGGCTCCAGCACGCGCGGCAGCCGGCGCTCGGCCCACAGGCCGGCGCGCGCCAGCTCGGCCACGCGCGCCGCCACGTATGCCTCCTGCTTGGCCTTCTCCACCATCTCGTCAGCGGGCGAGGCGGGCGGCGGAGCGGCAACGGGCGGCGGCGCGGCGGCAGGCGGCGACGCGGGCGCGGCCACGGCGGCCGGGCGCCGCGCCTCCAGGAACGCCACCAACTGCGGCGCCGGCGGCCGCTTGCGCCACACCGCATAGTCCATCATGTTGCCGCCCGCCTGCAGGAAGTACAGCTCGCTCAGTTGCTCCGTGAACCTGCAATGGAGAGCGCGTGCAATGGAGAGAGCAGACGACGAAGTCGCAGAAGTCGTTTGCGTCGAGCCGGCGCCTTACCTCTCGCGCAGGTTCCTCAGGCGTTGCAGTTCGCATTCCAGGATCCGGCGGCGCAGCGCTGGTGCGTCGTCGGCAGCGGGCAGCTTGGCGCGCTTGCGCGGCGGCTCTTCAGGCCGCTCGGGGCGGTCGGCCGGCGCGGCGGCCGCGGGCGGCGTGCCTCCATTTAGCGCGCTCGCTCCACCACCGCCCGATGCGCCGACGCGCTCCACACCCTGAAAAGTAAAATACGCATTACATACCATAATTACCATAGTATATAGAGAATATAGCACAAGTGATCTCCTATCACAAGTATAATATATTATAGATTTATGTAGGTACATCATATTATTATGTTTTGGTCCAAATTGAAAATTTCAGCCTACAAAAAAAGTGTTTTAATTCTGACAGAGCTTGTCCTTCTAAGCAATTCTTAACATGGCACCAAAGCTGTAGCACAGCTGATCTTGCTTGTATTCTGGGTAAAAATTCTGAATTTTCATACATTTTCCGATCAAATACCATATTATCGATTGAATGAATAATTAATTACTAAACACAAATGAAATGTTCTGGTATAGATGCTAGCTCATAGTTAAACATGGGTTGTAATAAATTCAGAGAATATTTTTTATAACATGTTAAATCAAGTTAATGTATCTTATTGTCGAAAATATCTTGTGTTAAAATTATATAATCTAATCCTAAGCTATGCTCTTCCGTCGTTTCTAGACACGCGGCAGCGTGTCAAGCCAAGTTCAAGCAAAGGAACTGGCTAGCCAGCGCCAAGTGTAATATTACACGAACCACTTGGTGCCACTTTTGACCCTTCTATCACTCAAAACCTCTTTAACGTAAACACATAAAACTAAGTGTGTTTAATAATATCTATAAGGAAATCTAGAAGCCCAAATTTCATGAAGCTAGCTCAAACGGTTATTAAAATATGAAGATCAAAAAGTCGTAAATTTTAGCACTGACTGACTGACTGACATATACTTAGTACCTAAACCTAACCTACTTCCAGATGACCTAGAAGGATGAAATTTGGAATCCAGCTCGGTAATTATGTGTAAACGTAGGAAAAAATCTAAAAATGGGGGTCCCCAAACAAAAATAAAGTTTTTTTTTTTAATTGTAGCGTTGGAACGGGTACATATTTGAATATTGAAAATTAAAATATCAACGGTTAACATATATGTAGGAATGGAACGCGACGGATGCATGAGATGTGTGATAAAGACAGAAGCATAAGTGTGAGTGAGACAAGTGATGTATGCTTGAGATGACGTGAATGTTGATGTAGAACACAGATGAGTGTAAGAAGACGGAACGTAAGGAAGAGAACCATAGAGGAGAACGACGTGATGACGTGATGGTGTAGAAGAAGTAAAACGTGTAGAAGCAGATTGTATAAAATAAAATAAATCGAATTACGCTATTTGTTTGTCTAATGAACCTGATCCCACATATATATGTACATAACATACATAACATACCATCACGCCTGTATCCCCGAAGGGTTAGGCAGAGGTGTACCAATGTACACCCACAGTTCGCCGGCATGTTTAGGTCCCAAGTAATAGGGGGCGAGCCTATTGCCACTTACCGGGCACAAATCCAAACTCCGACCTGCTACTGAGAATTTCTTAGAAAAACCCAATAACGCCTTGGTCGACTTGGGAATCGAACCCAAGACCTCTAGCGCAGCAGTCACGCTTAGCACCACTAGGCCAACGAGGCAGTTACACATATACAGGGTGTCCGGTAAATAGTCCGACAAACTGTGGTGGCTGATACCTTAGGTCAGGTCCTATCCAATGAACACAACATATGTTCCCCGAAAAGTTACAAGTTTCGAGTTACAAGCGATTTTCGGAAATTTTAGAATTTTCTACCATGCATCAGACTTTTCCATTTTTCTTGCTGATTAATAGCCTTCGTAATACTTTTTGTACATCAATACTTATTTGTTGAAATATTACTAATGTAAATCTGAGGTAAAATGAGACGTAACTTCAATCACCACAATTATTTTGTGTACCTAGTTAGTCGCTAGAAGAAAATACCTAATTTCATTTTACAATGACGATCCGCGTTAAGTTACGTCTCATTTTTCCTCAGATTTACATTAGTAATATTTCAACAAATAAGCCCATGTGTGTACTTTAGCAGCTTGTGTTGTCAAATTTTGTAAGGAAAATACGCAAGTATTGTACCTTACCAAAATCACCAATATTCAAGCAAGTTTTTAAGATTGTTGTACAAAATTCCTACATACATTTATTTTTCACCACTGCAGTTCAAAGTTGAGCAGTAAGAAAATTGAAAAGTGAAAATTGTTAAGCGAATGGCTTTTTTGTCAATACATTCTTCTTTTAGATAAATATGAGACTTACTAAAGCGTAGAGTAACTATTCAAGATTAATTTGATGTAGAAAAAGTATTACGAAGGCTATAAATCAGCAAGAAAAATGGAAAAGTCTGATGCAAGGTAGAAAATTCTAAAATTTCCGAAAATCGATTGTAACTCGAAACCTGTAACTTTTCGGGGAACATATGTTGTGTTCATTGGATAGGACCTGACCTAAGGTATCAGCCACCACAGTTTGTCGGACTATTTACCGGACACCCTGTATATGTATATATATTTAATAACTTTATAAAATTACTGATGTAATGAAAATTGGCCAAGTCAAATCTAACCTACTTTAAGATCTCACATTTTTAAATAACAGAAATTGTTATAGGTATCCAATAAACCAAAGAAATAGAATTTAATACTTGTTCATAATGTTATTTTGTTCCTATAAATACATATTTGGATTTTGCATCTTGGCACTCATTTAGATCTCCATTCTTTTTGTGGCAAAGCCCACAGCCAAGCATAATTTCTGTATTGAACTAGGATCTCCTTTTTTACATTTATGTTTTTGGTGGGATATAATATACAGTTTGAGTCTTTATAATGTGCACATATCGAAATGAGGTAATATAATAAATATCCTTTATATAATTGATGGAAAAAATATTATAAAAATATCTTTTTTTTTTAATTTATGTAAAATACGTTGGAGTGATAAAAAAGGTAAGTGATGGGGCCGTCTTTTTGAGATTTTATGATCCAAAAAATGATTTTGATTTGATTTTGATATTTTAAAAAGTTTATTTTGTCTACAAATCATGTTTATTTTAATCTGCTGCCAATCATCACTGGGGTCATAGTAGTAGACTAGTTAGTGTTATTGTAATGTAAACAAAACTATTGATATAGTCACAAAATATTGATTTATTATTACAAATTAAGTTGAACAGGACTTGGCTCCTATGCGATCTCAAAACTTTTTACGATGGAAGAATTGCATAGAGAGACTTGGCTTTTTTTTACATCTGGGGGCACGGCAGTGCCCCAGCCAAGTCTCGAGCAAAACGGGCACGGAAGTACCATCCTTTTCTCGAAGCTTTTCGCGGCTATTTCACCCCCTCTGTATCATCGATACGGACAAAGCTAGGGTTAGGTTTTCAATGACCTAGAGTAAGTATTAAAACAAGCTCAGCCTCAAAATTACATTAAATTTGAACCAATAGTTTACGAGTTATGAGCGATCAAAGTAACACCATTTTGTCACACACTGACTCACTGATTCACTCACTGACCGATCATCAAAAATCTAAGGTACTTCTAGCAAACTTAGAACCTTCAAATTTGGCACCAAGATAGGTTTTTAGCTACATGTAAAGGGAAAATTATAAAAACGGTAATACATTATATACCTTAGTAAACATTAGGAAACAAATTTATATTTGCGGTTTTACAAGAACATGGTGTATGAAATTTGACTGCATTGTTAACTTTGTTCTTTGTTTATGTACAAAAAGTAAAACAAATCGATTTATATTATTAAGAAATTGTAATAATGTATTGAATATACATATTAATAAACAAAGCTAGGTTAAAATGAAATGAATAAAGCTAAAATCTTTCATACACACCAATGCAATGCGATAAATACTCTATGCTCGCTCGATAGATGGCGTTGTACCTGGTTTAAATCGCGCTATGGTTTTCGTTACATAGCGTAGTCTTAGTAGTACTTTAAAATATTTCACACAAATATTTCGCACAGCATCAAAGCTCAGGAGTCAGCAAAAGTTGAATATAATCGACTCAGAAATATTTACCGCCCAGACTTGTTTGCCTTAGAAATTACGAAACATCACAGAACCGGCAAAAGAGTAAGAGACAGGGAATGGGCTCTAAGCAATGCAGCAGCTGAAGCACAAGAAATAATAAAATCACCTAAAAAGAAAAGAAAGAGAGCTACAAAAAATAAATGAGATCCCCAAGTGATAGTGACTTGGCCATGAGCACAATAAGATACAAATATAAAACGGCATATTTGGAGGAGTTGAAAGTAAATAATAAATAATATCAGGACACCTTAACCGACAGTCGGTATCATCCAAGATCAGTGAACTGCACATGCACTATGGCGCATGTTTAGTCCATAGTGATCTCAAATTCCAATCAGTTACAAAATCATGTCCATAATTATATATTCAGCGGTATTTGCACGTAATTACAAGGAGCAAACGACCTTTAACTTGTGCTCATGGCCAAGTCACTGTTATTGTAATGTAAACAAAACTATTGATATAGTCACAAAATGAACAGGACTTGGCTCCTATGCGATCTCAAAACTTTATACGATGGAAGAATTGCATAGAGAGACTTGGCTTTTTTTTACATTGAATGTTTTTGGTGGGATTGTGTTTTTCATCAAACCCATACCCTAGGGGTGCTGTCCTTTTTGTATTTCTTATTGAGTGATTATTGTATTTCTTATTTGTATTTCTTTTTAGCGGTCGGTTTCTATCCGGCGGAAGAGGCAGCGCGCAATAACGGCCGCGCAACGCCAGAACGAACGAACACACGATAAAACATCCGACCTCCCACACCAGACGCACCCACGCATCAGTTCAGTGTGAAAGGCCGAACGCTCCACCATGCGCCCGCCCCAGCGCCGCGCGACCGAAAACACGCGCCGTCACCTCCACCAGACATGAACCGACCCCAATTCGCCCACCCTACACCGCTTCCTAAGTGCTGGCTGAGGAGAAGAAACGGCGCAACAAACTCCCCAGTAGCACGCTGTCTTTACAATAATATCAATAAGGGATCGTGCAAAATGAACAAGTGTTTAAGGTAAAATGGGTACCATACTATTGTAGGATGAAAGGTATAATATCTACAGAGACCAACCAAGGTCAGCAGAACGACCAGTCACCGCAAGCAGCACCCGTTCCGTGCGCGTTATTAACATCATCAAAATTTGTCCTATTTCTGTCCACTTTAAATATGAGCGAGGTGTCATCAGCAAAAAGTACAGTATCACAGATGCCTTTTAAATAGAATGGCAAATCATTTATATAAACTAGGAATAAGAAAAGGCCTAGTATTGATCCCTGGGGTACACCTATTGTAACTGGAAGCGGTCCAGATTTAGCGCCATTGATATCTACACATTGAAAGCGTTGTTTTAAATAGGAATCCATTAAATTTAGTCCTAAATTCTGAATACCATAATAACTAAGTTTGGAAAGTAGTGTGCCATGATGAACGCAGTCAAATGCCTTGGAAAGGTCACAGAAAACCCCTATAGCGTTCTGTGAATTCTCCCAGGCACTGTAAATGTGTTTAAGTAATGCTACACCTGCATCAGTTGTTGAGCGACCCTTGGTAAAACCACATTGTTCGTTATGAAGTATTTTATTTTCATTAAAATATTTTAACAGCTGCTGAAGGAAGAATCAGCTTTTAAAAATTTTTGCTAAATGCGGGCAATATTGAAATGAGCCTAAAATTACTTAGTTCACTTTTGCTACCAGATTTAAACAACGGTATTACTTTGCTGTACTTCATGAGATCTGGGAAGACACCTGAATCTATACATTTATTAAAAATCACAGATAGATATGTATATATCTATCTGTGGAGTGGAGTAATAACACCTATAGGTGTTATTACTCCACTCCACTATTTGACGACCTCCGTGGTCGAGTGGCGTACGCACCGGTTTTCAAGGTGTCGCCAGCTTTGAGGTCCCGGGTTCGATCCCCGGACGGGTCAATGTAGAAAACCACTTTTCTACATTGTCCCGGGTCTGGGTGTTTGTGGTACCTTCGTTGTTTCTGAATTCCATAACACAAGTGCTTTAGCAACTTACTTTGGGTTATTATTCACTAACTTAACAGAAATACCCCAGAAATCGCCAGTATTCTTCTGGTTAAGAGACTTAAAGGCAGTTATTACGTCTTTTGGGTCAATGTGTGTGAAAGTGAATATATAGAATTACAATTCGGGACACTAGTTAGTAAAAGGTTTTCAGCAGCAATCAAGGACGAGTTTAAAGAGCAAGTTGTAGCTATGGGAATGTTGGCAAAATAATCATTAAAAATCTGAGCTACATCTACAGCTTTACTAATTACTTTATCGTTACTGATAATGTCTAACTAATAATCACGTTTTACAGATTTACCTGTTTCGTTATTGATAATTGCCCATGTAAAAATGATATTGAGGTCGCAAATATTTGTTTTTTTTCGAAACTGAATATTTTACGCGGGAGACACTTCCAAAGTGTCAAAATGTGTGTGTCCCCCACATAACTTCTAGAATAAGACGATGATAAAACTAAAAATAATATATCATGTACATTACTATGCAATCTTCCACGCAGAATTGGTTTGAACAAGATCTAGTAAGTAGTTTTTTTTTTAATATATGTCATAAATCATAAACTGAAATTTACCTTTCAATCAATCAACTATAAAATTTATATTGTGTGGAACCCTTCGTTTGCGAGTCCGACTCGTACTTGTCCGGTTTTTTTTCAATTGAGAGTGTGATCTAAGCATATACATAGGGACAGACAAAAATGTTGTTTTATACTATGTAGTATTTATGTACGCTGTGGCATTCAAAACATATATTAACACATTACCTCAAAAAAAATTATAAAAAGGCTGTTTTTTAATAATTTTTGATTTGACAGCCCTGTTGGTCTAGTGGTTAGTGACCCTGACTGCTATACCGGAGGTCGTGGGTTCGATTCCCACCCAGGACAAATGTTTGTGTGATGAGCACGATCATTTGTTCTGTGTCTGGGTGTAATTTATCTATAATATGTATGTATTTGGAAATATATAAGTATGTTTATCAGTAATCTGGTTGCCATAACACAAGCTCTGCTTAGCTTGGAATCAGATAACCGTGTGTGAATTGTCCTGGAATATTATTATTATTATTTAATTTTACATTCAATTTATAATATGTATATCACAAAAAATACCTTAACAGGAATGTCATTCCTGTAGGAAATAAAGGCGATCTAGAAATTAGTTTAAGTTAAGTAAATCTTGAGGATCGCCAGGTAGGCCTAATGTGCAGAAATTTAATTTAATGGAGCCAAGAAAATTACCTAACTCTCTCTGTTCTTTCTTTCTGTTTCGCTACTTATCAGCAGATCTCATTTTGATGAAACTTGTTATGGGGCAAGCTTGGATCGAAAATTAAGACATATATTATACCACAATATCAGTCACCAACACAGATAGAAATATGTACAAAAAAGGTAGTGCAATTTATTCTGTAAAATCATATCAGGCTTTGATAAACTGTCATAATAATATGAATGAATTAAATAAATCTTTGGTATTTGGTGCCATATTTAATTAGTTTATCTCAAACATATCTACCTAACATTATCATAACATGAAGTTAATGGAGGATGAAATAATAGACAGGATATGACAATAAACATACAAAAATTGTAAATAAGCATGCAATAATAAAAGGCCAGTCTCACTGTAGTATTTTACATGATATTGCATGTTTTTAGCTTTATAAGTTGTAATTTGGTTTCTGTAACAAGTATAAAAACTAAAAGTGAAACTTTTTAACCCTCTAAATATTCAATTGTTATTTTTTCACTTTTTATTATGAAACAAGTAATTGCATTAAAAACATTATAATAAACAAGTTGACTTATTAATCTACTATTAATGCTATACAAAAAAAAAAACATAACTGCGTGTTGAATATATGTTAATGTTTACATGTTATTAATGTTAAGATGTCGACTACAATAATATGTGGTGGATTAACACACCTATTATTAAGAATTAGATATAATCACAGGCAAGGTAAATGTACCCTTTTAAGCAAAGTTGTATAAGATGTATTGTACAATTGGTGTTAATATTTTAAAAGAACACATTGTGTCAGTTTATTTACATTGTTAAGATGCATGCAAGTTAATGTAAAATTCATATTATTGCACATACATACATAATTTAGGAATCTAAGCACTATTATGGGAAAGTGTAAGTAAATACTAAAACTTGAAGACTCGATTCGTAGTAAAATAAAAAAATCGTAGCAATATTTGATTTCAAATAACGTGCAAAGCATTATTGCACGCTGCTGCAACTTACCAAAATATGCACTGTTCAATTAAATGTTGTAAAGTAAATATAGCGATCTTACCATGAGTTGTAGAGCAGAGCCGAGGGCGGGCGGCGCAGCAGGCTCATCGCGACAGCTCATATTGTGACATCGCGAGCAAGTACGCTACTAACGCAATGTCTTTACTACGAAACATATAGTCATATACTGCACTGAATTCCACTGTCTCCAACACCAAAAACACTTCAAATAACAAGTGTAATTTTCTGAAATTTAAGGTTTTCATTTGACGTTTCACAAAATTCACTTAACATGACCTTTTACCGGTTAATACTAAGTTAATCTGATTATTTGTGACTATTTCAAAAGAAAAAGCATCACAGCCGCTTTCACCACCGTAAACAACATTTGAAAAATATAGTAGAGCCGCCATATTGGAAAAATCAATTCGTACCTAACGCGTCCTTTATTTGTCAAAAATTAAATCGGTCATTATTAAAATACTACAACAACATCATATTGTAAACAGTTTATTTTATTCATAACAATAACTAAAACAATCAAGTAATAGCAATATTTCTTTGAAAGATTGTTACAGCAGTATCCCTTTAAAATACAGTTACTAATGTTGCCACTTGCCAGCTTACGTCTTTCTGTTATCGTCGTCATATTATTTAATTTTCTGATGCGTCGTCTTTTAAGTCCGTATTTAGATCTGTTCAAATTTTATTTAACGGGCAGTTCTAGTCTTTAATGTTTTAAATGGTGAAAATATAAAAGTTACTTCTACAAGATCTGGAAAAGTAAACTGGAACTTCAAATAGAGACAAAAACAAATTTCAATATTTACCCGATTAGAAGAAGCGTTATTTATACCTACCTATAACTTCATGGTTATTTATGATATATTTTTGATGTTTTGTTCACATATTTTTGAGTGTTTGATTCGATTGAGCGGAATAGTTTAATCGTTGTTGGCAACATTTCAACAAATATCTCTTGTTTAACTTTTAACAATTTATATATTTTATTTCAATGGCAAGTCCCGCTTATAATTTTCGCCAAAAATGCAGAACTATCTAGAGTGAATATGATTCGGTATAAATGATGATGAATTCTTAAATCTATTAAAGCTGGTCATGTTATTTTGTAATTATTCAGCATAATTACAAAATGTGTTTTGCCATTATCGTTTTATATGATCGGATGAATGCCACGTGTAGCATCTTCCAAGTCCGAATTTCGCTGCGTTTGCAATGATTGCATGTTAGTTTCAGAGGGTTGCATTTCGCCACGTCCAATCCATAGTAGCAATGCGCCAAATAGCAAAACAACTCCAATGCGCCACAGCCTAAATACCTGCGATGAAAAGTAAATTTTAAGCTTTTTGTCTATTGTGATTGATAAAAAAGTAAACTAAATATAAATTGTATAATATCCAACTATTAATAAGAATTTTTAAGGAACTGGTCCATAGTCGAATAGGTACTGAAAGGAACAAAATTTTACATTTTCTGATTTAGTTCGTTCGATTACCGAGGAAGCGAGAGTATTTTCAAAAGGCAGTAAAGGCAGCTTAGTTTCTTTAAAAAAGAAAATGGAATATTTATTTTGCGTACAATTTGCTATCTTTAGTGTTTTAAGTACTTTCCCTCCAGTTGTCATCATAAAATTCCCCGCTTCATACTCCCATTGCCGAGTTTAGTCGGCTTATGAACTATAGGTACTTACCTAACCTACCTCTCAATGTACACACAGTTCCAACTTATTTAAGAAGTTAATAGAATGGTTTCACATTGACAAACCACTGACAGTTTTCAGAAAAAACGGAATTGGTTACTAAAGGACTACCCAATCATATCCGTGGCATGCCAGAGACGTGGCCGGAGCGTCGTCGCCGTGCCGAGACCATACATCAGTTTCCTGTCAGGGGTGTCTGTTTACACAAGTTAAAGGATAATTATATTACACGATTTCTCGGGCCCGGCCAGCAGGAACAGGGTAGTGTAGTAAGAAACAGGGAGTTAAGATCCGGACCCTGACACCCTGGAACAGGGCGACCGAGTAGTTCCGACCTTGCTGCTCCCTGCCTGTCTTCTTTTACACATGTTACACAGGGAGCTCATTTTTGTGGCTTATACGTAACCGACAGCCATATCGCTGCAGCGAGTTTTTGACGATTTGATAAAGTCGGCGTAAAACTAGACGTGTAGCTTTTCACGTTCGAATCGATTGTGGCAGGAAGAGATTTTTAGCGTCAGTGTAATAATCAGCTCCCTGCGGCATAAAATAGACAGGGCCCGGGGAATCTGTGTAATGTAATATACCTTTCAGTGAAGTGACCGGGCCGTGGACAGCCCGAGGCCTGCCATCTTTGTATAATCTGTTACTTCATGCTTGGAGCGGGAGCCTGCCTCTGCGACATCCGACTATCGTCATTTTATAAAAGTTGAACCTTTCGCTGTACTGTACAGTCCACACAGAAATTTAGATAATTGTGGCTTTGCATTTTTCATGGGTTTGTTTATAGAACTAATGTTTCTTTTACGTATTAATTTCTATTATCCAGTGGATAATAGAAATTAATTATCCAGTATTAGCTTTGCATCCGCTCAGACTCCGTACATCACGTCGTCAAGGCCCGGACACTGCACCGTGCTCCGTTGTTGGCGCGGGCACGGATGTTTGCTATCAAGTTCATGTATATAAAATGTATGCAAATATATTTGTTGAACTTTTGACTCTCAGCCTGACCCACGTCTCTTGCACGAAACGAATGTGGTAGAATAGTATTAGTTATTGTAGAATAATTATTAAATAAAAATAATATTTACCTACTGTGAAATATTTAAACAGAATAGAAGGTAATCTTTTTTTGAATCCTATAATAGTTTTGATTTAATATTTACTCACTGTTTAATTTACGTTTATATAGTGATTTTTTGAAAATATTTTGTTCATTATATGCCAACTGGCTGTAGCTTTTGCAAGTGCTCTAGAAATTAATAATATTTATAAACTCTTCTGAAAGTTCAAGCTTTCTGATATTTATGAGCATTAATGAGCAAGTTTTTTTAAGAACTCGTTAAGTCAAATCAGTTAAACAGAAAGGACACTGGGGTGTTTTTTGACAACTTATTATTGATTGACATTACTGTGCTCTGTGATTGACATGATTGTGTGATGGTGTGAAAAAAAATAAGTAAAGTACGTATGTACCAGTATGTACCCTACTTATTACTTTTCTCTATGAACATAGAGAAAAGTAATAAGTAGGGTATCTATGAAGTAAAGTAATAAGTATTGATTGCTAAAGTAGACAGTCTCTGCTGACTTATATATAGTTATCTGTGAGACCGTAGACAGAGTGTGAGACAGATAATCTTCAGAGAATACATAGTAAAGCAACGAAACTGTTGGCTGCCAGTATTAATGACAAAATGTGTAGTTTTTTTTGTTAATTTCCTAAATAATTATTATTAATCATGATTTTTGTTTTTGGATCTACCTCATATACATAAATGAAATAAAAATTAAAAAAAATTAAACCTTGTACTTTTATCGCATAATACTAATATTCAAAATTGGAATTGGAAAAAAATGGCATTTTATCACTGAGCCTGCGTGGAAAGAGAACCGTCGCCGCGTCGTAGCGTAGAATGGAACTTATATTAAAAACATTCCTTAAAATAATCATGAAAACGCCTTCTAAAAATATTACGTTCTAAGATAATTTGATGTATATATAGATATTGCAGTCCCACT
This sequence comes from Autographa pulchrina, assembly GCA_905475315.1. Lineage (NCBI taxonomy): Eukaryota > Metazoa > Arthropoda > Insecta > Lepidoptera > Noctuidae > Autographa > Autographa pulchrina. Next base: position 14,569,829 of record FR997766.1, on the reverse strand, counting down.
ATATTAACGCAAAAGTGTTTGTAACTTAACATATTATTATCTATATGGTGATAAAGCACAGCAGCGCCCTCAATGCCAGTACGGTTCTCAAAGGGTTCTCATGCCACACAGACTGTTTATTACATTTTAGAATTTCATCATGTCATGTTTTATCTGTTTGATGTTTGACGGTTTGATTGACGTCTGTCTGTCGTTGTCCTGTCTGCTACTAAGCTAAACGTCACAGAGACAGAGGAGAAGTTCACACATAAATCTGAACTCTGAATTCATATTTCATTCATTAGGAATTAGAAACAAAAATTGTCACCTTACTAGTCAGATATAATTTTTTATGATAATACTTTAAAATCTGTACTTAAACAGCAACGTTGGCATACCGTACTGTGATCTCTTATTTGTACAATAAATTAGACAGTTGACGACGTTCCTACTTAAGGTGTAGTGCTTGCTTATCGTATCGGCAGTTAACAAATTATTTATATTTTGTGCAAACAGATGTGTTGGCACGAAAGAAGCTAATCGCCCTGTTCAAAAACAGTTATTGATGTAGGTGAGTTTTAAATTAATGTCATTGACGCTAAAAACACAGGTAAGTATAAACATTTCGTCTCACATATTTCTTGTAAGAGAGTTACTGTTAGTTTTATAATTAACTTCTTTTCCATAGTCTTGGATATACTCTCAGATCTGTAATGCAAAATCCCCACACTAACCTTCATTGAAACTTTTAATATCAATTGGAACTTGCTACCTGTTTGTAGTAAGTAGTAAATATCTCATACTTGGTGCTTGTACATGCGATAAACACGTTTTGATAAGGGTATTTTACGATTGCAGTGTTTTATGGTTGCCATCATCATAGTAGTTTTTCCCACCAGCAACATGTTGCTCCGTGACCTACTGATAAATTATTAGTTAAAAGTAGTACTATACTACAACTCAGCGTAATAAAGTGAACTATGAAGCACTCCAATATTCTTGATGGTATGAGCATAAACAAAGAAAAATATAAATTGTTCCAGGATCTGTTTAAATATCATAACAGGAACTGCTAAAAACAATCGTAAGTCATTATTGCAATTTAATAGCTCTTGAAAAAAAAATTTATTGACATTTTTATTTTTTTTGGTATGTTTTCTTTTACACTACATTCCTGGAAAATTATCTCCTTACGGTCTCAAAGCTAGCAACAGTAGGCAGGCCAGTGGAGCGCCCTTTAGGTGAGGATGCACTCTCCGTGCATGGGAAGAGTGTGTGTATGTGTAGGTGTGGTGTGTCCAGGCTCGGGTCGCGCGAGATGGGGCGCGGCGCGCGCTGGCGCGTGGCGGGCGCGCTGCTGGCGGGCGCGCTGCTGGTGTGGCTGTGGCGCGGCGGCACGCGGCCGGCGGGCGCGCAGCGGCGCCGCGAGCTGGACGCGCCCGTGGAGGGCCGCGAGCTGCCGCTCATCTTCATCGGCGGCGTGCCGCGCTCGGGCACCACGCTCATGCGCGCCATGCTCGACGCGCACCCCGACGTGCGCTGCGGCCAGGAGACGCGTGTCGTGCCGCGCATCTTGCAGATGCGCCAGCATTGGATGCGCTCACAGAAGGAGAGTGTGCGGCTGGAGCAAGCGGGCGTGTCCAAGGCCGTGCTCGATAACGCCATCGCTGCGTTCTGCCTGGAGGTGATAGTCCGGCACGGAGACACTGCGCCGCGACTTTGCAACAAAGATCCGCTCGTGCTCAAGATGGGCACGTACGTGCTGGAGCTATTTCCGAACTCCAAGTTCCTGTTCATGGTGCGCGACGGCCGCGCCACTGTGCACTCTATCATCACTCGTAAGGTATGCCTAATGTATGTATAATAATGTAAACAATCCTTGATGTGTCTCTCTAAACTACTAATCAAGTCAAACTTAATCACTAATTAGTTTTGTTATTCTTCATCTCATGCATATATTTATTTTATAAATATATTATACATACATTTTTTTTTTATATTCCGGGACAACTCACACACGGTTATCTGATCCCAAGCTAAGCAGAGCTTGTGTTATGGTAACCAGATTACTGATAAACATACTTATATATTTCCAAATACATACATATTATAGATAAATTACACCCAGACACAGAACAAATGATCGTGCTCATCACACTAACATTTGTCCTGGGTGGGAATCGAACCCACGACCTCCGGTATAGCAGTCAGGGTCACTAACCACTAGCTAGACCAACAGGCCCGTCACGCCACTTTCCCGTAGGGGTAGGCAGATAGATACACACATGTTTCGCTTCGTCCACTTTTATTATTTCCTTCATACATGCTCTTCGGTTTAGGGTACTCCGGACCTGGCCTTCTTACAAGACGTCCCCGATTTGGTCTCGAAACGTCCGCCTAGGTCTACCCCTTTCAACACTTTCGTTCACACTCGCCTTATACACTTTTTTCTTCAATCGTTCTTTATTCATTCTAGACATTGCCAAACCATCTCAGCATACCTTTCGCAATTTTTGCCACTACATCTGACATACTTCATCCGACGTACCATCCATTTCTTCTCTTTCCGTGAGCCGCTTTTCGCCCCCGCGAGAAACGAGGCGTGTTGGGTGTCGAACCACATCGCCGCCATTTTGGTTAATTAAATTATTTTTATGATTATCCATTGCGTTCCTGCGGGGTATTTATAAACATAGCTAATTCGAATTAAACATTAAGAGGAAAGGGGAGTGGACTTTTCTCCATACAAACGTTCTCGTCTGTTTTCTCGCTGGTTTCTGAACTTAGGGCTATGATTTTTTGCAGTAATATAAATATGAACTAGATCTATGCCCCTATTTTTTCCTTTTTTAAAATAAGTTATATTTAAAGAAACTAGAATCTTCTAAAAAGTGCCGATTTTGACCGCAGTTTTCAGAGGCGTTTTTTTTTCAAATTTGGGGCAACGATTATTGAAAAAAGGAAAAAATAGAGGCACAGATTATTCTTTTCTTATGCAGTATATAAAATATATTTAAAATTGGTTAAGAATTGAAGGAGAAAATAGACGAGAGCCAAACCTCGGTTTTTCGTCAGTTTTTCGGTCTGAGCTGCAGTTGTCCTTATCGCACGAATTAGAGGGCGGGGGGAATTAGAGCGACAGCAATACTTTATTCAAAAACCGAATTTTCAAAAGTCTTTCCGCTCCCCTTTCCTCTTAAGATACCCTCTTCACAATGGTGACAAACTGACACGAGACACAGTTTGTGCGCCATTGAGATTTCTGAGTATTCTTTTAACAAGACTAGTTGTTAAAGATTTGATGTTAAAAATTGTACATTATCAAATGTGCTCCTTTAAGTGGACGTTTCTGTTTTTGAAAGAATTTAAGAGGCAGTGCATGCGACCCTTTATATTGATTACTAATGGTAGGCAAGGTAGGCAAGTGGTAGGCAAGGATATATTCATTAGAAGAGCCTTTATTTGATTGTTATGAATGAAATTATATTTTCAATTAAAATTTTCCATTACTTGCTATGCTGTTTTATGTATCTTACAATTAGCGTTACCTAACGATGATAAATGAGTACCAGTAGTAGTTATACCTACCTGAAGTGCACATTTGCGCACACACGACATTGGCGACAAAAGTAAGCCTACTTAGAGAAATACATGCTACATGTAACTAATGCTATTTATGGCGTATCGACGGATTTCAATCGCCGTTTATATTACTCATGTTCATTTTAATTAATAAATTCTCACACTTTCCTTTAGCTACAATGAAAACAATCGGCGTCAATTCTGTATGAGCGAGGTGATTACGCACCTAGTTTGTACGATAGCCGGTGAGCGTGCAGTTGCTCAATCTTGAGTTTATTGTTGTTGCCAACCAATACTGTCGCATGCCGAGCATGCCGCAGTATGCATGCAGATATCCGCTATTCGATAGAAAGAAGCAGTAGCCAATCTGCATTTGCATGCACTAAGCGGCATTAACCCGCCAAGTTGTCTACCCGAACTAAATTGCTTTTTGTTGGTCCTCGCAAAAGGAAATAAACATGAGATATTAATTTTTCAACAATAAAACGCGATAGAATCCGTTTAAATCTGTTTACATTGATTGTGCTTCAATCGTGCTATCGTGCTGCTAGGAAATCATAGCACCTATACCTATTACCTACTTATTATAAAAGTTATATTCATTGTTGAAAACTATTTGAAAATCAGTTCGGTAGCTGTTGTTAGTTTATCACGTTCAGACAGACGAGCCGACGCGGTGGGGGACTTTGTTTCATAATCTGTTCAGTAGTTCTATTACTTTGATAGAATTATTACATTAAAATAAAATTTTCTTTTACTGACATTTCAGTGAATCAGAACAGGGTTCCGATTCGATAATATTGCCATTAGATCAGTAATATAAATTTTTACCCCATGTTTTTCCTAACAAGTATACCTAGGCGTTTCTGTATACACTCCGTAGCGTGAATAAAATTGGTTACTTAATAAACAAGGACATCAAATAACAATTGTATTTTTCGCATTAGGAACTTATCGATGTATGAAGGAAAACAACTCCACACAATGCTCGGTCACACACACTTGGCGGAATGTTTTACTTTTTTTTTAAACACTTACTGGGTGATGCAATTACTGAATTTGATCGTAGAAATTCAAGATATTATGTCAGCTATAATAGTAAATATACAAAGAAACTGCTAGGAATAGGCCGTGCAGAAACTGTGTGATCACCATTATGCCTTATGAAATATACATACATACAGGTGTTAAGAAACCCCTGTCCGACCCGAAAGGGTCATAGAGGGTTCACAGCCACATGCCCAAATAAAATATCAAATTTGGAAAATTCATGACAGAAACAATAATAATGGATTTTGAAATAACCATTTTTTGCCCCGAAATTCCCTAAATTTGAGAATAAAACAAAAACTACAACACCAATTTTGTCGGTATTTTTGGGGGCCTTTTGTTTGGTAATTAGGTATCATCTGTGACAACGCCGACACTCTCTCTCGACTTTTGAGAAAATTTTTTTTTTTCGTTTTTTCCATTTTTTTTTCCACATTTTTGTAATCAGATATCGATACCTAACAACACCTTAACGGATCGGACAGGGGTTTCTTAACACCCTGTATATCTTTTCCTTCTGGGCAACAATTGACGCAATTCCCATTTTAATGCTGAAAATCTTTTGAATAGAAAGTTTTCGTAATTTATGTGTTTTTTTTTTACATAATATGTGAATATAAAAATTGTTGCGCTTTATTGCGCATTGTAACCGGGCTGTCCTCGGCTCTTCGTGGATAAGTAACGAGTAGTAATATGCATTCATTGTTGTGTTCAGGTGACAATAACAGGTTTCGACCTGACGAGCTACCGACAATGCTTGACCAAGTGGAACCACGCGGTGGAGCTGATGTATCAGCAGTGCAAGTCCATGGGCGCGGACAAGTGCCTGGTGGTGCGGTACGAGGCGCTGGTGCTGCGGCCGCGCGAGACGCTGCGCCGCGTGCTCGCCTTCCTGCAGCTGCCGTGGGACGACGCCGTGCTGCACCACGAACGCTACATCAACCAGCCTAACGGCGTCGCGCTCTCCAAGTACGTATACGGTTTTCGTCAATTTACAGTTATTTCAGGTTTATGTATTTCATTAATTAACTATCGTCGTTTTTTATCCATTTGTCATCCAGTCTAAATTGGCTAAAACATCCATTATTCCGCCATATTAGAGGCAAGTAGGTGACCTTCGCCATATTAGAGGCAAGTAAGTGGGGAAGAAAGGTTTTCGAGTGGCGACCACGAACCGGAAGACGCAGCGTTGGCAGGCCTCCCACCAGGTGGACCGACGATATCGTCAAAGTTGCGGGCACCCGGTGGATGCAATTGGCAAGTTGTCGTTCATTGTGGCGTTCTAGGGGGGAGGTCTTTGTTCAGCAGTGGACGTCTTCCGGCTGATGATGATGATGAGGTGACCTTCGGGTCACCTACTTGCTAAGTTAATATAGTCTCATTATAAATGGCTACATAATAAAATTATAAAATAAATAAATTGATATGCATAACTTAATTAGTATACATGTATACCTACATTCTTAAATTTGATTACTAGGTGTACCCCGCGGTTTCACCCGCTTGAATGCCTAGGTCCCGTTTCTGATAGCTTTATAGTAACTCTGTTATTTATAGCGGAGACGAATCCAACAAATCAAAGATCATGAAAATCGGAGGTATATTCCAGTTTGTTGACCTGGGTGATATCACCCAGGTCAACAAAGTAGACTTTTGTGTCTCCTCATTTCACCTCGGACTCATTTCACCTGGGTGAAATTAGTTGTTTTTTTTTTGTGTAATTTGTTCACCTTGGAATCGTACATTGGTACACCTCTGCCTAACCCTTCGGGGATACAGGCGTGATGGTATGTTATGTTATGAATTGTATCACCCAGGTGAACAAACGCGACTTTTTGAATTATTCTAGTCGACTTATATCACCCGCATACAAAGTGGCAAGAAGTTCATTAAATTATATTAAAATTTATTTTTATATTACTGATTGTTAAATAATAAATACTAGAGGAGAGGAGGGAGGGAATTAGGGAGGGTCAGGGAGGTCTAAAATGTTTTCTTTCCATACTTTCAATTTATGACGAAGGCAAAAATCGTCATCTGCCTAGCCTTTTCCCCAAAAACATGTTGGGGTCGGTTGCCAGTCTTACCGGATTCAGCTAAATACCGTATTTTACGTGGAGCGACTGCTTATCTGATCTGCCATAGTAAGACTGGTTGTCAGAATTGACATAACGACTGCCAAAAATCAACGTGTGACAGGCGGGACCAACAGCTTAAAGTGCTTTCCCAGGCACGGAGGGGTCTCGGTATGTTTGTAAATGGTCACCCATCCACGAACCAACCGCGGCGAGCGCGGCTTAAGAGGGAAGGCAGGCGGAGACTTTTTAAAATTCGGTTTTTGAAGAAAGTATTGCTGTCGCTTAACCGCACGCTTTGTGAATCTGTGTGTTAGTTGACAGTGTTAGTGTCAAAGCGCGCTCGCTTCGTGTAGTTACTACTAGCTACTTACTCACCAAAATCATTTTCTCATTTGCATACGTAGATTGGCATTATTGACGTATAAACAAGGGGTAACCATGACAGTACAAGAAAGCATATGATTAACTTTTTGTAAAACAAGCCGTACTAGTAAACAGCTTGGTGGTAGTACGATTAGGAAATGTATTTTCTTGTTGTAAGTTCAAATCCTAGTCGAGCCACCCTTTTTTAGTTTTATTAATAACTTGATTTTTAGTTTAAATCTTTGTCATAAATATGTCTTATGTCATGTTTAGACGGGCCTGTTGGTCTAGTGGTTAGTGACCCTGACTGCTATACCGGAGGTCGTGGGTTCGATTCCCGCCCAGGACAAATGTTGTGTGATGAGCATGATCATTTGTTCTGGTGTCTGGGTGTAATTTATCTATAATATGTATGTATTTAGAAATATATAAGTAAGTTTATCAGTTGTCTCGTTACCATAACACAAGCTCTGCTTAGCTTGGGATCAGATAACCGTGTGTGAGTTGTCCCAGGATATTATTATTAAATATTTAGATGTTTTTTTTACGACATAAACATAATTGTAATTATTTATGAAAATCTTTTTGTCGTGCACTTTTACACGACTCTACCTATGAATAAACAACGATTAGTTTGTGTTTACTATTTTTCCGTAGATAAGTTTGATGCCCATTGCAGACCAAGCGTGACAAATGCCGTAAGAAAAATTAAACTGATTATGTTATTTCTGTGGCATCATCTATAGTATTCCTTTGACACGAAATAATGAATGGTATATTTATTTGTGTTTATATTTACTTATTGTTTTTATAAAACAATTCTTTAGTTAGTCATTAAAGAATTGTGTTATAATCTTCATCTTTTCGATTCGATGGTAATGTTAAATTGATGATGTTGTGTATAATATTAAATACCGTATAACACTCTTAAATATTTATAACTAGCTGTTGCCCGCGACTTCGTCCGCCTTAATTTCTGTTGTTATGATCGCGATGAAGAAGTTTAAAAACAAAAAAAAAAGTATTTCTGCGTAAATTATAATTTTAGTTAATATTATGTTGATAAAACTCTAGCCAATAATTGGTAATAATGCATTAATTTCGACCAAAATTGATTACCTTAAAAAAGTTTACAGTGAGTCAATCTTAAAAGATAGACATATACCGTCGCGGACACTTTTTTAGATCATTTAAAGAGGAACAATTCATTCTTACATATTTTTTAGGTAACTCAAACCGTTTACGTAGCGCACGCATCGAAAGCCTTCAAAAATGAATCGTTTTCCCAGTTTTTGCAACATTTTTCACTGCTGCTTCGCTCCTATTAGTAGCAGCGTGATGTTATATACCCTAAAGCCTTCCTCGATAAATGGACTATCCAACACAAAAAGATTTTTTCAAATCGAACCAGTAGTTCTTGAGATTAGCGCGTTCAACCAAACAAACAAACAAACTCTTCAGCTTTATAATATTAGTATAGATAAGAGCTTGCTACTCATCTAGTTTTTGATGCCTTGATCCAGGTAAATCACGGAAGTTTTTCTACTTTGTTACGGAAGTTCGGCTGAACACAACGCTTTTGAAAACAGAGATACTGTATAAATCGCTATTTTTTTTTTTATTTAAAACAAAGGGGCCTAGATCTACCTTACATTTATATTACCTACTGCAATAAATCATTACTTCAAGTTCATAAAGCAGCAAAAAACAAGCGAGAGCCGAGAGCCAAATGCTCTCTTGTTTTTTGCTGCTTTATGCTTACAAATTAAGGGGAAAATACCCCTTTCCTACAAATGGCTAAAAATATAATTTACAAATCTTACTTTTGAATTTTCTAATTTTATTCAAAAGTTGTCCCCATGTTTAAAATATCTATATTTACGACACACCTCCATCTTTGGTCCATCGAACAACATGTTCATCAACTTTCAACGTCAATCGGTCTAATCCTTTCGTAGCGAATTGCCTGTGACAGACGGAGGGACTGACAAAAGAGTGATCCTATAAGGGTTCCATGTTTAGCTTTGAAGATACGCTACCCTTTAAAGTATTTGTATGCACGACTAAAGCCCACTAAAGAACAAAAATAGTAATTTGTTTATCGATATGGATATCGATATCTGTTTGCAACATTAGTTCATCGATATCCTTTTTTAAATACTACGCATCACTTTTTCGTCTGTGTATAATACGTACTCGTAACCCGCCCCCAAATTCGTGTGATAAGGACAACTGCAGCTCTGACTAAAAAAACGACGAAAAATGGAGGTTTGGCTCTCGACTATTTCCTCTCCCAATTCTCAACCAATTTTAAAGATATTTCATATACTGCATGAGATAAGAATAATCTGTGCCTTTATGTTTTCCTTTTTTCGATAATAGTTGTCAAATTCGACAAAAACTCCTCTCCTCCTCTCCTCGCGGTCAAAATAGGCACTTTTTAGAAGGTACTAGTTCCTTTATATATAACTTATCTAAAAAAAGGAAAAAATAGAGGCATATATCTAGTTTATATTTATATTACTGCAAAAAAGGTATTAAATAAAAAAAAATATAATAAAAAAAAAATAAAAAACACGCCTGCCATGTCAAAAAAAAATAATTTGCAGTCGGGGGACCTGTAATGAATTGTTCCAAGTAATAGTGAACAACAAAAAAACATGACACAACACAAAAAAAAATATCGTTCGGAAGCTTTTGCAGGCGATTTCGACTCACACTTGACCATTTTTTAATGTCCACATAGCCTATGTCAGTCGGGATAACTCAAAGCTTCTAATGATACCACAAACATTGAAATCGGTCAAGCCTTTTAGAAGTTATGGTGGAATAAAGAAACTCACATACATACATGAACCCTGAAAACATATCACTCCTTTTTGGGCAGTCGTGTAAATAAAAATCATAACCCTAAGTTCAGAAACCAGTGAGAAAACAGACGAGAGCGTTTGTATTGAGAAAAGACCACCCACCTTTCCTCTTAACCTGTATTATAGGTCAAACCGTACAGCTTACAATTAGCCCCGAACCCGACCAAAAGATAAATAAAATAGTCATTAATTTAGCTGTTTTAATTCTATGTATACGTGTACAAATAAAAACTTAAACCATACTAAAACTTATAATGTGAATCAAACAACATACACTTTTTTTATTGTTAAATGAAATATGCAAATAAAAAAAAAACGTTTCTTAATTATAAAGAAAACTGCAAATATAGTGACATCTAAGTTGACTGCAATCACCGATATATTAAAATAGGTATGGCCAACAAATTGACTAATAATTTTACATATTTTTGTTGTAACCAAAGGCCTTGTTTTATAAAGTGTTTGATTACATTCTCAGATGCCTTACAAATGTTTAAGGCTTCTTCTGAGGCATTTTACACGAGACCACAATCATGTCAAACACTTTGTGATCAACTGGACAGTAGCATTAATAACGAAAGCATTATATATAACATACAAAAATGTAGCTTTGATACTGTTAGCTTTATTTATTTTGGTAACTTTTTATACGACTAGTGTGTTATCTAGATAGGTTTACAGGGTGAAATTTTATGATGCCACGTATGCGGAAAGTAATTAGTATAATATACTAAGTTCCAAATTATTTTTAACCTTTTAAGCGCTTGGCTGAATATCAATTGCCGTGCCCCTAGCGCCCGGCTACGAATCGGTTAAATAAAAGCTCCTCCCTTTCTCCTCCTCCTAAAATATCATGGTGTGAAATAAAAAGTATTCTATCTGTCTATCTACATAAATAGAGAGATATAGAATAGATGCAATAAAATCGAACAAAACAACAAAAATCGTGAATATTCTCTGTCGAATATATTATTATTATTTTTTCTGTACGAATAGCGCCATCGCACTGCACTACCACTAGCCAAGGTACATTGGTTTCGGTAGTTCCTGTAATCCTTTGAGTTATTTGTTAAACGCTGTATGACTACAAAACTTAGTTTTTAAATTAAATAATTAATTAAAATTTAATAGTATGTATTGGAATTTAATCCAACCCTAGGAGCCTTTCTTCCTTAAAGTTCCTTTTGTGTTTCAAAACCAAAAAGTAGTACCTATCAAATCCGACAGATAATTTTATTGTTTTAGCGCATTCAAGCAAGGTGTTATAAAGAATCATCTTTATTATACCTTATGACTATGTATTAAAAAGAGATTTGTTAAAGATTGGAGTGTTTGTATGGTTCCCCGCTTGTTGCAGCGTGGAGCGGTCGTCCGACCAGGTGGTGCGGCCGGTGAACCTGGACGCGCTGGACAAGTGGGTGGGGCAGATCCCGGCCGACGTGCGCGCCGACATGGCGGAGCTGGCGCCCATGCTGTCCGTGCTGGGCTACGACCCGTGGGCCAACCCGCCGCGCTACGAGGCCACGGCCGACGCCGCCGTCACCGAGCGCCACCCGCCCTAGCCGCCATAGCCGCCCGCACACACCCTGCAATAAACTATACACCTTCCATTGTATTTTATTGCGCTACACTAACCTGGAATACCGATCTCGTCCAGTGCGTTGCGTAGGCTAAACTAATTGATTACGGATTCAGATCTGAACATTCCTAGGTTATCTTAAGAAATCCAAACTGGTACTCCAATAATAGGGACAGTCTTTTCTCAGACTTAGCCGGATGATGAATTATTCTCGAAATTTCAAAACTTAAGGTAGACCCGCAATTTGAGCATTAAGGACGAGCGATATAATTTATGTCGTTAGAGAGGATTTTTCAAGCTAAATATTTTTTTCTTGGGCGGCTAGTATCCGCTGTGGGAATTTTCTGTCACATTATTAAGTAAAGTTCATTTTTTATGTAATGTATTTTATTAGAGCGTCACTCTGGTATAAAAAAACTGCTTAATTGTTGTATATTTAATAGAACTCTGATGCATGATTTTTTCCTGCTCTGCCCCTTTTCTTTCTTCCTTAGACCCAAGTCACCGTTTACCCACCTTACTTATGTATTAATATATTATAAAGACATTTCAAATAATTTATCATCATTAAAAATAAATTAATTAAAGGTTAAGTAAAGAGCCTTTTTCCTAGAGCAAATCGATACTTGCTAACAAAAAACCAGTTGTGGAGCGCTAAAAATCCTTTCCAACGACATATCGCTTAGCCTTAGTCCTATGTAGACCAGATCTCAATATTTTTCTGGTCCCGGTAACAGTTTAGATTTAGGATGCAGGTCAGACAGATCAGCCGAAGACTGGTGTCTTCAAATGGTAGCAACGCGAAACAGATAGAGAGGATAGAACGCGTATGTGGCGCTTCGTCGTGTTTTGAATTCCATCCTCGAATACTGAAACATGGCTGACGTGCATCTCAACCTTAACACGGTCTGTTACTACTTTACGCCGTAAATTGACTAACATACAGGGGCCCGAGTCCGCTATTTTAAGTCAGTGAGTGGCGGGTTAATATACGTTCCAGTGTAGGTACTTGTTATTGTGCCTAATTTTCGTATGCAGATAAGAACAGTCCCTTGCAATCCTACAATGACAACAGTGGCAAGTAGGTGTACATTTGTCATTAAACTAAAATTATCTGAATACGAAAATTAGGCACAAAACAAGTACACTAGAACGTTTATTAACCCACCACTCACTGACTTAAAATAGCGGACTCGGGCCCCTGGAGACAGACGTTTTGGTATTGGGCTCTTTTGTTACAAGTGTATTCTCGCCTTCCGCCCCATCTCCGCCTGAAGGTGCATCCACAACGTAGGGTTATTGGATGTTGCCCACTAAAACTTGGAAACATTGTTCCACAAAATTTAATTGCGGATGAACCTTTTAGGCTCTTTTAAGTGACTTACGTTACGACTCATATATCTGTAGGCTATAGCAGTTGCCTACTAAAGCGATAATCGCTCAAAGATGACGATTTTGTTGTAAACTGTAGATAGCCACTAACAGCCTTGAAATTCAGATAACATGTGAGTAGCGTTTGTGTTTTCATTAAATTTATCGCCATCTTGTAGGTAAAAGCTAAGACTGCCTAAGACTATAATAAGACATAAAAGAAAAATTGTGAATTTTAAATCGTAATGATTCAGTGCATCCCTTCCATTGTATAAGTTTCTAAGCCAAAATTTAGAGGCTTTACAATTATTACCTATTATAATATTTAAGAGACTTCTACAATGGAGGGTAGAGGGAGTATCATTGACGAAGTCTCTTATGTCTTAGGGACTTCTACAAATATTAGCTGTTATGAATACCTATATATTATTAATTATCAGGTTAGAGTCTAAGCTGTTATCAATAAAAAAAAACTAAAATTAATTCAGTTGTATATAAAATAAACTGACTTTTATTTGTTATGTATGAATAAATGTACCTACTTTTCAAATTGCTGTTTTTAATGAATACCTTTAAAATTTAAATAAATGCACTTTGTTGGCCTCGGGTTCATTCCTACACCTATTTATTTTCACGCTTAGAGTCTGTGCGGAAGAAGAATCGTCGTGGAGGATGGAACTAACATGAAAATAATTATATTAAAGAATTTTGAAGATGTGTGACAATATCTGAAAATATTATGTTATTACATCATTTTTTAAAAATGGTGGCAATGAAAATGCTTTTAAAAGTCCACTTGAATAAAATAAAAAGTCACGTTTGTTCATCTGGGTGATACACAAAGTGGAATATACCGCTTTTTCATTATGGCCAAAGCACATTCTGAAATTGAAGTATTTCGTTAGTACCTTGCTTACTGCCATCTATCGATTGGCGATGATATCGAGAGCAGTTAGCACACACAGTTGATACTTTGAATGACCAAAAGATGGCAATACTTATTACAAATTCAAAACCGGTGGTTGCAAATTTGTAAAAACATAACACTCCTTTTTGGGCAGTCGTGTAAAAATAAACGGTTTGTACGTAGTTGTACACGGCACAATCACATATTTTGTCTATTCACTATTGTCGTCTGTAGAAGAGAAAAGAAAAGTATTAAATTTAGTCATTATTCTAAGATAAAATTAATGATTTATTATTACAAACATACAAACAATGTTCTTTTCTAATAGGGCGATGTTCAGTAGGGGGGGTTATAACCATGTTTCGTCCATTGATTGGTATTTTGGCATCGGACGCATGAGATAGGAGATAAAATCAATTTCGATATCATCTAACACATAAAAATGAACTTCACTTTATAATTGCCATATTTTTTTCTACAGCGATTCGATACTTGTCCCTATTGAAAAAGTTGTAGATCACGAAAATCCTATTCAACGAGATAGGTACCTATCACTGAACCTTAGTGCTCGTTAGGCCTTTCCGGTCCTCCTTTTCGTGCAAGAAGGTACTCCACCACCTTCGTATTGCTGTAAGTTGAGTGGCTCGAATTGTATTGTGTATATCCAAACGTCGTCCCATGGTTTTAGCCGCATTTGTACTTATTTCCTATTCCAGAAAAGACTAACGTAAATCCTAAGTATTTTGTGTTTCCTAAGATGAGGCGATTTATGGTACCTACTGTTTTGCTGTGCCGACCGGGTGCACAATTGTATGTATATTTAAGTTGTACTATCTAATAACTCACATTGTGGAATGCAATAAATTAGTATTAAGCATATTATAAGTAGGTAATCTGTGTCTCATATTTCATCCAAATTAGATTGTTATATCGTAGTGGCCTAGCAGCTAGTTGCATGCTGTTGCAGGCTCTAACCTAGGAAAATGAATTTACCACCAATGTGACTTTTTCAATTTAACTTTGTCAATCTAAGGGTGCGTCCACATCTGACGAATGAGCATTACACGAGCAGCGAGCGATGCACGCTCGATGCACGATGCACGCACGATGCCGCTCGCGTGCATGGCGCGAGTGGCGCGCACGTTTGGCGGACGGCGTTATTGACACTAGTGCGTTCGCGGCATAGAGAAAAGTAATTAAGTAGGGAAGTTCGCGGCTTGCTCGCGAGCTGCTCGTGTAATGCTCGTTCGTCAGATCTGAAAGACAGTAGGTGAAGGAAAAAATCGTTAGTAAAGGTGAATTCATCTGAAACCTCTAGCCCGCAAGCGAGAATACGAAAATTTGGCACAATACCTTGGGCCCGAGTCTGCTATTTATTTACTTACTTTACTAAGTTAGTAGAATGCCAATTATCGTAAAATCGTCCCACTATGAGCACACTGACACGGAGTGTAAATAGTAGACTCGGGCCCAAGTACACTGGAACGTTCATTAAACTGCCACCCACTGACTGACATGCGACTATATATTTGTTGCATTGTCAGATTATTATCATGAGCCTTTATTCCGTTTTTCAAAAATGCATTGAAGTTACAGAAATATAGTTCATTAATGTAACCTGAAATGTGGAGGAGTAGAGATTATATTTGTATAAAAATGGATAAGTCTGTTTTGTTATAGCAATTAAACCATGTGAAGGCCGGAAACCTATCATAAATACTCCTGAAAATAGGAATAGTGCCAGGACACACATAAATTAGTCTTATGCTGTGTTTTTTTGATTATTTTATAATGAAGACTTTAAAATAGCGGAATCGCGCCCCTGCTGATATTGAACAAAATATGGCACAGTTGCACCTTTGAGCTTACGTTACTTATGTGGTTTGTTTGTTAACTCTAACATCAAAAGTTGGCAGATACTTAGGGCCATTTTTTCTGATTCCAAATAATAATATGCAATTAGTTAATCCGTAGCTACTTAGTTTACTCACCCTACCTACCTAAAAAAAAATATATTTATGTACAAGGTAAAAGGTACAAAAGGTAAAAAGTAGTTCATGACCGTAACGTGTAAATGATACTACAGCCAGGAATACTTGCAAAATAATAATATTTAAATTTTAAAGCAATTAATTAAAGAAATAAATTTTATCTACTAGAAATATTTACTCTTGGTAGGTATGTATTAAATCGTTGACTTCGAATCCTTAAAAAGCACTTGCAAACTGCCAAAGTTTAATAGCGTAGACTAGTGTGTCACGAAAGAAAGGAGCAGTCCGAGCAGTGCACCACGAGACGAGAGTCGTGAAATCGTGAAAGTACGCGGTTGTTGTATATATGTGTGAGGGCTGGAGGCGGGGCGGGGGCAGTCAGCTGGCCACGACCGCTACACACTACACAAACATTCAAGACACCACGGCGTGGTTCTCCGTCCGTCCGTACTCCGTGTTAGTATTGCGCCAGCTGCCGAGGCGGGAGGTCACGTTCGCTGTGGCTTGAACATATTTACACGTGCTTATATTATTACGTTCGAAATATTCTTTGACATAATAATAATAGTGACAATAAATTATTTGTTCCGAATTACTCTACAAAGTTGAAAAAGTGTGTGTTGAATGAAATTTTGGATAAACTTTACGTCAGTGGTACGGGATTGCTTAAGTGGTGTAAGGTGCGATGCCGGCCCAGCGGCCAACACGTCGTCGGTGCGATCGGTGAACCTACAGTGCGATGTCTCGTGTAATCAGTTTGTGGACAACATGGAGCCTCATGTGGTTGGCGGCAGACGGCGTAAAGCCGCCGCCGCTGTCAGTGCCGCACTGCTGTCCCGCAGGCCAGGCGCTCACTGCTGTCGCGCTGCGGGCCGCCGTGCTGGGCCCCGCGGCCGTGGCCACGGCCTGCGGCCCTGTCGACGGCCCAGTGGCCTGGCAGCCGAGGATATACGCGCCCGCTCGCGGCGCCTTCCTGGAGCCGGGCCGTCTGCCAGCGCATTGGCGCGTCGTGAATGGTACGCTGCCGGCCTGCGAACCGCTGCGCGTGCTGCCTGAGCACGCCGCACCGTATGCGCTACTCGCTAACAACGCATCCATGCTACTTCGTGGAGCGTCTCTTCCGCTACCACCAGAGCGGTACTGTGTGGACGCTACTGCGGCGCTAGTATGTGCCGAAGACGCGGCGTTGGCGCCTCCAAAGTGTTGTGCTGAAGGCCGAGCCTTTGACGGTGCTCGTTGCGTAGTCGATGCGGAGCACTCAGCCGGGTCATTGGAAGAGTTGCGGGCGCTTGCCAACGGCAGCGCCGTGGGCGCGGGCTGGCCAGCGTGCGCGGAGGGCTCACGGTACGCGGTGGCAGGTGCGCTGCGAGGCGCGAGGCTGGCGCCGGGCGGCGCGCTGGAGCTACGCGCGGCGGGCGAGGGCGGCGCGCGGCTAGAGGCGGGGGCGTGGTGTGCGGAGGCCGTGCTGGGCGAGCCGGGCGCGCGCGTGCTGGCGTGCGAGGCAGCGGCGCGCTCGCTGCGGCCGCCGGCGCAGGCCACGCGGCACGCGCTGTACGGCGCTGGGCTGGCCGTGGGCGCGGCCTTCCTGGCGGCTACGCTGGCGGCAGGCTTTGCGCTGCCGGCGGCGCACCACGCGTTGCACTGGCGCTGCCAGACGCACTACGTGGCAGCGCTCATGCTGGGCGACGTGCTGCTGGCGGCCACGCAGCTGGCCGGGGACCGCGTGCCGCCGACGCTGTGCCGCGCGCTGGGTGAGCTCTGCTGCCGCTGTTGCTTCCGGACTCTCGTGTGTGACTGTGTGCTGACCGACGTTTGTTTGTTCCATGTGCCGTGATGCAGCGGTGTGCATGCACTTCCTGTTCCTGTCGGCGTTCTTTTGGCTCAACACGATGTGTTTTAACATCTGGTGGACTTTCCGGTGAGTACACTTACTCTTTCCTACTAAATACCCATTTTGTATTATCCATGGAGTACAAATTAAAGGTTTTAACCTGTTGGCTTACGATCAAACGACTTTTCGTACTTTACTATGTTTTTTTTTTCATTAAATTAATATTCAACGCCTCTGGTACCTGGAATATAAGTGCCCTTCTAAATTTACTATCTATAACTCGAATTTGTTTACAAATCGATGGGTCTTATGTACAGGGCATAATATGTATGTAAGGGCCAGACTGCAAAATCACATTACAGGAGGGGAGCATTATCTCTAGATACGTCGTGGGCCATATAACTTGAAGATGGTAAAACCAAGTTTAATGAAACTTTGCAGGATTACTTTGCAAGCTATTCTCTTCATGTAAAGCAAAGTCATTATTTATTTTAGGTTATTTTTTTATTTTACTACATTTTGACGCTTACACGTGAGTTTCAGCCTAAATTTATTTTACGCCAAACCACGTATAAGTCTCGATGTGACATATTTCTTACAATACATATTACATTTAATATTTTGGAAATGACCAGTTAGTTATAAACTTTCTTTGTAAAAATAAAAAAATATACATTTAATGAAATGTAAATACATATTATTATATTTGTAGGCCCATAAACGCGTCGAACGCTAACTAACAATATTTTGAGTTTCAAACGTAGGTATAACGGCCGTCGGCCAATTGACATAATATCTATTGGCCTTTTTACACGACTGCCCAAAAAAGAGTGTTTAAGTTTAAAATCACGCTACATAGGCCTTTCCACTACGTCAAAAATTACTATTTCCGTGCATAAATTGTAGATTTTTTTTGCTTACATTATGATATACTGTACTGATAACATGCGTTCATCAATAAGTAAAAATTGCCAAATTGTTAGATTGGCCTTTATACATAGGATCCATCGAAATATCTACAAGTTATTTTTAACCTTAGCTTTGTTTTAAAAACTAGTGATAGAAAATAATTCAATGATAAAAAAACAGACTGATATTATCATCGAAAGGTACGACAAAACCAGTTATGGGTATGTTCGCTAATTCGCTTCTGGTATTGCCGTTGAAATCTAAAACGTCAGCAACTACGACTATGCAGATTCTATGCGATGCTTGTGTAGGTAACCAACTTTTAGTTACACCATTAAAGGAACAAGGTGCATAACCTCCACCGAATAATTCGAGTTAAGTCAGTTCCAAACTCAATTAATTTTCATCATTTTATCATAATTAATAAAATCTGCAATTTGACCTGTCCAAAAAATTACTTAATAAAATAACTGTTAATTGAACATTTAAAAAAACACCGTAAAATTTTGTAAACTTGTTCATAACTTTCTGGGGGCACGGCAGTGCCCCAGCCAAGTCTCGAGCAAAACGGGCACGGCCGTACCATTCTTTTCTCGAAGCGTTTCGCGGCTATTTCACCCCCCCTGTATCATCGATACGGACAAAGCTAGGGGTTTAGGTTTTCGATGACCTAGAGTAAGTATTAAAACAAGCTCAGCCTCAAAATTACATGACATTTGAACCAATAGTTTACGAGTTATGAGCGATCAAAGTTACACCATTTTGTCACTCACTGACTCACTCACTGACCGATCATCAAAAATCTAAGGTACTTCTAGCAAACTTAGAACCTTCAAATTTAGCACCAAGATAGGTTTTTAGCTACATGTAAAGGGAAAATTATAAAAACGGTAATAAATTATATACCTTAGTAAATAATATGAAACAAATTTATATTTGCGGTTTTACAAGAACATGGTATATGAATTTTGACTGCATTGTTAACTTTGTTCTTTGTTTATGTACAAAAAGCAAATATTTTTTATAGCAATTTTGTTTATTTATAAAAAGAAAAGAAAGAGACCTACAAAAAATAAATGAGATCCCACCAAAAACATTCAATGTAAAAAAAAGCCAAGTCTCTCTATGCATTTCTTCCATCGTAAAAAGTTTTGAGATCGCATAGGAGCCAAGTCCTGTTCACCTTAATTTGTAATAATAAATCAATATTTTGTGACTATATCAATAGTTTTGTTTACATTACAATAATAGTGACTTGGCCATGAGCACAATAAGATACAAATATAAAACGGCATATTTGGAGGAGTTGCAAGTAAATAATAAATGATATCAGGACACCTTAACCGACAGTCGGTATCATCCAAGATCAGTGAACTGCACATGCACTATGGCGCATGTTTAGTCCATAGTGATCTCAAATTCCAATCAGTTACAAAATCATGTCCATAATATATATAATATATAAATTCAACGGTATTTGCACGTAATTACAAGGAGCAAACGATCTTTAACTTGTGCTCATGGCCAAGTCACTGTTATTGTAATGTAAACAAAACTATTGATATAGTCACAAAATATTGATTTATTATTACAAATTAAGGTGAACAGGACTTGGCTCCTATGCGATCTCAAAACTTTTTACGATGGAAGAAATGCATAGAGAGACTTGGCTTTTTTTTACATTGAATGTTTTTGGTGGGATAAATTACTGACTCGATCTTCATAAATTATAGGTAAGAAACATTTAGATTTAAGTCAGCTTTCAAACTCAATGGGGTAAGGGGTCTAGTTGGCATAGGGGCAATAAATTGTATTTACATAAGGTGCATAACGCAATAAAAAAATAATTATTGAGTGAGAATTCCATAGCAGTAGAAAGATTTCTGAAAAGTGCAAGATAGCTAATAGATAGCACCTATGTACCTTTTAAGTTAGAAAATAATTGTATATTATATTGTATGTTATGTATTAGGAAAATCTGGGTAAACTTTAATTGAGTTTAATTTAATTGAGAGAGTCTGGTTAGTTACCGTTGTACACGCATCGTGTGAGAGCGAGGACACTGGACGCTGGTTGAGCCGTGGTTTGCGCAGGGACTTCCGGCCGACGTCGCTGGAGCGCGGGCAGGAGCTGTGGCGGCTGCGCGTGTACATGGTGTACGCGTGGGGCGGGCCGCTGTTGCTGGCCGGCGCCGCCGCCGTGCTCGACACGCTGCCGCCCGCCGCCGCCGCGCCCTTCTTGCGCCCGCGCTTTGCCGTGCAGCGCTGCTGGTTTTACGGGGACATGGAGATTCTAGTCTACTTCTTCGGCCCAGTAGGCGTGCTACTGCTCGTCAACTTGGCGCTCTTTATATCCACCACGCGGCAGCTCACCTGCGGCCTCTGGCGGCGCGACGAAGTCAAATCTACTTCCGAACGGTAAGACTCCGTTCGTTGCTTTGTTGTGTCCGATTAGAATTGATAAGAATCATAAGGTACGCGTGTTCCATATAAGATTTCGGTATTATTCGCAGAGCGGCCCTGGGACGCGTGTGTGCCAAACTGGTGGTGGTGATGGGCGTGACGTGGGGCGCCGATGTGCTGTCTTGGGCGGCGGGCGGGCCCGACTACGTGTGGTACGCCACGGACCTGCTGAACGCGCTCCAGGGCGTGTTCATCTTCCTGGTGGTGGGCTGCCAACCGCATGCGTGGGCGGCGATAAA